>CM062810.1:413243659-413843659 GCA_031772625.1 Pinus tabuliformis
GGGACTTCACATTGGGGAGACCCATTGGCTAGAAGATTTCCAACATCGTCAACAACTGGTGCCAGAAGGATGGCCAGAAGACAAGTTGTGTCCGTTGAGTTCGTTTTGAACCTTCTATCTCAAATGGCTCATCCTCAAATATTACTCTCGAGGTGTTTCTCTAAATTATCCATTTATCAACTTTCAATCCCTAATGAATCTCTTTATCACTTGTCTCAGTTAAAGTTTGATGGTGAGGATGGAACATCCATAACCACACACATTTTTTATTTTCTTAGATTTTGTGAATCTTACGAAATCAATGATGAAAAGTTTTATTGTGTGCTTTTCTTCCTCACCATTTAAGGCTGCATTAATCAATGGTTCCATACCTTACCACATGCCTCCATCCATTCTTTCCATCACTTCTTCAAGGAGATTTATGAAGCCTTTGATATGTATGATTACCGATATGTTTATAAAATAATCAATCAGTTAAGAATGAAGCATGATGAATCAGTTGAGGATTTCTCTAATCAATTCCTTCACCTTTGTTATGAATTTCTTGAAGAAGATGTAGATTGGGATTTCTTTAAACGAAAGTTTTAGTGTTTCACTACAATTTCCCATTCAGGTCACAGTGTTGGAACACCTATCTTTTGTTGGAACACCTATTTTATATTTTTACCTTATGTACCTATCTCTGCTACAAATTAGATGCTTGAATATTCTATTTTCATCCATATAACACATCACTTGGTACACAGTTAAGAGCATTATTGCACCGAGAGGTGCTCTATAATCCAGTATACGGTATATGTGTAGGTGTAATGTAAGTATGTAAACAATTTTAAATTTCAACTCAATTAAAACACAATTAAAAGTTAAAAGTGATATGGGGGATGAATTTAAGCATTTAAATGTTAGCTCTATTAATAAAAATTTAAAAGTAATAAACAAAAGGTTAAAAATAATAAATAAAATTTTAAAATTAATACAAATATGAGTATCGGGGATGAGTGTAAACATTTAAATGTTGGCTCAATTAATAATAAAATTAAAGAAAGAAAAATAATAAAATTCAATTTGTTATATTTTTATTTTGTTATTAACTCGTGAATATGCTTTGTTACAATAACATGGGCCAATACCATGGCTTATAAATACCACATGCCAAAAAATGATAACTTATTTCACAATCAAAATATTTTATAACAATATGACAAGATTTTTAATTGTGGACATTCACCCCCAATTTACATTAGCATTATGAACTTGTGAATAGGCTTCATTAAAATACCATGGGCCAGTACCATGACTTTTCAATACGACATGCCCGAAAATCATAACTTATTTCACAATCAAAATATTTTATAACAATATTACAATATTATTTACCAAGGATATTCACCCCCACTTTACCATGGATATTATTAACTTGTAAATAGGATTTGTTACAATACCATGGGATAATACTATTTCTTATTAATACCACATGCCAAAAAACCATAACTTATTTCACGACTAATGAAAAAAATATTCGAGTAGAAATTACATTAAAGTTTTAATAAAATTAAAAAATAGATTACTTTTATATATAAAGATGTAAAATTTATGTAATATAAATAATGTTATTAAGAAATATCATTGATCCATATTAACTAAGGATCCAAGCAATTACAACAAGCGAAATGACTAACAATAATAGAGGAAGGATAATGCATGATTCTTTTAAGTTTTTCATTATTGTATTTTATTTGACATGATTGATCCAAAATATAGGTTTAACCATTTATAACCAAATGAGTTTTTTTAATTTAGACACTGTCTTAAAAATAATACAATGGGATCAAATTTAAGAGAGAGAGAGAGAGAGAGAGAGAGAGAGAGAGAGAGGTGTGAGAGTCAGGGAGAGAGGAAGGAAGAGAGAGATGAGGGGAGAGATATAAGGAGAGAGGGAGAGAGGAGAGAAGGGTAGAGAGAGAAGAGGAGGGGAGAGAGATAGGGAGAGAAGAGGGAGGGAGATAGTGACAAAGTTAGAGGGAAGAGAGAGGGAGAGAGTGATGGGGGGGAGACAAAAGGAGGTTGGAGAGAAACAAAGAGAGATAGATGACTCAAGGGAGATGAGAGAGAGACAGGGAGGAAAAAAGAAAGACATAGAGGGAGAAAGGTGGAAGAGATGGAGTTGGAGGGGTAGAGAGTGTTGGGTTGTGTTATATTCTTTCTACGTAGTTAATAGGGGGTTTGAAGGGCACCCGTAACCCCACTTTATGGGGTCCGGGGCAGTGCCCCGGAAAATTTTGGTTTTGGACCATATGTTAGGTTGGGCGGACCCACCTATGGTTTTGTGCATGATTTTCGCACATGTCTTTTGGACGCGATGGTTTTCGGTCCATGGTATTGGATGCTTCGGCATGTATAAATATGTATTGTAACATTGAAAGGAACATAATGAAAAATCAAGCTGGTAGTCCCGGTTTTGGGATCCAGGGAAAAATCTCTGTGCATATGTGTTTTATGGGTTATGCTCTCGCATTGTTTATTTTCTTTGTTTAAGAATTCGTATGCAGGTAATTTCTGTACAGGGTTAAAACCTACATTTGGTATCAGAGCTATTTTGGCTTCAAGGGGACACCTTTGTTGCTGAGGGGTTTCGCTCGGGCCTGTGGTAGACCCTGTTCAGTGGGAGATCTGCGAGATCGATTCTGGTGGTGAAAGAAGATGGCGAGCAATGGAAAGATAGAGATTGAGAAGTTCAATGGTCAGAATTTTGAGTTGTGGAAACTCAAGATGGAGGATCTGTTGGTGGATAAAGATCAGTGGATCGCGGTAGATCCGGGTACTAAACCATCGGGAGTGACCGATGAAGAATGGAAGAAGTTGGATCAGAAGGCAAAGAGCACAATACGATTGTGTGTCTCGGATTCAGTATTGCTGAATGTATCAGGGGAAGCTACGGCAAAGGCTTTGTGGGTCAAGTTAGGGACTTTGTACCAATCTAAGTCTCTGGTGAATAAACTGTTCCTACGGAAAAAGCTGTATAACCTGAGGATGAAAGATGGAGACTCGGTGATAGAGCATCTGAATGCGTTTAATACTGTGGTAAGTCAGTTATTATCTGTTGATATTAAAATTTCAGATGAAGATAAGTGCATCAGTCTGTTGTGTTCTCTACTAGATTCGTGGGATAGTCTGGTTATTGCAATAGGTAGCAATGCAACTGCTTTGCAGTTTGATGAAATAGTCTCAGCCTTGCTGATGGAGGAGATGAGACGGAAAAATATGGACAACCAGAATGGTGATGCCTTGTATGTACGAGGACGGTCCCAGAACAGAAACAAAAATAAGTCATCGAGTGGGAGATCTAAATCTAGAGGGAGATCTAAATCTCCAGGAAAACCTACAAAGGTGGTGTGCTGGAAATGCGAAAAGGAAGGGCACTTCAGAAGGGATTGTAAATCTAAAGCTCCTGATAAAGGAAAGGGATCTGATGATGCTCCTTCTGCAGAGGCAAAAACCACCTCAGATGAAGATGGGGATGTGTACTTGGCTTCTTCAAGTACACATGTAGATCATGAGGCATGGTTGATTGACTCAGGTGCATCCTTTCACTTCACTCCCCATAGAGAGTGGTTCTGCGAGTATGAGAATTACGATGGTGGTGATGTCCTCTTAGGAGATGATAGGAAGGCTAGAATCATTGGTCAGGGAAAAGTAAAGTTGAAGTTGCAAGGTGGAAGGGTTAGAACACTTCCGGGTGTTCTACATATTCCTGCATTGGCCAGAAATCTGATTTCTGTAAGCAAGTTGGATGATGTAGGTGTAAAGATGGTGTTCGAGAAAGATACCTACAAGATGGTTCGAGGAGCACTAATATTAATGTGGGGAGTTCGGATTGGAACTCTGTACAAGCTGCAAGGTAGCACTGTTGTTGATGGGTGCAATAGTTCTATGGTTCCTAAAAATGGAGTAGAGAATCTAGTGGTCTCTGGAGAGAAGACCATGTTGTGGCATCAAAGGCTTGGACATATTGGAGAGAAGGGCCTTTGAATACTTCATGGTAAAGGTATGGTAGAAGGTATGAATAATAGCTCTCTGGATTTTGATTTCTGTGAAAATTGTGTATATGGGAAGCAGAATCGGGTGAGTTTCCCCTCTGGTGGTAAGAGGACGAAACAGATATTAGAGCTTGTGCACAGTGATGTGTTTGGACCTGTGAAGGTTCCATCACTGGGTAAGTCTGTGTACTGTGTATCATTCATAGATGACTTCTCAAGGAATACATGGATATATTTTCTTAAGAAGAAATCTGAAGTCTTTGACAGGTTTAAAGAATTTAAGGCTCTGGTGGAAAATCAGACAGAGAAGAAGATAAAGGTGTTGAGGACAGATAATGGTGGAGAATTTTGCAGCAAGGAATTTGAAGAATTTTGTAAGAAGTGTGGTATAGCACGGCAGAAGACTACTCCATATACACCTCAGCAAAATGGAGTCGCAGAAAGAATGAACAAGACGTTGATGGAAAGGGCAAGAAGCATGCTCAGTGGTACCGGGTTAGGACAGGAATTCTGGGCAAAGGCGGTGGATACTGCATGTTACCTGATCAACAGATCACCTTCATTAGCGTTGGAGGATAAGACTCCACAAGAAGTATGGACTGGTAAGAAACCCTCTCTTTCACATCTAAGGGTATTTGGATGTGATGCATATGTACATGTTCCAAAGGAGAAACAAACCAAGTTGGATAGTAAATCTGAAAGGTGCATCTTTATTGGGTATAAGGATGGTTTAAAGGGTTATAAGCTTTGGAACCCAGTCACACGGAAGGTTGTGTACAGCCGAGATGTGTTGTTCAGAGAGGTAAAAGATGTTATTCAACATGAAGTCCAACCAAAGGAACCTGAGAAGATAGAGTTTGAGCCAAAGGAGGAAGAATCAGACTCTGCAGCAGAGGAGGAATCAGAAGATGAAGAGCCACAAACTTTGGCTGTGAGAAGATCAGTTCGAGAAAGAAGGCAGCCAGAAAGGTATAGTCCATCTGCTTTCAGTTCAAATTTTGCTTTGTCTGTTACTGATAATGATCCCAGAACTGTGAAGGAAGCAGTGGATTCAGAGGATGGAAAACTTTGGAAAGAGGCCATGGTCGATGAAATGGCATCTTTGCACAAAAATGAGGCTTGGGATCTGGTGGAGTTGCCGGATGGAAGGAAACCCATTGGTAGCAAATGGGTGTTCAAGAAGAAGACAAATGCAGAAGGAAAGGTGGAGAAATACAAAGCTCAGTTGGTAGCAAAAGGTTATTCCCAGGTGCCAGGAATTGATTTTGGTGATATTTTTTCTCCTGTTGCCAAGGTAACTTCTATTAGATTACTTTTATCTGTTGCTGCTGCTTTTGATTTTGAGGTAGAACAGATGGATGTGAAGACAACATTTCTTCACGGGGATTTGGAAGAGGAAATCTACATGAAGCAACCTGAAGGCTTTGCGGTGAAGGGTAAGAAAGAACTGGTATGCAAGTTAAAGAAGTCTCTGTATGGGTTAAAACAGTCACCAAGGATGTGGTATAAGAAATTTGATACATTTATACGGGGACTTGGCTTCACCAAAAGCAAAGCAGATCATTGTGTGTATTTTAAATTAATTGGTGACCGTATTATTTATCTGGTCTTGTATGTGGATGATATGTTGCTGGTTGGAAATGACAAAGAAATTATCCAGGATTTGAAGACCCAATTGTCCTCCAAATTCGACATGAAAGATCTTGGTGCTGCAAACTATATTTTGGGCATGGAAATTAAAAGAGATCGGTCAAAGAGGAAGCTCTGGTTAAACCAGAGGAAGTATGTCGAGACAATACTCCAGAGGTTTAATATGCAGGATAGTAAACCGGTGAAGGTTCCTATTCCTGTAGGTGTGAGGTTATCTGCTAAACAGTGTCCCAAGACACAAGAAGAGGAAGAGGACATGTCCCGTGTTCCATATGCAAGTGCAGTGGGTAGCCTGATGTATGCAATGGTCTGTACTAGACCAGACATTGCACATGCAGTGGGAGTATTGAGCAGGTTTATGTCAAAACCTGGGAAGGAGCACTCGACAACAGTGAAGCGGGTTTTCAGGTATTTGCGTGGCACTAGTGATTATGGTTTGTGCTACCAAGGAAGACCAAGATTGGACAGAGTGTTGGATATTCATGGCTTTGTTGATGCAGACTGGGGTGGAGATCTGGATCAAAGAAGATCTACAAGTGGGTATGTGTTTAACCTATTTGGAAGTGCAGTCAGTTGGATGAGTAAGAAACAATCTATAGTGGCACTATCAACTACAGAGGCAGAATACATGGCAGCCACTCATGCAAGCAAGGAAGCAGTTTGGTTGCAGAGATTGTGTTCAAGTATGGGGTTAGTACAGGGAGCTATAAGAATAGACTGTGACAACCAAAGTGCAATTTTCTTGGCAAAGAACCCTGCTTATCATTCAAAGACAAAGCACATTGATGTTCAATATCACTTTGTGAGGGATATGATAGAAGACAGAAAGGTGTTGCTGGTAAAAGTGGACACTTTGAAGAATGCTGCAGATGCATTGACAAAATCTGTGAGCTCTGAGAAGTTCTCTTGGTGTAGAGAAGCAATGGGAATCTCAGGGCTGAAAAATGACTAAGCTCTCCTGTGGCCCCCTGTGGAAAGAAAACAACAAGTGGAAGATTGTTGGGTTGTGTTATATTCTTTCCACGTAGTTAATAGGGGGTTTGAAGGGCACCTATAACCCCACTTTATGGGGTCCGGGGCAACGCCTCGGAAAATTTTGGTTTTGGACCATATGTTAGGTTGGGCGGACCCACCTATGGTTTTGTGCATGATTTTCGCACATGTTTTTTGGACGCGATGGTTTTCGGTCCATGGTATTGGATGCTTCGACATGTATAAATATGTATTGTAACATTGAAAGGAACATAATGAAAAATCAAGCTGGTAGTCCCGGTTTTGGGATCCAGGGAAAAATCTTTGTGCATATGTGTTTTATGGGTTATGCTCTCGCATTGTTTATTTTCTTTGTTTAAGAATTCGTATGCAGGTAATTTCTGTACAGGGTTAAAACCTACAAAGAGGGAGAAAAGAATAAAGACATAGAGGGATAAAGGTGAAGAGATAGAGGGAGTGACAAGGGAAATATGGAGAGAGAGTTAGGGAGAGAGGATAGTGGGAGGGAAGAGAGAGAGGAGAGAGATAAAGGGAGATAAGGGGAAGAGAGAGAGAGGGAGAGGAAGAGGGAGGGAGAGAGATATATATAGAAATATAGAGTGTGTGTGTGTAATTTTCGGGGGTTAGATAGAGAGAGGGATAATAAAGAGTCACATAGATACAAATATAGATATTATATAGTATTATATAACCACCCTAGATCCATATTGACCCTGAATCTATCAAGAACCGAGAGGGATCAAATATCTTGAGGTGCAAACCTTTTCTCAAGTTTTGCACTCAAAAAATAGGTTTTCACCTTGAGAGATTTAAACTCTCTCGACACTTGATAGATTTTGGGTTAAGATGAATCTACATTATAATTTCTCATAGGAATGGGTCCTCCTCCAAGAAAAAAGTATCATGGAAATAAATCAATAGGTAATTAATTAAACTCACAAATTGCACATACACAATTCTAAGAAACAAAAATGGCCTTGATAGTAATTTAAAATTAGATACATCATATAGATTCAGAAGTTTAAGATGAACTAAAAAGCCTTTTTATACATATACCAAAATTAAGGCATAATTGAGTTGGAGAATCCTTAATTTGAATCATATTAATCACCATCAAAAATTTATAAGATAATATTGTCTTTACCCCATAAAACAAAATGCATGGTTTCATATTTTACAAGTACATTTTATCCCTATGGAAATGTGACAAGGAAAATAGTTGGGAACCCCGACATGATTTAGTGTGAAATGTCATGAATGGTTAGTCACTGGTGTTAATAGAATCTCCATTCATGATGGTCATTCATCTAAAACTTCTATAATAGATGTTCATCATACAACTTACATAGTAGATGGTCTTTTTGCAACCCCCACAATGGAACCTTGTAATAGAAATTTACATCTACTCATAATAAGGGTTAATGGATTTTGACTTCATTATAATTTGCGAAAGGTGTAATAAAGAATACGTGGTTTAAACTCATCTTTTCACATCAAAAGGTATTATTATGATGTTATAAGAAAAGTAAAATGAGGCAAAACCATGACTATATGGATCAATAAATATCATTTAAATCTTTTTCTCACACTAAAAGTTTCACATATGTGGTATAAATATAGTTAACATTACAAAAATGTTCATCCATCATGATATAATTAAAATGTATTAATAGATAATACAATATAAATATAAATATTGATATTCCTAAGTTTATAGTGGTAAATCTTCTAAAATGAGTGGAGGAAACATCCATTGTGAATATGATTTCTAGCATTATATGTAAATTGGTGGTCTATACTTGAAGATAAACAAGGATATAATATATTAATGATTTGAGGCTTCTGTGATCTGTGTTTTGTGTAGTGTTATCTTTTGGAGTCATCGTATTCATGTTTTTGTAATCGACGTTTTGAACCAACCTCTGTGGTTCATCTTCAGGAATAGATCCAAGAATGAATAAGTCAAAACTCAATAGGGTTGATAAATAAGGGTTAGGGTTGGTTTGGAAATGAATACTCACTAACAGGTTTAATTCAAATTTGTTTATTTTTAATTTTGTTGTTAATTATATAATTAATTTTTATTTTAAATTATTGGTTTTATTTTTATTTTTAGTTCCTAATTAAATTTCTAGTTTTTTTCTTCTTCTTTAAGATTAAAATTAGGATTAGAAATTTATTAATTCATAATTAATACTAATTATTGATTATAAACTTATTAATACTCATGTGTATTATTAATTAATTTTTATTAATTATATGATTATTTTGATTTTAAGTTATGTTTGAATGATAATTATTGTTTAATTTTTTTTCTAAATATATAATTATTTTAATTTTAAGTTATGTTTGAATGATTAAAATAAATAATAATTAATACTTAGTAACTAATAATGATTAACCCAATTCATTATTATATCTTAATAAATTAATTTATGTTGTGAATTTATAAATTTTTTTTAAATAAAATAAAATAAAAACTTTTATTTTTAGTGATTGATGTTGGATAAGTATGTTGTAAATTTAATAATATTTCTATGCACTTATTAATAATTAATTTATAAAAAATTATATTCTTAGAATTGAATATGATAAAATTTATAAAGGTATAATATATGCCTTTAAATATCGTCTAAGCAGGTCAAAAACTTGGGCACAAATTATTAGAATGAAAATATACCTAAACAATTATAATATTGTAATAAGGATTTTCAAATATGGAAAAAAATTATTTCAAATATGTTTTAGGTGTTTAGTGAATACAAATTTCTTCTATTACGGTGTATGTAATTTAGAAATAGATATTGAAAGATAAAAAATGACATTTTTTTTTTAATTCATATTTTTAAAACATTTGCATGTAAGCATAAATATTTGGTTTTTTTTTTTTTTAACAGACTATGCATTTTATTGTGGATTTTAGGTAACAAACATTTAATATATAATACTTGTTAAAATTCCTTTTCATGAATAAAATGTTGATGATGTGAGCCAACTTTTACCAGAAATTTTAACATATGTGTCTCAATATAGCTTCTAGCTATGTTAGAGTATCTTTCTGTACTTAGTAATTATTTGTTTCCTTAGTTTCTTTATTCATGTTTTAATGAATAACATCCTAGGTTCTATTGTATTTTCCCCACTTGATTAAGCTCTAGAAAAATATTCAGAATTGAGACCTTGTCACTTAAAATATCCTTGCGGTTTCAATGTGGGTTCTGAACCATTTCCATGCATATTGTAGCTACTATGCTTTCCATAAAAGGATAAGAAACAAAGACAAATAGGTATCCTTTGTGAGTCAATCAACCATAATCATGATGAACTATTTCCTTTAGAAATTTTCAGACTTATGATTAAATCCATTGAGACCTCTTATAATGTTGACTCAATATGGCTAGTAGTTTTAGATGACGTGTTTCCTTTATTGCCTCCCCTATGTTATGTTTTGTTGGTAGACCAAATATTTTCCACAAACTTCTAACTATTGGTTTTAAGACTTTCCTAGAGAAAATACTTCTTGATCATATGGTAAGTTTTAAGAAATCTCAATGGCCCCTTTGTAGGAGAAGGGTGTACTTCTGAAATGACCTTATATTTCATTAGTAAATTCTTACATAAATATTGGTGATCCTTTTACCAAACTGATCATTCTTTCGCATAAATTTATTTGATACAGTATGGTCCTATTGTAGTTGTTGGATGAGATTCTAAGTCTTCTGATTCGAATTATAAAATTCTTCAATATAATCAACTTGTAAATTGGAAATGGTAAAAAGTAAAGTCGCAGTGATTTCTTATTTCCTTGAAAGTGCATTTTCCATCATATTTAATTCACTTTTTGCAAATAATTTGAAAGTTGTATCCTTTCCTTTTTGTAGTCCACTTTTGTAACCCATTTTTGTCAATATTTTTAAGATACTCGTTGTTCTAAGAAGTAATTTAGACTATCATTATATATATGTATATGTATATATGTATATGTATATGTATATGTATATGTATATGTATATATATATATATATATATATATAGATATATATATATATATATATATATATATATATATATATATATATATATATATATATATATATATATATATAAAATCTTGAAGCATCTTTCTACTAGATAGGGGCACAATTGCTTAACTAGATGTACTATGGTAACATTTTCTTTTCATAAATGGGTTTAAGTAAGTTATTTCCTTTAATTTAGTAGAATTCAAAGAAAATGAGTATTCCTTCTTAGATTAAAAATGCATAAATGACATACGTTGAGGCATCACAATCTACAATAAAGGTTCTATGATGTTATGTGTTACTAGGACCGGATTTCTACATATAGCCTCCATTTTTTCAAATTATTGAGTTGCTTCGTAAGTCCAAGAAACTACATACCTTTTTTGTAACACTATTAGAGGTGATGCTATTTTACCATAGATATTAATAATCAACATAAATCCCTTTCCAACCCTAAGAATCCTCTAACATTCTTCATGGTTTTTCAAAATTTCATTTCACCATAGATTTAATTATCTTATGGTCCACTTTGACACCCTCATGAGATACAATAATACCCAAATACTCCACTTCTAGAACACCATAAAAACCCTTAGTAGGATTTACATATTTTTTTTTCTCCTAGAATAATTTAAAGAAAATGTAAACATGTTGTACATGTTATTCCCCATGTTTGTTGTGGATAAGTGATTAATAAAAAAGAACACATTTTTTTTTAAGAAAGGGCAGAAAATGTAAACATGTTGTACATGTTATTCCCAATGTTTGTTGTGGATAAGTGATTAATAAAAAAATACACATTTTTTAAGAAAGGGCTTGATAATAGAATTCACAAAGCTTTGAATTATGAAAGGCATGTTAGCCCTAGAAAAAATGACATCACCAAAAACTGATTATGGTATTGATGTATTCTACAAAATGGTTTAGGGATCTCTTCTTCCCTGGATCTAACATGAAAATATCATAAATGTAGATCCAACTTAGTAAAGAAAATTGTACAATACAATTCATTAATGATAGGAATAAGAAATTTATCTTTCATGGTGATCTCCTTGAGATTTACATATTTTAGACACATACATAATGTACGATTCTTTTTCTAGTGATGAAAAAACACTTTAGATAGGCTGAGTGATGCCAACCTTTAACATCCTTGAACCATATTGGAAATCTTAAAATATCTCTCCTCCTACTCTATTTTGTCAAGGATGGCCCTTTAAAATCCTTTCTCAAATTTTCATTTGGCTTATTATGTCTATACATAATGGGCTTATGATTTTGGATACAAATGTATTGACCAATATTTAACTTGTTATAATTTCTCCAAATATAATATTTTGTTGATAAGAAATATTTAAGATGTATTATGAGATCTTCTTAATATACCCATAATCCCATTCAATTTGAACCTTTCAAGATAAATTTGAGGGAATTAGCAAATCCTTTAGTGTTTTTTCCTTTGTAAATCTCTAATTTGGAGAGTATTTTCTAGGTAACTTTGAACATGATATCACTTATTTTTGCACTTGGGAGTCTAAAATTTTGACTTTTAATAGAAATTTTGTTTATGAAATTTCATAGGTATCACTAAAGTATGATGCACCATTTTTTTTAAGAAAACTTTCTCAAAATTTGCTACTTTTAAAATCTCTAATAAGAGAAAACTTGTACACTATGTCACTTGTCCAATTTCATAATTTGGATTTTAAAATTTAACCCTGTAGCACTTTGGTTTATCTTATTTCTAAATCCATCAATGAAACTTTATTTGGAGCCTGCTAGTTTTATATATGATTGTTTTATCTAAAACATCTATTTTATATTGGTTTTATGAGTAATTAAAATTCTTACTTCCACAACCTCTAAAATTGTATTGAACTAAAATATAAAATATAATTACAAGGTACTTGACCATGCTCTTTTAGCACCTTAAAATGTCCCAACCATATAACTAGTTTTAAGTGAAAAACCAAGATTATATACTCTAATAATGAATTTTTAAATCAAATATATAAAAATAACATAAAAAAAAATAATAATCAACTAAATAAAAATAATCAACTAAATAGATAATGAATAAACAATAAATCTCTAAAAAAAAAAAAAAGCTATCTCTTTTTAAATATATTAAATGAATCTCTTAATTTTTTTTAAATATATTAAATAGAAAAATTAAAATAATCTTTATAACTAATTCTTTATAACATAACTAACTCGTTATAACATATAGTGCACACTAATTACAATAAGAAAATACAATTACAATTAATACTCAAAATCTACAAATTAATATACATTTTATTATACCATTAAAATATATATATATAACCTATCGACTGTTATATTCACTCATGCAAATAAAATAATTTAATTAACTAATTAAAAAATTTCCAAAATTATATTATATAATTATACAAATTTCATTTTAAAAAAGTATGCTCTTATATTTTAAAAATAATTTGAAAAAACACTCGAAAATGAATAATAATAAAATCAAGTTGATCGATCTTTCAGAAGATTTGGCAAAAGTATAATAATTATAATATCATTAAATTTGAAATCCATTAAAGTTAAAATACGAAGTATTATTATAATAATCATTATTATAAAGCGATTAGTGTACAATAATATAAAAGTGACTTGTACATATTAGTGACTTGCACATCAAAATATTTGTGATAAGATTTTGCCAACTCATATGTTTTAATTAGGCTCTTTAATCCTGCACTATCTTATTAAGTTTTATGTGAAACTATTTTTAAAAGTTTTAGGTTCTTTTCTAATAAGACCTCACTGGAAGATTACCCTTGAAGTTAATTGTCTACTGTTACACCAATATTATGAACTGTACTTCAAATATTGAGAAAGCTTCTAAAAATGGAAGAACCAGCAAGGTTTACTCTTTCCCATATTGTTTTTTTGCTGTTAAAGAAAGTGTTACAAGCATTTTGTTATTATTGAAGCACAGTCTGTGTCTCTGGATTATTTTTTTTAAAACTGAATTTTTCTAAGGTAGCCATTGATTAATTTCAGAAACTCTTACTCGTATAAAATCACTGCTTTGAACGTATAATTGATTAAGAGAGTATATGAAAAACCATGAAACATGACACTGAAATTGCCCAGAAAGAGGAGGCCGAGACTATATTACACTTAAAGCGAGGACAACTGAGGCATTGTAACTGAGAAAAGTGATCCCAACGGGGACACGGAGGCAGAAATCTTTGACGGTCCGCTCGTCTCGGTTCATATAGGCTTTGAACCTTAATTTTCACTATGGTAATAAACTGCCATTCTGCCCAACTATTTGAGATAACTCTAATTTTGCGTAATCATTTGAGATAACTCTAATTGATATGGCATCGCACAATTGACATTGTGAATAAGAAGAAAAGTGAAAAAAGGGTAAAGTAACAGAAATTTTTGACCATCTCAAATTTATATTCATATATAAACTTTTAATCTTAATTTATATTTTTCTCAGAAATTATCATTTCACACCAATCACCCAATAAAACTATTTCACCAACCACTTAAAGTAACCCCAATTAACATTATGCCAACCAAATTTTAGAAAACATATACTTTTGCCACACATTGTCATTTCACCAACCACCCGAGATAACCCCAACACCCACCTTAGATAACCCAATTGAGCCACCCAAATCTTATAAAAAGATAAGGAAGCAAATTTGCCTTACCATTAGACAAAGATATATCCCGCAGATCACCTAAAATAACCGCGTTTCACCAACCACCTTCCCTAAGCTAACCCCAATTGACATCGTGCCACCCAAATCCTATAAAAACATAATGAAGCAAATTTGCCTTACCCTTAGACAAAGATATATCCATCCCGCTGATCTGAACCTCCTCGTTTGAAAGAATCCTCCGGATCGTTACAGAGGCCACAATAGAAAGATCCACTGGTAGAAACATCAGAAATAGACCCCCACACGAGATTCCGCCATTGAAATAAAAAACGAAGAAAAAATACATCGAAAATTACGGCCCTCTTGCCTGTTATTTCCTCTGGACCTATCCTTGTTCCGTTGAATGTAGAGAACAAAAGAGACGAATCTAATCTTGGCCATACATGTGCCAGCAAAGAAGCATAGTAATACATCGGCGGACAATATATAATCTGCCCTTATTCTGCTTCGCTACAGCCATGCAACGCCTGCTAAACCGAGGGTATTCACCCGCCGTCGGCCTCGAGACCGTCCCATCGGGCTGTAGCTTCCGAGATTTCCATTCTCGTTTAGGGTTGCTTGCACTAGACACAGAGAAGCAATGACCCATTTCTTCTGATACTTCGTACCGAAACCTAGAATCTGCAACTCGAGAGCCGAATGTCAGAAATAGAATGGAAAATTTGAAGGAATATTTGATACAGTTAGGGGTTTGTATGTGATATTTGAGGGCGGTGTGGTGTCAATAATTGTCCGGCCCTCTTAATCCGTGACCTGTGCTTTCGAGGAGCCTTTCGTGGGCTCCTCGGGACAGTGGAAGAAAGGTGGAGCTGTCGGTGGGAAACCCTCCATGGTGGCTCGTCCTTTTAGACCTTGCCTTCTGCCCTGCCTTCCGGGCAAAAAGTTTGTGGACATCATGTGACGGCCAACGATGTTGTTCCCGATGCTAACCTCGCTAGTTTTACAAAATTTTATCGGGTAGTCTAAATGAGCCTGGTTTTAAACAACAGAAATTTCGGTCGGCATGTTTTTAAGAAAATTTTGTGAAATTTTTTGAAAATTTGGGTTATAATTTGATGCGGATTTTGCCTCACAAGAGTTGGTGATCGTATTTAATCCATTTTTATATTAGATTTTTTTTTGAAAAATGTCTTGATAAATTTGGAAGAAAAATTCACTATCCAGGCTAAATTGTGGTTTTGATAAACAATGCCAAATTTGAGTGTGGTTTTGATAAACAATGCCAATAGAGTACTATGTGAAACTGTTGTATGCATATATCTGGTTTTACACTTCAATTCTTCGTTACAACTTTCTGTCTTTGAAGATAGATGAGTGTTCACTCACACCTCAACAATTTCACATAGTGCTCCAAAAGCATTCTGATCAATATATACTTAGTTATGAATACTTATGCTAAATTTATAAAATTTTAGTTTTATATTTATTTATTTTTATTAATTTTGTCTTGATATAAACTATTTAAACTAAAAACAAAATTATTATTAAATTTAGAAAAATTTATAAAAATATGGAAATATTTTTGGATAACGTATTCTATAAGAGGGGTCCAAAGGTATGATGATAATAGTAATTTATAATTTTTTTTTTTTTAAATTTGGAAATCATTTTTAAATTATTATAATTTTTTATAGTGAAAAATTAAAATATTAGTATTATAATGAAAATGTTGAAATTGTAATTTTATGTGGTTAAGACATTCATATAGATTAAATAAGTGACATCAAAACACTTCCTATATAAGATCTCTTAAATTATTAAAATTAATAAAATCATTAAAAAAATTATTTATAACATTATTTTAAATTATTAGTATTATTTTTATTTATAAAAAGAATTAATAGGTTTGAAAGATATAGACATTTGAGAAAATTTATAATAAGATTATTGACCATCAAGATTCACATCTACTTTATAATAAGATTATTGACCATCATGATGTTTCTTACCTTGTAATAAAATTTGTTACAATATCATGATACCACATATCCAAATCAATATTACTCATACTCATTAGACATTTTTTTAATTAATCAATTTCATAAAAAGATAAAGAGCATAACTACTTTTAGAATAAATATTAACTTTTATTTATGACTACTACTAAAAACATTCTAAAATAATTTGTAGAAATTATATTCTTACCATTTATCTAATAATAATTATAATTAAATTAAAATTTTGAAAACCTTATTCTAATATAAAAACAAAAAAATGTTTTTTATTTTCAAAATTTTCAATAGTATCATTACAATAACAAAATTTATTTCTTCTTGTTTATTCTTTATTACCTTACGATTAATACTTTTAATATAATTAATATTTAAAAAAAAATATTTTTTCCTTTAAACTTTAATAATTTAACTAAACTTCCCTATTTTTATATTAAATTTACTTTAATAATTTACAATTTAGAATCTTTATATTAAATTTTTTTTTTTAACCGCGACGGTTAATGTAATTATATGCTTAGGCATTTAAGGCCATGGTTAATGTAATTATTTGCTGTCATTTACATTTACTTCTTTTTCGTTTAAAGACTTAAGAGTTATATAGACGATATGGGAGAAAACCTAACGAGGATGTTGGTTGATTAAAGTTTTCTGCCAGATTTATTTTTAAACACATGATAATAAAGGGTGATATTTTCTTTTTTGTAACCGCGACGGTTAATGTAATTATATGCTTAGTCATTTAAGGCCATGGTTAATGTAATTATATGCTGTCATTTACATTTACTTCTTTTTCGTTTAAAGACTTAAGAGTTATATAGACGGTATGGGAGAAAACATAACGAGGATGTTGGTTGATTAAAGTTTTCTGCCAGATTTATTTTTAAACACATGATAATAAAGGGTGATATTGGAATTTACTAAGAGAAAACCAAAGATAGAACTTTAGTGGAAGCCTCAAAATTACTGTAAATTCGAGACTAAACCTAGGGGTTTTTGGGGTGAGGAGGATTAACCCTATTAAGGTTACTGATTAAGACTGCTCTGGTAGTAAGTGCTTGAGGGAAAGAAAAAGACGTAATTGATTTTCTCAAGGAAGTACATGTTAACAATTTTGAATATTTATCTCGGTGGAAAAGTAATATCTAAAGTATAAATCTGTGTTCGATTTCTTAGTGATGAGGGAAGTAATCCAAACAATTTTGAATATTTTTTTGGTGGAAAAGTAATATCTAAAGCATAAATCTGTGTTCTATCTCTTAGTGATGAGAGGGAAGTAATCGAAGTTGTGAATATTTTTTTTAGAGTGTTATTGAAAGCATGAGTTGTGGTTTTTTTTTTTCAACTCTTAGAAATGAAAGAAAATTTAAGGTTATGGTTATTTTCTTTCAGTTAAAGGACAAGTTTAGGAAGGAAAAGAAATAAAACATATTTCATGTTTTAATACTCAAAGGATGGGAATCAAATCTAAGGGTTGTAGCTCATTTCTTGGCAATTTTTTTTTATGGAAACAAAAGGGCTATGAATGTAGCAACCATGAATTCTATGGGAACACAAAAAAATGTGACCGGTAAAGGTCCATAAAATTGAAAAGAATCCAAGAAGCATTGTAGTTCATTTCTTGTCGAACACAGAAAAGGGCTATGAATGTAGCAACCATAAATTATGTGGGAATAGAGGGCTATGAATGTAGCAATCATAAATTATGTGGGAACAGAGAAAACTGTATGTGACCAATAAGGGTCCATAAAGATGAAAAGAATCCAATAAGTAACTAACTGTTGTACGTGACCAATAAAGGTCTATAAAGATGAAAAGAATCCAATAAGTAACTAACTGCTAAAATAAAATGCTTAACTAATAAGGGTCCATAAAGATGAAAGGAATCCAATAAGTAACTCACTGTTGTACGTGACCAATAAGGGTCTATAAAGATGAAAATAATCCAATAAGTAACTAACTATAGGAATGGGGGATGGGGGATTCATTAATTGTACGTGACCAATAAGGGTCCATAAAGATGAAAAGAATCCAATAAGTAACTAACTACTAAAATAAAACGCGTAAGTGTATAAAACACATAACTGTATATAGGAATGGGGGATGGGGGATTCATTAACTGAACTAGTTAACTGTTGTGTGAGAGAAAAGATGAAAATAATCCAATAAGTAACTAATTGCTAAAATAAAACTAGTAACTATATATAGGAATGGGGGATGGGGGATGGGGGCGTAACTGTATATAGGAATGGGGGATGGGGGATTCGTGATTCACTAATCGAATTAGTTAACTATTGTGTGAGAGAAATTGAAATCAGCACAAGCCCTGGCAAGGCTGAAATTAATTAGCCACCAGGCGCAATCCTGAAACTGGTGGACTGGAGATAATCATTAAACACTACTAGATTCTACCCAATTGGAAGAATTGTAATCACAAAAAACAAAATAATAAATTTAGTGTAACTAAATTATTTAGGCAGTGTTATGGAAATTAACCAAAAACAGATATGAAGAGACAAAACCCAATTTTGTCATGCTCGAAAGCTAAACGCCAAAGATTATATATATAAGAGAACAATGTAGCCCATGCATGACCAAACATAAACTTTTTTGAAAAGTTTATTATGAAGGAATAAGCAGATAATAGTTAAAAGTCTAAACTGTAACTTCGGTGTGTCAACCATCAACAAATAGTCATGAATTCTAAAAAGAATACATTACGCAATGTCTTAACACAGATCAAGAAAAATGAGTCTTGTATAGCCCTTCCAGTGGTGAGACTAAACTATTACATCATTAAAAAAAATCTGGACCAAATCCCCAAATTTCAAAAGAATAGTACAAGATAAATGAGTCCTATATAAACCTTCCAATGTTGAGACTAAACTATTACATCACTAAAAAATAACACCTGGACCAAATCCCCAAATTCCAAAAGAATAGTATATGATTCTTATAATCGACAACTAACAAATACGAGATCAAACCCCCATTTCTAAAGCTGAGACTCCCAAAATTTCATTGGGAGGGTTTTTCTTTATAACATATGGTATTTTTTTAGAATGCAACCCCTCAATAGGGAGGGTTAATTGTAGTGTCCCTTCTTGGTGAGATAGCTTTGATGACACTTGGAGAGGGTGATTTTGAAGTAGTGATATAAACATTATGCATGCTAGACTTATGTGTATTCTTATATGCTATAGACCTGGTTTAGGTCGCATGGTTTCTACGTGTTTATGATACTGATTTTGGTTAAGTGCATATTAATGATGCTTTTTCTTTGGTATCCTAGTTTGGACATAGGTGTATGACATGGATGATGATCTAGGATGGAGACACATAGATCCGTGATTTATCATGGTTATGTGGAACATATGGTTAATTATGATTTATGGAAGATATATGATTTTTATGATTATATATGCATAATCTTGTAATAAGCAGTATGTGACAGGGGACCTGCTTATTTGCAAACAAGGATGCTCAAATAATAAATGACTATGGAACTCATGATACATGATTTTTATGATTATATATGCTTAATCTTGTATTGAACAAGATGTGGCAAGGGACATAGTTATTTGCAAAAAAAAATGCTCAAATTATAAAAGGATCCACCTTACCAACCATCAATAATATATAGATGTAGAGGTCACATTAATCAGTAATACTCAATTTATTTTATTTTATATTTTAACTTATAGTATGAGTAACTTGGTTATCATGAAGATCAAGTTACTTCATCTATTTCAATATAAGAATATCACATAAGAAATTAGGGATAACTTTCTCTTAAGACCAATTCCAAAACACATTTCCTCTCAAGTTTAAAAGATAATAGCATGTTCCCTTTTCACACTTATACATGAGCTCTAAGTAAGAGTGGGAATAAATTCTACCATAATTCCATGTGTGAACATTAAAATCAACCTATTTGATTTCCTAGATTATGCTAAATAAGCTTCATTTATTGACTCTTGATATCATAACCAAAAAAGTATCATACTTCTTTTACAAAAATCACATATAAGTGTATGAGTATTAACCTACCTATACCAAGGTAACCGAGGGAAGAATATGTCTCTCTTCATCAATAAATCTAATAAATATGATATGTTAATGAAATGGAATCACAGAATATATTAACTGCATACGAATTTTGAGAAAAAAATAAACAAATGTGAGAGCATAACATATAAAACACATATACACAAAGATTTTCCCCTGGATCCCAAAACTGGGACTACTAGTTTGATTTTTCATTATGTTCCTTTCAATGTTACAATACATATTTATACATGCTAAAGCATCCAATACCATGGACCGAAAACCATCGCGTCCAAAACCATGCACAAAACCATATGTAGGTCTACCCAACCTAATATAGGGTCCAAAAAAATTTCCCTGGGGCGCTGCCCTGGACCCCATAGAGGTGGGCTACCTGCCTCCCTTGAACTCCCTAAACAAGGGGGGGCTACTAGCCCCCCTATGACCTCCCCTGCTATGCAATTGGTGCAAAGAAGGGGGGGCTCTGTGCCCCCTCTAACCCCTCGGTTAACTACATAGGCCAGTTGTGGAAAGAATATAACACAACCCAACATTCTCCCACTTGTTGTTTTCTTTCCACAGGGGGGCCACAAGAGAGATTATTCATTTATCCATACTTGCAATGCCCATTTTTTCTCTACACCAAGAGAACTTCTTAGAGCTCACAGGTTTTGTAAATGCATCTACAATATTCTTCAAAGTGTCCACCTTTACCAACAACATCTTTTTGTCTTCTACCATATCCCTCACAAAGTGATACTGAACATCAATGTGCTTTGTCTTTGAATGGTAAGCAGGGTTCTTTGCCAAGAAAATTGCACTTTGGCTGTCATAGTCTATCCTTATACCTCCCTGTACTAACCCCATACTTGAACACAATCTCTTCAACCAAACTGCTTCCTTGCTTGCATAAGTGGCTGCCATGTATTCTGCGTCTGTAGTTGATAGTGCCACTATAGATTATTTCTTACTCATCCAACTGACTGCACCTTCAAATAGGTTAAACACATACGCACTTGTAGATCTTCTTTGATCCAAATCTCCAGCCTAGTCTGCAACAACAAAGCCATGAATATCCGAAACTTTGTCCAATCCTGGTCTTCCTTGGTAGCACAAACCATAATCACCAGTGCCACGCAAATACCTAAAGACTGGCTTCACTGTTGTACAATTCTCCTTCCATGGTTTTGACATAAACCTGCTCAATACTCCCACTGCATGTGCAATGTCTGGTCTAGTACAGACCATCACGTACATTAGGCTATCGACTGCACTTGCATATGGAACACGGGACATGTCCTCTTCCTCTTCTTATGTCTTGGGACGTTGTTCAACAAATAACTTTATACCTACAAGAATAGGAACCTTCACCGATTTACTATTATGCATATTAAACCTTTGCAGTATTGTCTTGACATACTTCCTCTCATTTAATGAGAGCTTCCTCTTTGCCCGATATCTTTTAATTTCCATGCCCAAAATATAGTTTGCAGCACCAAGATCTTTCATATCGAATTTGGAGGACAATTGGGTCTTCAAATCCTGGATAATTTCTTTGTCATTTCCAACTAACAACATATCATCCACATACAAGACCAGATAAATAATACGGTCACCAATTAATTTAAAATACACACAGTGATTTGCTTTGCTTCTGGTGAAGCCAAGTCCCCATATAAATGTATCAAATTTCTGATATCACATCCTTCATGATTGTTTTAACCCATACATATACTTCTTTAACTTGCATACTAGTTCTTTCTTACCTTTCGCTGCAAAGCCTTTAGGTTGCTTCATGTAGATATCCTCTTCTAGATCCCCATGAAGAAATGTTGTCTTCACATCCATCTGTTCTACATCAAAATCAAAAACAACAACAACAGATAAAAGTAATCTAATAGAAGCTACCTTGGCAACAAGAGAAAAAAATATCACCAAAATCAATTCCCAGCACATGGGAATAACCTTATCCTACCAACCGAGCTTTGTATTTCTCCACCTTTCCTTCTGCATTTGTCTTCTTCTTGAACACCCATTTGTTGCCAATGGGTTTCCTTCCAGCCGGCAACTCCACTAGATCCCAAGCTTCATTTTTGTGCAAAGATGCCATTTCATCAACCATGGCCTCTTTCCAGAGTTTGCCATCCTTTGAATCTACTGCTTCCTTCACAGCTCTGGGATCATCATCAGTAATAGATAAAGCAAAATTTGAATAGAAAGCAGATGGACTATACCTTTCTGGCTTCCTTCTTCCTCAAACTGATTTTCTCACACTCAGAGTTTGTGGCTCTTCATCTTCTGATTCCTCCTCTGTTGTAGAGTTTGATTCTTCCTCTTGAGCTCAAACTCTATCTTCTAAGGTTCTTTTGGTTGGAATTCATGTGTAATAACATATTTCACCTCTCTGAACACCACATCTCAGTTGTATACAACCTTCTTTGTTACTGGGTTTGAAAGCTTATAACCCTTTAAACCATCCTTATACCCAATAAAGATGCACTTTTCAGATTTACTATCCAACTTGGTTCTTTTCTCCTTTGCAACAAGTACATATGCATCACATCTAAATACCCTTAGATGTGAAAGAGAGAGTTTCTTACCAGTCCATACCTCTTATGGAGTCTTATACTCCAACGCTGATGAAGGTGATCTGTTGACCAGGTAACATGCTGTCTCCACCGCCTCTGCCCATAATTATTGTCCTAACCCAACACCACTGAGCATGCTTCTTGCCCTTTCCATCAACGTCTTGTTCATTCTTTCTGTAACTCCATTTTGCTTAGGTGTGTATGGAGTATCCTTCTACCATGCTATACCACACTTCTTATAGAATTCTTCATTCCTTGCTGCAAAACTCTCCACTGTTATCTGACCTCAGAACTTTTATCTTCTTCTCTATCTGGTTTTCCACCAGAGCCTTAAATTCTTTAAACCTGTCAAAGACTTTAGATTTCTTCTTCAGGAAATATATCCATGTATTCCTTGAGAAGTCATCTATAAATGAAACATAGTACACAGACTTACCTAGTGATGGAACCTTCACAGGTCCAAACACATCACTGTGCACACGCTCTAATATCTGTTTTCACCCTCTTTCCACCAGAGGGGAAACTCACCCGATTCTGCTTCCCATATACACAATTTTCACAGAAATCAAAATCCAGAGAGCTATTACTCATACCTTCTACCATACCTTTACCATGAAGTATTCGAAGGCCCTTCTCTCCAATATGTCCAAGCCTTTGATGCCACATCATGGTCTTCTCTCCAGAGACCACTAGCTTTTCTGCTCCACTTCCAGGAACCACAAAATTGTTGCACCTATCAACAACAGTACTACCTTGCAGCTTGTACAGAGTTCCAATCTAAGCTCCCCGCATCAATACCAGTGCTCCCCGAACCATCTTACATGTATCCTTCTCGAACACTGTTTTTACACTTGCATCATCCAACTTGCTTACAGAAACCAAATTTCTGGCCAATGTAGGAATATGCAGAACACCCAGAAGTGTTCTAATCCTTCCACCTTGCAACTTCAACTTCACTTTTCCGTGACCAACGATTCTAGCCTTCTTGTCATCCCCCAAGAAGACATCACCACCATCATATTTCTCATACTCATAGAACCACTCTCTATGGGGAGTGAAGTGAAAGGATGAACCTGAGTCAATCAACCATGCCTCATGATATACATGTGTACTTGAAGAAGCCTCACCTTCATCTGAGGTGGTTTTTGCTTTTGCAGAAGAAGCATCATTAGATCCCTTTCCTTTGTCAGGAGCTTTAGATTTACTATCCCTTTTGTAGTGCCCTTCCTTTCCACATTTCCAGCAAGCCACCTTTACAGGTTTTCCTGGACATTTAAATCTCCCTCTAGATTTAGATCTCCCACTCAATGACTTATTTTTGTTTCTATTCTAGGACCGTCCTCGTATAGACAAGGCATCACCATTCTGGCTCTCCATATTTTTCCATCTCATCTCCTCCGTTAGCAAGAATGAGACTATTTCATCAAACTGCAAGGCAATTACATTGCTACCTATTGTAATAACCAAACTATCCCACGAATATGGAAGAGAACAAAACAAACTGATGCACTTATCTTCATCTGAATTTTTAATATCAACAGATAATAACTGCCTTACGATAGTATTAAATGCATTTAGATGCTCTATCACCAAGTCTCCATCTTTCATCCTCAGGTTATACAACTTTTTTCGTAGGAACAGTTTACTTACCAAAGCTTTAGATTGGTACAAAGTCCTTAACTTGTCCCACAAAGCCTTCACCGTAGCTTCCCTTGATACATTCAACAATACTGAATCTGAGACACACAATCGTATTGTGCTCTTTGCCTTCTGATCCAACTTCTTCCATTCTTCATCAGATGCTCCCATTAGTTTAGTACCCAGATCTACCGCGATCGATTGATCTTTATCCACCAATAGATCCTCCATCTTGAGTTTCCACAACTCAAAAATCTGACCATTAAATTTCTCGAGCTCTATCTTTTCACTTCGCGCCATATTCTTTCACCACCAGAATCGATCCCACAGATCTCCCACTAAACAAGGTGTACCACAGGCCCGAGCGAAACCCCTCAGCAACAAATGTGTCCTGTTGAAGCCAAAATAGTTGTGATACCAAATGTAGGTTTTAACCTCGTACAAAAATTACCTGCATAGAAATTTTAAGAACAAAAAACAAACAAATGTGAGAATAACACATAAAACACATATACACAGAGATTTTTCCCTGCATCCCAAACTCGAGACTACCAGCTTGATTTTTCATTATGTTCCTTTCAATGTTACAATACATATTTATACATGCCGAAGCATCCAATACCATGGACTGAAAACTATCGTGTCCAAAACCATGGACCGAAAATCATCGCGTCTAAAACCATGTGCGAAAAACATGCACAAAACCATAGGTAGGTCAGTCCAACCTAATATAGGGTCCAAAAAGAATTTCCTAGGGCGCTGCCCTGAACCCTGTAGAGGGGGGCTACCCGCCCCCCACAAACCCCCTCTGACCCCCCCGTTGTGCAATCAGCGCGATGAAGGGGGGGCTCCGCCCCCTCTAACCCCCCCGTTAACTACACAGGCTAGTCGTGGAAAGAATATAACACAACCCAACACTTACCAACCATCAATAATATATAGATGTAGAAGTCACATTAATTAGTACTACTCAAAAATTTTTATTTTATTTTTTAACTTATAGTATGAGTAACTTGGTTATCTTGAAGATCAAGTTACTTCATCTATTTCAATATAAGAATATCACATAAGAAATCAGGGATAACTTTCTCTTAAGACCAATTCTAAAACACATTTGCTCTCAAGTTTAAAAGATGATAGCATGCTCTCTTTTCATACTTATACATGAGCTCTAAGTAAGAGTGGAAATAAATTCTACCATAATTCCATGTGTGGACATTAAGCTAGATCAACCTATTTGATTTTGTAGATTATTCTAAATAAGCTTCATTTATTGACTTGATATCATAACCACAAAAGTATCATACTTCTTTTACAAAAATCACATATAAGTGTATGAGTATTAACCTACCTATATCAAGGTAACTGAGGGAAGAATATGTTTCTCTTCTTCAATAAATCTAATAAATATGATATGTTAATGAAATGGAATCACAGAATATACTGACCTAACAAAATTTCCAAATTCATCAATTAAAAATTCCTAATCCCAATTATTAAGGCAATGCTGGAATCATAAGAATTATATAATGAATGTTGCAAACAAAGCAACTACGATTACCGATCCAGAAGCATGTTATTCTTCAAAAAGTGCCTTGTAATACAATGAAAATGCATAAATTGGGCAAAAGTAGTTGTTTTCTACAGTCATTGAAGCACAAGAATTCACCCATGAATACATGCAACTCAACAAAACTTATTATGCTCACTTGCACAAAATACTACAAAAATAGTCATTGTAAAATTGTTTCCAAAAACTTCCTTTCTTTTACGCAAGATTTAGATAATAAAAGTAAAAACAATCCTATTCTCTATTCACACTTCAACAAATTATTAAATGATTTTCACGTTCATACCAAAAACTTGCAGACATAGGAAGCTACATCTATCAAATAGTCTATTCATAAATTTCGAGTACATAAAAAATATGGTAAGTAATACTTTACTCTAACAATTTATATACACAAAATCTACAACCATTCATGCATTTTGACAAATACTTTTCAAACATGCAATCTACAACCATTGAGGCATTTTGACAAACACTTTTCAAGCAAGCAATCTACAACCATTGAGGAATTTTTCCAAACACTTGGCAACAATGAATTTGAGATTATTCTTCAACCTATTCAACTTAGAGAATTCAAAATTTGAAACATCAAATGTTGGAATCTTAAAAAAGGGACTAAACAATCTTAGTTTTTCATCAAAAACTCGAAAAAGAAACGCATATAATTAACAACAACAATCTTTAAAATCACCCATATTCTCAATATGGGTTCTGCAAAGTAATTTTTTGGAATAAGATGGGGGTATAAATGGAAAAATGGCATAGAAACCCCCTGATGTTGAGCGGAAACGCAACAGAAATTTCCAGAGATGTGATTTATTAAAATAGCAACAAAAAAACATTTCTATTATCTCATTTATCACTTGTGTCAAACACTTCGTTGCAAACCTCATCTATAGCTGTACATGGAGAAAAAGAACTCAAATTTATGATAATATGGTATTTTACTCAACTCATGGCAACCTTCTATGCACAAAAATTCATTATAAAAAGAACTTAAAACTTTGGCAACACATTATTGTTTTAATCCCCCTGCATGTACATTCTCAACTACAAGTGCCATTCATTATTGGCTAGCTCATAACTAACTCTGTAAATATCTCATAAACATTTACAAGTAGCAATTTCCAATGAATTTTTAAGTTCTACAACACTTTTAAATTAATAATAAACTAGAATTTTAAGAATGCTTATGAACATACCTAGTAGTGTATTTATACAATTCCAAAAATATGGAAATATGCTCCAAGTCCAATGAGATTATGTTCTGGCTCCAGTATCCTTACCAACTCATTGTGAACAATCCGGTTTTTCTCTGAACCATATCCAAGAATAAATTCTCCCTCTGGAACCCCCGAGCTGTATAAGCTCGCAAGTAGTACCAAAATATAGTAGTAGAGAGATATACAAGGCAAACCGAGGAAGATAAATTTCACTTCCTCTCAATACCACTCATGGAAAACTCTACTAGGTAGAACTACTTAGTAATTTAGTTTAGGAATTCTAATTTTATTTCAAAAACATTTGGCTACTCTCCAAGACTCTCCCTCTCACAATCCTCTTCAAGTCTCTCCAAATCTTGGTATTACAATGCACCTCCTCCCAAGTGATAATACATGAGACATATATATAGGAGGAGCAAAAAATTATTGTCATAAAGGAGGAGTAATATGCATGCCTTGTATTCCATTTATAGGAGTGTAGCCCATGCCATTAAGGAGAGGTATGCATGCCTTAGTTAAGGAGAGTGTAAATTATGCATTAAAGAGAGCGTAACAGGAATATTTTATGACATGTATCTAATGAGTATAAGAGGAATATGCCATTCTTTGATGAGTGCATAAAAGAGAGTGTAATGTATTATTAAAAGAGAGAGATATTTACATAGAGGCATGATAGTCATCAAGGAGAGAGGAGATGAAGGTGACTTGTAATTAATTTTTAATAATAATATCATAGTCTCATAAAAGATAATAATAATATTAATAATATTGAGGATTAAGTCGAGATTGAACTATTAGGATTGATTAATGATAACTAAAGTGATTTTCCTTCAAATTTACTTGATTACCCATTGATTGAAGGTGATTTACTATTTTTGGAAAGTCATACTTGAGATGCTAGACACAACTTTCTATTTTTAGAAAGTCAGCCCATAATTGTCAAAAATGGGATTTTATTAAGGAAATTCATCTCTGAGCCATCCATGAGTGGTATTTTTCTTCCGGAGAATAGGGATATGACATCCCTATTGCATACATCTCCATGCCTTAGTAGATTGAGGACTTTGCGTCCTGATCTACTCTGAAGATCTAAAAATCCACACCTTGATATTTTTAGATATTCAGGACTCCACGCCCTAAAAATTTTATTATAGATCCAAGACTCCACATCTTTATCTTTCATGGATTTAGGACTCCGCACCCTAATTTCCATGGCTTCTCATATACTTTGATTTGAAACTCCACACTTCACCTTAAGGTACCGATTATGAGCTCATACCCATCTGATGGTTCATTGATAAGGCCTTGGTCCAAGACAAGTACACATCACAATCTCATAGATCAAAGGAATCAATTGAATTTCATAATTAACTTATTCATATTTTACAAAAGATTGTGCATGACTTCCATAGTCATTTTAGTTATGGCGAAATGACTTCCGCGGTCATTTATAATTTGAACATCCTTCTTTGAAAATAACCACATCCCCTGTCACATCTTGCTCAATACCATATTAAATATATATATAATCATAAATGTTATGTATCATGACTTCCACAATCATTTATAATTTGAGCATCCTTTTTTGGTAATAACTATGTCCCTTCCCACATCTTTTTCAATACAAGATTAAGCATATATAATCATAAAAATCATGTATCATGAGTTCCACAGTAATTTCTAATTTGAGCATCCTTGTTTGCAAATAAACAGGTCCCCTACCACATCCTGCTTAGTACAAGATTATGCATATATAATGATACAAATCATATATAATCCATAAATCATAATTAACCATATGTTCCACATAACCATGATAATCCATGGATCCATGTGTTTCAATCATAGATCATCATCCATGTCATAAACTTAAGTCCAAACTAGGATACCAAAGAGAAAACATCAATAATATGCACTTAACCAAAATTAGTATCATAAGCACGTAGCAACCGTGTGACCTAAACCAAGTCTATAACATACAAGAATATACATAAGTCTAACATGCATAATTATTATATCGCTGCTTCAAAATCACCCTCTCCAAGTGTCATCAAAGCTATCTCACCAAGAAGGGACACTACATTAATAAACTTCAAATATTCAAAGTTACCCCTTAGATAAGGCAATGAGCAGTGCACCTGGAAAAATAAATAAACCCTATGTCAAAGCCAAAAGATGAACACATTGGCGACGCCTTGTAGATTTCAAGCATCCACGAATGGTAAGAATCATTACTTGAGAAAACCGTGTGCACAAGGGAAAAAATTGAGTTAGAATAATATCAATAGATGACCAAAGAAAAATGAAAAAACAAATAGATAGGGTTTGAGGGTTAATTGGCTGACTATAAATAAAGTTGATACACACCCAGAATCAACTCCACTTGAACCTAAAATAACATATTAGTAATTTATAAGGAATTAGACCAAATTTGGACTAAAGGAGTGAGGGAAAATAGGGATTCTAGCTCACTTACAGAATTTCGGGCTAGAACCCTTGAACTAGAAAACCCCTTACCAGCATCATGCTTCTTGGCATGATACCGAGTGGCTGGAGTCTACATGGAGTAATACTGATAACAAGAATAAAGCCGTTAACCCATGCATGATAAGGTTGGGTAGTCGATCTTTCCCCAACTGCTCAACCTTACAAATGCCTGGAAAATCCTCAAGGAAAACTAGGTGGTTACACATTGAAACCATAGGAGCAGATGAGCCATCGGATTTAAACCCTAACAAATTGATGATGTAGCTTTTCCACCGATCCAATTAATCGAACTCTAGAAGGATCGGTCTTGTTGTGACAATTGACCTTAGTGCACAACCAAGAAGGCATTAATTAATATGCATTTAAAAAATGATAATATGTGATATGAATATCAAAATCAAACATTAACCAATATCATTATTAATAAAAATAATGCTCTTAACAATGTACCAAGTGATGTATTATATGATTGAAAATAGAATATTCAAGCTTCTAATGTGTAGCATAGATAAGTAGGTAAGGTGTACATATATATATCTATATATATATATATCTATATATATATATATATATATATATATATATATATATATATATATATATATATATATATATATATATTGTAAGGTGCGAAAGCATGTTACAGGTGGTATCAAAGTTATGTTCCAACACTGTGACCTGAATGGGAAATTGTAGTGATAATAAGTGTGTTGATGTGCATAGAAGGGAGAACATAGTTGGACGTTTACCCCACCGAGGCCAACGATGGAATCTGGTTCCATACCAATTACTAATGTAAATACATAGATGTGGGTGCAACTAAGTGAAGAGCGGAAGAATCCTACAACTATGCTGCTAGAAACTGTCCAACAACTGAACGCTGAGATGGTTCAATTGAGAATTGATAACGAAATATTAATGCATGATTAGGAACGAATCCTAAAGTGTCTTTCTAATAAGAAAAACCATAGGAATTCTATGACCATCCTTGACAGTGGAGCCAAGGATGAAGAACATTAACAAAGAAATAATAATATCCTGGATGGAAGTCACACTCAAAGAATTGAGGGAGATAGAGATGATAATGTGGAATATTTTGGTAATGTTTTGGATCATAGGAGAATGAAGAAGTAGAAAATTGAACTGCAGGGGGAATTTAGGAAATCAAGCCCCCAACCTTTGATGGAGAAGTTTGAGAATTTGTAGCAGCCTGGATGATTAACATGAACAAACACTTTTAAATATATGAATATGAAAATAAAATCAAAGCCAGGTTTACCATTTTCCAGCTTCAAGTAAAGGCCACCATATGGTGGGAAGAAGTAAAAATTGTGCACGGTATCAAGGAACAGGTGGTGACTTGGGACAAGTTTAAGAAACATTTTAAAACTAAATATATGATTGAATGTTTCTATGATGAAAAGGTCAAGGAGTTTCATGACCTAAAGTTGGGACATATGACTATGGACGAATTTGTGACCAAGTTTACATCCCTTTTGCGATATATCCCATATATACAGGAAGAAAATTCCAAGTTTCAAAACTTTATTAGTAGCCTACTTACATTCGTGAAGGGGAGATTAGAATTTTACAATCCCAAGATGATGGATGAGGAAACCCAGAAGGTTCGAATTTTATACCAACAAGAAAAACAGAGGGGTAAAGGTAGCAAGACCTGGCCAAGTAAAAAGGGAAGACATTCTTTCATAGGACTAAAAGTGTAAAATTCATTAATGTTAAGGTTTTATATAGGGGACAACAGATTAGACATGCTAGGAGAAATTAGTAGAGAACTAGAGCCCAAGGTGACCTTAGGGAAATCAAAGCATCAAGAAAACCATAATCCAGAAAAGCTCCAAAACCTCCCTCGTAGTGTTGGTGGGGAACCCCATTACTACAAAAAATACCCCCATCACACCAGAACATAACCATCTTCCAACTTATAAGAGGCTTCTACAATCGGTGAAGTAGCAAGGAGTATGCCCAAAATTAATGTTGTCCTAGAAGATCATTAGGGGGATTACCAACCTACCATGATAGAACTGGAAGGTAATCTATTTAACCAAACTGTGTATATTTTAGTAGATCCAGGGGAAAGTTAAGTTATGTAAGCCCTAACATAGTTGAAAAATTCCATTTACAAATACATAAATTTAAGAGTGCCTCATTGGTACAACTAGCTACTGGGGCCAAAAGAAAGGTAACATAAAAATTTATAGATTGTTCGTTTGAGATAGGAAAGCAACAAATTAAAGATAATTAAATATATTTCCACTGAAATATTATGATATGTTGATTGGAATGGATTTGTTGGAGGGACACTGGTCTTTGGTAAATTGCAAAGAAAATTCTATTAGTTACCTTACTGAAGATGGCTCTAGGCAAGAAATTCAAGGAGTTAAAAAACCAGTAAAACTATGCCCCATTACAACCTCCCAGTTAGGAAAATGTGTGAGGAAAGACTACTTGATATATGTTGGACAAGTTGGATATTCTAATACCATCGAAAATACTGTTACCTTAGAAAACATACCAGTAATCCAAGATTTTGTAGATTTCTTTCCTGAGAATATACGAGGACTACCTACAAAATGGATATTGAATTCGCTATAGAATTAGTCCCTAGAGCAGTTCCAAAGTTAAAGAATCCATACTACATGAGCATACCAAAGTTAACAGAGCTCAAAATGCAGTTAAAAGAACTGCTAGACAAAGGGTACATATGCCCAAGTGTATCACCTTAGGGAGCCCCCATGTTGTTTGTAAGGAAGAAGGATGGAACCCTAAGACTTTGCATTGACTATAGACAACTAAATAAATTAGCTATTGAGAATAAATACCCATAAACTCAAATTGATGACCAGTTTGATCAAGTTAAAGGTTCTAAGTTTTTTTCTAAGATTGATCTATAATTAGGTTATCATCAAATCAAAGTAAAGGAAAAAGACATTTGTAAGACAACATTTAGAACCCAGTTTGGAAATTATGAGTCTAGTGTCCTACCTTTTGGACTAACTAGTGCACCAACAATGTTCACGAGTTTAAGGCATGGTGTCTTCCACTCATATCTGGTCAATTTTGTCTTAATATTTATAGATGATATTCTAGTTTATTCCAAAAATTTAGAAGAACACAAAGAACATTTGCGGATAGTGTTACAAGTTTTGGGATAACATCAGTTGTATGCTAAATTTATCAAGTGTGATTTTTAAAAGGATCAAATCCAATATCTAGGGTGTGTCATTTTAGCCAAAGGTATAATTGCTAACCTTGAGAAAATTAGAACCATTATGGAGTGGCCTGTACCTAAAAATGTCGTAGATATATGGTCCTTCATGGGTCTAGTAGGGTATTACCATCATTTTATTGAAGGGTTTTCTCAGGTTTCTTATCCTATTATCTCATTGCAAAAGAAAGGGAGAGTCTTTAAATGGAAATATTCTTTCCATAAAAGTTTCGAACAACCAAAATAATTATTAACCACTACCCTAGTGTTGAAGATAGCTGACCCAAAAAAATAATTTGTTGTATACACTGATTCCTTCTAGGTAGGGGTAGGGGGAGTGTTGATGCAAGAGGGGAAAGTGATAGAATATGAATCTCAAAATATAAAGAGACATGAGAACAGATATTCCGCTTATGACTTGGAATTAATTACGATGGTGCATGCATTGAAATTTTCGAGGAATTATTTGTTGGGCAAAAAGTTTTTGCTAATGACAGATCATTACAACTTAAAAAGTTATTTCAAACAACCTAACTTGAATGCCTTCCAAGCAAGGTGGAATTGAGAAGTCATTACACTTGACTTTATAAGGAGGTATTCTGTCTGCATGGCCTACCCAGGGTAGTTATCTTAGATAGAGATGTAAAATTTACTTCTGCATTTTGGAAGGCTCTATTTACTAGATTGGGAACACAAGTATAGTTTAGTACTGCATACCATCCAAAAGAAGGTGGGAAGATAGAGCAAGTCAATCAAGTAGTGGAAGATATGTTAATAATGTATGTCATGCAATAACCCACCAAGTGAGAAGAATATTTACACTTGGTTGAATGCACCTATAATAATAGCTACCACGAGTCCTTAAAAATGAGCTTGTTTGAGGTATTATATGGAATAAGGCATAGAACACCTTCTAACTGGAATAACTTGGAAGATAGAATAATGTTGGGGCTAGATATGTTAGCTGAAATGGAGAAACTTATAAAGAAAATATGACAAAACTTAAAAGCTACCTAGGATAGGCAAACGACTTATGCAGAAAAGAAAATAAGTTATCAATATTTAATGTTGGGGACCATGTGTATGTACGAGTTAAACCAAAAAGAGCACTTTAAGATGGGATGATTATCCAAATCTTTCCCCTAGATTTTGTTGCCCTTTCCAAATACTGGAAAGAATTGGACCGATGGCATATCGATTATCTCTATCCACTCATGTAAGAATAAATAATGTTTTTCATGTATCATTATTTAAAGTATATTTATATGATCATAGAAATTTTATTAATTGGTAGGACATACAGGTAAAAAAAAAGAGAAGAAATGCAATTTTTTGTTTCTCTTAAAAGAATGATAGGTGGTTGCATGACAAAACTATTTGTAAAGTGTGTCCTATGACAAGTCAAATTGGATGGAGAATTCCTGGTAGAGCCTCAACGTATTCTTGACTAGAGAGAAATAATGCTACGAAGGAGAGCCATCACCTAGGTTAAAGTGCAATGGAGGAACTTTAGCCTAGTGGAGGCCACCTCAGAAGATGAAAACTTAATGTAGGAAGCTTATCTTGGCTTATATGAGGGACCAAGTAACATTGAGGATGGTGTGACTCTCCAGGGGGAAGATGTAACACCCTCAGTTAATGTCATTATCTGGTCAGTCATTTACATTTACTTTGTTGTTTAAAGAATTAAGAATATATATAGGTTGTATTGGAAAAATCCTAATGATAATGTTGGTTGATTAAAGTTACTGTTGAGTTTATTTTTATACACATCATAATAACGACTGATCTTGGAATTCACTAAGGGAAAAACCAAAGATAGAAATTTTTACCATACAATTAAGAATCAATTACTTTTTCTTCCTCTAACATAAAATAAGGTCTCAAAAAAAAGAAGCCAAGCAAAGAAATCGAGGAAGGAAGCTGGAGGCATAAGGAAGAAGCAAGTAATATTGCAAAAACCCTAACAGGGTACTGTGTGGGAAGCCATGACACTTCCATGAGGTCTTCTTGAGTTGGTCGAGATCCAGTGGAAGATAAAAAATTCTGTAAATTATAGGTTGGACCTAGGGGGTTTGTTGCGCGAGGATTAACCCTATTAGGATTATTGATTAAGACCGCTATGGTATTAAGTTCTCAAGGGAGAGAAAATAACATAATTTCCTTTCCCAAGGTTGGGTGGTGTGGTTGTCCTATGATTTCCCATAAAACTCAACATATCAGATAAGTATTACATTTCATAATAGTGATGGAATTTATAGTATGGTTAAAAATTATGAATATTTATTTTGGTGGAAAAGTAATATCTAAAGCATAAAATTGTTTTCTATATCTTAGTGACGAGGAAAGTAATTCAAGCTATGAATTTTTTCTTTTAGAAAAGTAGAATTGAAAGCATGAGTTATGTTTCTTTTTTTTTACCTCTTAGATACGAAAGAAGAACTTCAAGGTTATTTTTATTTTCTCAGTGAAAGGATAATTATAGGAAGCATAAATGTTGTGCTTTCCTCCTAAGAAAACAAAGAAAACATATTATGTGTTTTAATACTTTGGAAAGGATGGGAATCAAAGCTGAACAATGTAGTTCATTTCTTCTGGCAAAGAATGTTATGGAAACAAAAGGGCTATAAATGTAGCAACCATAATTTTTGTGGGAACAGAGAAAACTATATGTGACCATAATTTTTGTGGGAACAGAGAAAACTATACATGACCAGTAAGGGTCCATAAAAATGAAAAAAAATCCAAGAAGTAGCTAACTGCTAAAATAAATGCGAAAATGTACATAGGAATGCGATTCATTAACAGAACTAGTTAACTTCCATGTGAGAGAAATTGAAATCATCACGAGTTGCACAATACAGGTTAATGCCCCGGAGAAGCCGAAATTAAGCAGCCACTGGGAACAATCCTGAAACTGGTGGACTAGAGATAGTCAATAAACACTACTGGATTCTACCCAATTGGAATAATTGTAATCACAAAAAAAAAAAAATAATTGAGTACTACTAAATTATTTAGGCATTCTTCTAGAAATTAACTAAAAAAAGATATGAACAGACACAACCCAATTCTATCATGCTGGAAAGGTAAATGACAAAGATGAAATATATATAAGAGAACAATGTAGTGTATGCATGACCAAACATAAACTTCTTCCAAAAAATTCTTTTGAAGGAATAAGCGGATAAAATTTAAAGGTATAAACCATAACTTTGGGTGATAACCATCAACAAATATTTATGAATTCTGAAAAAAAATACATTACATGGTGTCTTAACAAAGAGTAGGAAAAATGAGTCTTGTATAACCCTTCTGGTAGTGAGACCAAATTGTGATATCATTAAAAAAAACACCTAAACTGAAGCCCCAAATTCTAAAAGAAGAGTACAAGATTCTTATAATCCACAACTAACAAATTTAGGATCAAACCCCCATTTCTAAGGCTAAGACTCCCATAATATCCTTGGGAGGATTTTTCTTTATAACATAGGGTAGTTATTGCTCAATGCAACCCCTCAGCAAGGAGGGTTAATAAATTGCAAATCTGCAATGTTACCCCTTAGATAAGGCAACGAGTAGTGCACCTGGAAAAAGAAATAAACCCTATGCAGAGCCAAAAGCTCAACACATTGTCGAGGCCTTGTAGATTTCAAGCATCCACAAATAGTAAGAAGCATTACCTGAGCAAGACTTGGTGATAAGGGAAAAAAATTGAGTTAGAATAATCTCAACTTATGACCAAAGAAAAAAAATAGATAGGTTTTGGGGGTTAGCTGGTTAACTATAAATAAAGTCAGTACACACCCAAAATCGACTCTGCTTGAACCTAAAATAACATATTAGTAAATTACAAGGAATTAGACAAAAATTGCACCAAAGGAGTGAGGGAAACTAGGGTTTCTAGCTCGCTTACCGATTGAATTCGGGCTAGAACCCTCAAACTGGAAAACCCCTTTCTAGCATTGTGCTTGTTGGCATGATATCGTGTGGCCGAAGTCTACAGGGACTGATACTGATAACAAGAAGGAAGCCGTGAAGCCATGCATGAGAAGGTTGGGTAGCATATATTTCCCAAATCGTGCAACCTTCCAAATGCCTCACAAACTCTCGAGGAAAACTAGGTGGTTACACATTGAAACCCTAGGAGTCAGATGAACCATCAAATTTAGACCCGATCAAATCGAGGTACAGCTTTGACCACTGGTCCAATCAATCAAACTCTAGAAGGATCGCTCTCGCTGTGACAGCTAGGCCTAGTGCACATACGAGAAAGTGTTAATTAATAGTCGTTCTTAGAATTTGCCACTGATGAAAAACATATAAGGTTAAAAATTTATAATATGTGATATGAATATCAAAATCAAAATAAACATAATACTCTTAAAAATGTAATAAGTAATATGTTATATGACTAAAAACAAAATGTCAAGCATCTCATATATAAGAAAGATAAATTAAATAAATATATATATATATATATATATATATATATATATCTATATCTATATATATATATATATATATATATATATAGATATATATACATAGATATATGTCAGTCATATTTATTATTTAACACATATTTTGACAAATTTATAAGTATAAATTTTTAAAATTATAGCTTTAATCTCTATATATTTATTAAGAAGTGATCACTTTTTGATATTAAAATTCTTAAATTATACTTTCAACTTCTAATTATTTATTTAAATTAAAATCACTTTTTAGTGTTTAATTGGCCTATGAACTTAATGTGCCTGTAATCGTTTAAGAGATCATCTTCACTATATGCAAACTAAAAAGTTAACGTATCAAGATACAGAAAAAACAAAATCTATGCAGTTATAAAACTAAAATTTTATTCTTGCTTAAAAAAATAGGTTTTCAGGTTTTAAAAACTTAAATATTGATAATTTTTGCTTTTGCAATTTCAAATATTAAATTCACTAAAATATAAAATCTTTTATACGGTTCCAGCGATAGTTTTTATAGTCTTTATGTCGGCATTGTTGGCGATCAGATGCACAGCTAATTAAACAAAAATACACAGCAGATAAATCAAGCACATAAAGACACAGGAATTAACGTGGTTCACCCAACCAATCTGGGCTACGTCCACACAACATAGGCATCGGCAATCTTATTAATCAAACAGGAGATTACATAATTCAATCCTCACAAACTCTCACCCTCATACCAAACAATCCGAATGGTTGCCTGTTTTATAGCAAAGGGAATCTAACAACTTCATTAACTCACTTTCATCAAATATAGGAGGCATTAATCATCTCCCAACAACCTGGAGCTAATCTAGGAACTGATTCCTATTGTTGTCATCTACTGAGATTTTGCCTATCTTATGCAAAACAGAAAATCTCAACAATCTCCACCTTGACAACAATTAGCCTGATGCCCTGTTATTATTATTTTATCTTTTCTGCAAGCCAAGAGAAGCCAAACACCAACGTAGCTTCTCTAACAAAACTGGTTTCGTGAACATGTCTGCACAATTGTCCTTTGTATGCACCTTTTCAAGAGAGACTCCCCTTTCAGTGATAACCTGTCTTACAAAATGATATTTAATTGGAATATGCTTTGATTTACTATGATAGGCCGGATTCTTAGCCAAATGTATTGCACTTTGACTATCACAAAGTAACCTGATGTTGTCCTGTAACCTACCAAACTCACCAAGCAAACCTTTCAACCAAACCGCCTCTTTGCAAGCATGTGAAGCAGCAATGTATTCTGCTTCAGTAGTGGATAAAGCGACAATGTTCTGTAGCTTTGACATCCAACTTATAGCTCCACCTGCAAGAGTAAAGACATACCCTGAAGTTGACCTTCTCTTATCCAAATCACCTGCAAAATCGGAATCAACAAATCCGCAAACAAATTCACTACTCTTATTGTAAGTGATACAATAACTACTTGTGCCTCTCAGATACCGAAGCACCCATTTCACTGCTGACCAGTGTTCTTTACCCGGATTTGCCATATACCTGCTGACAACCCCAACTGCATGTGAAATATCTGGTCGCGTACACACCATCGCATACATTAAACACCCTACTACATTAGCATATGGAATTCGAGACATAAATTCCTTTTCTTCATCTGAATTAGGACATAAACTCGAAGAAAGCTTGAAATGGGAAGCAAAAGGGACTGACACAGGCTTCACGTTATTCATACCAAATCTCAAAAGTATTTTCTCAATATACTTTTGTTGTGATAGCCATAGCTTACCATTGCTCCTGTCTCTGAAAATCTCCATGCCCAAAATCTGTCTTGCTGCTCCTAGATCTTTCATATCAAATGTCCTTGCCATCTGAGCCTTCAACCTGTTGATTTCTTCTATGCTTTTGCTTGCTAAAAGCATATCGTCAACATACAATAATAAGATAATGAATATGCCATTTTTCAATTGTTTAAAATAAACACAATGATCATATTCACTTCTAACATATTTCTGACTCAACATGAAAGAATCAAACTTCTTATACCATTCCCGAGGCGACTGCTTCAGGCCATATAATGACTTCTTGAGCCTGCAGACAAATTTCTCATTGTGATGCTGAACAAACCCTTCCGGTTGTTCCATATATATTTCCTCATCTAAGTCTCCATGTAGAAATGCAGTCTTAACATCTAATTGCTGCAACTCTAAATCAAGCAAAGCCACTAATGCTAACACAATTCTAATTGAAACAATTTTAACCACTGGTGAAAAAATCTCATGAAAGTCAATACCGGCTTTCTGAGAAAACCCTTTTGCAACCAATCGTGCTTTGTACCTGTCTTCCGTATCATTCACACCCCGTTTCAGCTTGAAAACCCATTTACACCCCACAGTTTTCCTGCCTTTCGGAAGCTCAACCAGATCCCATGTGCCGTTTTTACTCAAGGCCATCATTTCGTCCTTCATGGCTGCTTTCCACTTGTCACTATTCGAACCTTCTATTGCTTCCTGATAGCACAGAGGTTCATCATCATTAGCAGTAAATGCAACTGAAGTAACATAATCATCATACCTTCTCGGTGGCCGTTTGATTCTTGTCGACCTCCTTAATGATGTTTCTGGTGCTTCCTCGATTGGATGACTACCATCTATAGGAACTTCTTGACGATCAGTATCTGAGACCTGTTCATGATCTAGACCTGCACCCTGTTCATGATCTGATTCTGAAACCTGTTCATGGCTAGTATCTGAACTATGGTCATCATGACTATCATTAGAAATGCTATCAAACTGAATGTGCTGAAAATTAGATACATCATCTTGTTTCAATCTACTATTTACATCTAACTATACAAGAGAGGATTCATTAAACTTTACATCTCTATTGATGATGATTTTGCGGGTAGTAGGATCCCACAATCTGTATCCCTTTGTTCCAACACCATACCCAACAAAGATATACCTTTTCGACTTTGGATCTAATTTAGTTCGCTGATGTTTAGGCACTAGAGCATATGCATCACAACCAAACACTCTGAGTTTAGAATAATCACAAGGGTGTCCTTTCCATACCTCTTGTGGAATCTTGCAGCCTATCGCCGTTGATGGAGATCGGTTTATCACATAACAAGCTGTTGCCATTGCTTCCGTCCACAACTCCTTTTGCAACCCTGCGTTACTCAGCATACTCCTTGCTCTCTCTAGAAGAGTTATGTTCATGTGTTCAGCAACTCCATTCTGATGAGTATAAACCGTGGTCTTATGTCTCTCGATCCCTGTATCCTTGCAATAGCTGTCAAACTCCTTGAAAGTAAACTCACCACCATTGTCAGTTCTTAAACATTTTATTGTTCTACCAGTGTTGTTTTCTACCAATGCTCTAAACTGCTTGAAAACTGAAAAAACATCAGACTTTATTTTCAACATGTAGACCCACATCTTCCTAGAAAGTCATCAATAAATGATACAAAATAAGACGAACCACCATATGAGGTTGTAGGGGCTGGTCCCCAAACATCTGAATGGATATAATCAAGTATGCCTTTACTAGTATGTTTGCCTGTTTTAAACTTTTGTTTACTTTGTTTTCCAAACAAACAATGCTTACAGAAATCTAACTTTCCAAACTTTAGATTTGGAAGTAACTTGCGATCAGCCAAAATTTTTAACCCTCTTTCACTCATATGCCCCAATCTTTGATGCCATAAGTGAATGGAACTACTGTCATGCTCAGATACCGTAGACACATAATCTGACCCTGTACTTCCTTCTAACTGAAATAGATTTCCTACCCTCTTAGCTTTCATAACTAGTAAAATACCTTTGTAAATTTTCATTACTCCACCTTGAATTACAGTTTTATATCCATTTGAATCAAGTGCTCCTAATGAAATCAAATTTTTTCTTAAATCTGGTACATGGCTCACATCAGTTAATATTTTTGTTGTCCTATCAAACATTTGCAGTTGTATACTCCCAATTCCCACAATATTACATGTTACATCATTACCCATGTACAAAACTCCATCATTAATTGATTTATATTCCTTAAACCATTCTTTATGGATACACATGTGGTTTGATGCACCGGAATCTAACAACCAATGTTGACCATGATTTGACATATTAACTGATAATACTTCATCACTCATACCTGAACCTGATGCCGAACCTGTATCTGTCGTATTTGCCTCCTTCTTCTCTGTCGAAGAATCTGCTTTTGAAGTTTGTTGCTGTCGCTTCCAGCAGTCCTTCTTTAAATGCCCTGATTTGCCACGAAACCAGCACTTTATCTTACTCTTCTTCCCTTTCGACTTTGAACGTGAATCGCTTGGCCTCCTGGAGTGTCTTTCTTTCGAACGACCTCTAACCATCATAGCTTCTGATGTAGAGGTTTCAGAATGTGACCTTCTCCTTGTTTCTTCTGATAATAAAGATGCAACTACATCATCAAACTCAATAGTTACTGATGAACTAAGACTTATAGAAGTAACAAAATGATCCCATGATTCGGGCAACGAGCACAATAAAGTAATAGCTTTATCCTCGGATTGAATATTTACTTCTATACTTTGTAATTGCACAAGAAGAGTATTAAAAGCATTTAAATGATCAGCAATCGATGTACCTTCCTTCATTCGCAAACTGTACAACTGTCGCTTCAGGAGAATCCTATTGGTTAAGGATTTGGTCATGTACAGTTTCTCCAGTTTCATCCACAAACCAGCAGCTGTTGTCTCCAACACGATATTAAACAGGACATCATCAACTAGACACAGTCGAATAGCACTTATCGCTCTTTCATCCATCTCGGCCCACTCATTATCTGTGATGTTGTAAGGTTGTTTGGATTTGCCCAACAACGCCTTTGCCACACCATGTTGGACAAGCAAATCGTACATTTTCACCTTCCAGATCTCGAAATTATTTTTGCCATTAAACTTCTCAATTTCAAACCGGGCACTCTGAGTTTTCGCCATCTTGTATCAACCAAAAAAACACAATAATCTCCAAAAAACCAACTTTAAATAAATGAAGTTTGTGTTCAAAAAAAAAAAAGATGCCTTTGCCTTTAAAAAACAAACAAATATCTGCCTTTTGTACTTCACATACAAATTTCTGCCATATGCACTTATATGCCTTTGTTTTGTTTTAAAAAAAAAAAATTCTGCTGTTGTACAATAATGGCGACAAGCATGTGAACAGTGGCGTGGAAATACTCTGCACTTGCTGCGTTAATATATATGCATTGCCATAAAATTTAATGACATTATCATTGTCATGACAATGTTCAACCATAAGTCATATACCTTCACCCCACCATATGCGTTCACCCACTTTAATCTTAATCCACCATGTAACATATGTGTATATCCCATGTAACATATTAATCCACCATGTAACGTAAGTGTATAACCCATGTAACATATTAATCCACCATGTAACGTAAGTGTATAATATATGTTTATATCTCAAACATCACAGCAAGGGAGATCGATCGATTCTATGCTTCTGCCCAATAAACGTGGAAGATTTGATTTATAGTTACTGCGATATAAAAAAAAATAGTGGCTACCTTTTAAAAAGAGATCGATGTGAGACGCGCGGCCAAGGGAGAGCTCTGGAATTACTTCTCAAACAGACAACCTGGTAACTGTGTTATACATCCCCAGCAGGCCCATTTGTATTTGTCAGTTATCACACGCAATACCCCCGGAACTCCACGCAGCACCAGCGCTCCACGCAGCAGCGCTCCAATACACCACGCACTCAATCCTCCACGCACAACAATCAATCGAATACCAAAGCAATTAATTGAATACCCAACGTATCAACAGCAGTGCGCACCAGCACTGTTTCAGATCATAAAATCCTCTACGCAGCAATGTACAGGCACCAGCAAACTTAGCAATCAGCAACGCTGGTTATACCTCCACGCAGGCGGACAGAAGTTCAACACAGCCAGCGCTCAACTGCGCTCCACCTTCAGTCTGGTCCAGCTGCCCCACGCCTCCAACTGCTCTGATACCACTTGTTGGAGATCAGATGCACAGCTAATTAAACAAAAATACACAGCAAATAAATCAAGCACATAAAGACACAGGAATTAACGTGGTTCACCCAACAAATCTGGGCTACGTCCACACAACATAGGCATCAGCAATCTTATTAATCAAACAGGAGATTACATAATTCAATCCTCACAAACTCTCACCCTCATACCAAACAATCCGAATGGTTGCCTGTTTTATAGCAAAGGGAATCTAACAACTTCATTAACTCACTTTCATCAAATATAGGAGGCATTAATCATCTCCCAACAACCTGGAGCTAATCTAGGAACTGATTCCTATTGTTGTCATCTACTGAGATTTTGCCTATCTTATGCAAAACAGAAAATCTCAACAGGCATGATACTGTATCATGCATGTTACTCAAAATCCAAAAGAAAATCTTAAAATATTTTCCATTCCAATAAAGTATCACCCATATAGCACGGTTTTAAGCCACATTAAAGAATAGAATTAATAATTAAATTAATTAAAATAACTGAATCTAACTCAACCTACGTAGGCATCCATTTATTTAACAAAGTATGAATATATAATGGGGGAATAATGATGCACGGTATATAACTAACTTACTCCAACTCACACGTTGATAAGATTTAGAGTATATAATTGTTGTTTATTGTACAACTAGGGAGAGGTGTATAATTGTTGTTTATTGTACAACTAGGGAGAGGTGTATAATTGTTTATACTAGGGTTATTTTTAAAATATAAATAATTAGCATTTGCACTAGATGCTATAAAGGAAACGCCGTAAGTATTTCCAATGACATTTGTATATTTGTTAGGAATTTACACAAGTTTGTGCCAAAGCAGTTTCCAAGGCTTATGACAACTGTTTTGTATCTTACTAACACACTTGGATTTCAATTCATAAAAATCTAACTTCTTGATTTGAGATAATCATCAAAACTTAGTTGGTTTGCATGGAATCTAGTCTTCAACAAATACAAATATTGGTAGATAAGTGGGCATATGACCTATCCTTGTTAATGGGAGGATACTCAAATATACAACCATGTTCATTGTGACCCTTATGGATCTTTCTTTTGTTTTCTTCTGTGTATATAATCGATACTCTCATGGAGTATTTTGAATTGTATTGAGTAAACATTTTAAGGTGCACTTATTTCAAGACTTGGGAGATTATGGGGAGTTTTGAACTCGATATGGTCATCATTAGGCCCTCTCTACATGTTCTCCTCTGTGACAACTTTGTCAATCAATTGAAACAAGGCAAAATAGATTGCAAGCCAGAAACATCTTTAATCCTATCTTGTAGTCCGAAATACGTTATAGAATGTGTTCCCATTTACCATTCATTTATCTCAATATTTAAATTACACATCATGATTTATCAAATCGAAAATCATTCTGAACAATGCAAGCTATAAAATTCATCCCATTCATATGTAGTACATAACAAAATCACCTATGGAGGCAAGATAATTACAACCACTGATGCCACATCCTATTCTTCAAGACCTATTTTTCGTGTACAGGAAGTGGATCATTAATCCAGATAATTAAACCCTGTCTGAGGCACCTTACTGAACATATATCATATCTATAGTGGGCACACTGCGCTAGCGTCCAACTTCTGACTATGGGACATCTTATTGTATCACATTCAAACATTACTTCTTTGTTTGAATTACAATAATATATACCCATGATATGTATCTCTATACTACAGAATCCAGATAAAGGTGTCGATCAAGATATATCGTGGTGTTTGGAGCTTTGTGAGACTCTAGAACACTTGGGCCCTTGCTCTATTTTGGTTGTTATCTCAGAAGTCATGTTTCCCACATATCGAAAAATAGAAATTAGGCAAAAGTTGATAACAAGCATTGAGGACCCAAGCATGCTCTTCATCTGAATTTATGGATAACTAGTACCTGTATTCTTTCAGATGTTTCCTTAGATCAATTTTTCGCTGGGTGCCCTCCTCTACATCCCGACGAGTTATTTGTGATTCAATTGTCGTTGTGTTTAGTGAAGGCTACCTGATTAACCAAAGGTAAGACGAATATCAAAGTCATCCATATGAGAAGAAAATTTTAGGAAACAAAAAGGCACTTCAGTAATCATTGAAGGACTACAAAATATCTACCATCAACGAAAGACAGGGCAAGTTTTTGCAACTCAACCAAATGCCCACAAATCTCAGTTTCAGGACTGTTATTCTCAAATGGAAGCTCCGTTTAGGGACCATGTAAAGAGAAGGCAGTGTAAAAGTTTACGAGAAATCTATATCGGTATCTTTCATCTCCCTTGATGATCTTCAGGTCTTCTCTAAATGAGTATGATCTTTGAGATCCTCTACCATAAAGTGTGCTTGAGCCTTTACTAGAACTAATGCCATGATCTAATGTTTCTCTGCTAGTAGAGATGCCATTGTATAACCTTCTGAGTTTGCTGGTCTCTTTTAACCCTTTGGATGGAGGTTTCATGGAATTATTTTTGGGTTGTTGCTTCTTTAAAGACTTGATCTTTCTGGGGATGCATTTGGTTCAAGTTCCACCACTTTCCTCTTGATTTGATCTCTCACATAAATATGACTTTGATATTTTGTAGACAAAAAAAAATCTTCAAAACTCCATAGCTATTAATAATAGTTTGGAGAGGCCTTTGTACCCTTCTCATTTCTTCCTTTAAGCCATTTGATAGTAACTTCATTTGTGTTTATGCAAATCACCTAAATTTAATGACTCGCTCAATGTTTATTAATTTTCCTTGAAAGGTATTTGGAACCTAAACAAAGTAATACATGTGATTTTGGAAGCTTTATGGTTGGCAAACCAAATTGGCCAATTGGACTTCCTACTTCTATTAATTTTTTCAGCTAGAATGCATGCTTGATAATCAACGCTTTGTTTATCCCTCAGCATCTGTGTTAGTTACAGAACGATGGTCTGAGTATTATGAAATATATGATAAAATAAATTGCACTGAATAATGAATTTGGTTTTACAGGGTGATTAAATACTCATTCTATCCATAATAAAATGGGCCTCAGTTAAAATCTTAGCAAATGACTCATACAGAGGACTCTGAGTCCCCATCACAGCCCACCTCTCCATGAAATCCATGGACCATTCACAGTTTCGCATAAGAAAAACCCCTGCATTGATTCCCAACCAACTCCTTTTCTTATAAACATTTTGCTCCCATCCATGGACTATTAAATTGTAGTCCTTGTACTTTTCCAATGGGTGCTCAAATTCCCTGTCCATGATCACAACATTTGAGTCCATCTGCCATATCCACTCAGCTTCAGGGCGAGCCACCATGGTTGCCCTAATCAAAGAAATTTTGGCCCAGAACATGAACATTTTCTGATTAAGGAGGATTTGGTTTTACAGGGCGATTAAATACTCATTCTATCCATAATAAACTGGGCCTCTCTCTAGTATATTTATGGAGTTATTTATGCTAAATAGTAGCTAAAATCTAATCTAAAATGAATATATGCCATCCTTTACTACTATCAAGAGGAATTTTATGAATCGAAATGAATTGAACTATAAATCTATTAATCGAATTGAATTGGACTAACAACTACAGATTGATGCTGAGGCCTCCGAAATCCATAAATCCTGAGCACCTGATCATCTGCAAAATCCAAAGATCTCTCCATACCATTCCAACAATCTTATGCCTTGTATATGGGGTTATGGTTCCCATTGCAGGGTTGACACCCAGTGAAGTCACAAATGGCCTCCTCTCTAAAAGCGCAGCCCAAATTTCCTTCAAATAATGCTCTTGCTTCTCTGCATACAATCTGGCACTTTTCTCAGCATATTTACGCCTCAGCTCTGGATGTTTGGCATCCATGGCATCATATATATTACTTACATTCTCAAAATTCCCAATAATGTCCAACCAATAAAACTGAAAAAAATAGTCATTCTCAATATAAATCATGCTGGTCCATTTCTTCTTCTCTTTGATCATAAGATAAATAAGTGCAGACTAGTCATCAGATTTAGTTAGAGCTCTGTCAGGGAGCAAATCAGTTAAAATCTTAGCAAAGGAATCATACAGAGGATTCTGAGGCCCCATCACGGCCCACCTCTCCATGAAATCCATGGACCATTCACAGTTTCGCATAAGAAAAACCCCTGCGTTGATGTCCAACCAACTCCTTTTCTTATAAACATTTTGCTCCCATCCATGGACTATTAAATTATAGTCCTTGTACTTGTCCAATGGGTGCTCAAATTCCATGTCTGTGATCACAACATCGGAGTCCATCCACCATGGCTGCCCTAATCAAAGGAATTTTGGCCAAGAACGTGAACATTTTCTGATTAATGAGGATTTGGTTTTACAGGGCAATTATATACTCATTCTATCCATAATAAAATGGGCCTCTCTCTAGTATCTTTATGGAGTTATTTGTGCTAAAAAGTAGCTAAAATCTAATCTAAAATGAATAGATGCCATAGTTTACTACTACAGAGAGGAATTTTATGAATTGAAATGAATTGGACTATAAATCTATTAAACGAATTGAATCGGACTAACAACTACAGATTAATGTTGAGGTCTCTAAAATCCATAAATCCTGAGCACCTTATCAACTGCAAAATCTAGAGATCTCTCCATACCATTCCAACAATCTTCTATGGGGTTATGGTTCCCATTGTAGGGCTGACACCCAGTGAAGTGAGTCACAAATGGCCTCCTCTCTAAAAGCCCAGCCCAAATTTCCTTCAAATAATGCTCTCGCTTCTCTGCATACAGTCTGACACTTTTCTCAGCATATCTGTGCCTCAACTTTGGATGTTTGGCATCCATGGCATCATATATCTTACTTACATTCTCAAAATTCCCGATAATGTCCAACCAATAATACTGAAAAAATAGCCATTCTCAATATAAATCATGCTGGTCCATTTCTTCTACTCTTTGATCATAAGATAAATAAGTGCAGACTGGTCATCAGATTTAGTTAGAGCTTTGTGAGGCAGCACATTAGTTAAAATCTTAGCAAAGGAATCATACAGAGGACTCTGAGGGCACATCACAGCCCACCTCTCCATGAAATCCATGGACCATTCACAGTTTCGCATAAGAAAAACCCCTGCATTGATTCCCAACTAGCTCCTTTTCTTATAAACATTTTTCTCCCATCCATGGACTATTAAATTGTAGTCCTTGTACTTGTCCAATGGGTGCTCAAATTCCATGTCTGTGCTCACAACATCTGAGTCCATCCACCATATCCACTCAGCTTTAGGGTGAGCCACCATGGCTGCCCTAATCAAAGGAATTTTGGCCCAGAACGTGAACATTTTCCGATTAAGGAGGATTGTGTTGTAAAACATGTCCAAGCCATGGATTCTGAAGTAATCCTGCTTGTTCTTGAAGCACCTTAGAAGCAAATGATCCCCAATTGGGTTCTTGCAGGGATAAGGCTGTGAGCCTGTCAATACCAAGATATGAGGCCTCCCTCCTTCTGTATAGTTCTTTATACGAGGATGGCCCTGCAACCATTTTTGTCTCTTGAGGTCCCAGTTTTTTACAGTGCTCCCCACAATGTAACTAAAGTCAGAATCAGCATAGAAATTATCAGAACTTTCCTCCCACTCATCCATTGACCGATACAAGGATTCCTCTTCTTTCTCATTCATTTCATGTTCATTACTCTGAAACCCCACGCAAAAGCTACCCCGCGTGAAAGCTACTCTGGTGGCTCAGGAAAATAAGAGAACCTAGGTCGCACTGTTGAAGGGAGGAGCGAAACAGAGGGCAACTACGGTTCAACCCCCAACCCCTCCACTTCGCTAACCCTGGAATAACTAGTGACATATATTAAGTTTTGAGGGTTCGCTGCAACTGCTATTTTTTAGTTATAACTATTTTTTTTATTAACAGTGTCAAATAGTTTAATTGTCTAACATCAGATCGGATGGATCATAGTAAGACAGGTAAGACACGAAGGGAATTGATTTCAGAGGGAATGCCTTACGACGTAAAAATTATGTTTTAAATTGAAAAATAATATTGGTTATAATAAAAAATAAATAAATATGTGGTAATAAAAAAATGTGTTTATAAAATTTTTAAATTTTATATTTTCTAAAAATATTTTAATAAGAAATTTAAATAAATTATTTAAAAATTTACATTAATTAATTTCATATATATTTATATAGAGAGAAAAATTATAAAATAAAATATTTTTATGTTATATATAAAAATATTTAATGTGGGTTATCGATAAAATGTTTTAATACGAATTAATATTGACATATATTTAAAAATACATTAATAATAAAAAATCATTTTAATTTAGATGTATATGTTATGTAAAATATTTTAATGTCAATTATGTATATATTATATATCATTTTAAATTTTTTTATGTATATAATTAAAACAGTTATTTGGTCTCATATATTTTTTATTTAACAATTAAAAATACAATTTAAATAGTGAAATTTTCACTTAAAAAAATTTATACGTAAATAAAATTGATTTTTTAAACTTATATTAGATCCATACTTAAAATAAATCTGTGCAAATTATATTTTATATTTAAAATCTATTTTAGTATTTACCAATTATTTTGGTTTATCTTTTTTAAGTAAATAACATATAAAATACGATAAAAGGATATAAACCTTGCCCTACACGGCAAATAAAAAAATGAAAATCATGTAATTAATTTAACAATGTAATTAAAAAAAATGAAAATCGTATATAAAAAAATATAATATTATTGTGCATTGTCTTTTATCCATAACGAGGACGTGGCCATTCGCGTGGTAGTTACAAGATATCAATTTTATATTTTGTTCGTGAAAGGCTCTAATCTCGAGAGATTCTATACACTCTTATTATTGTAGCAAAAGGATCCTCCAATAAAAGTGTTGCAAAAAGATCCTCCAAAGAAATATTAGTTTCTTTTACTTTTGGAAGTTAAACTAATAGTTTTAAAACATCATTTTTAATGCAATTTCGTAGCAAAAGTGTCTTCCAAAGCGTTGCAAAAGCTATTTTAAGGAAAGGACTTGTTTTTAATGTGATTTTTTGGAATTTTTATGGTGTAATTTCCCTAAAATTTGGTAAAAATTTATTGAAATCACAAGTTAGTTTGATGGGTAACCCTCCAATCGAAGTGTCCTAGGGCTTTTGCAATCATAGTGCCCTAAGAATTTTCCAAGGTGCTGAATTCATATATACAATCAAATACCCTGCATTCGAAGTGCCCTAGGAGTTTTGTAATGGAAGTTCCCTAGGGGTTTTCGAGGCGCTGAATCCATATATACAGTGAAAAAACTAGTTTAAATAACACAAATCAAGATTACACCTCAATTTTTTCCACTGGATTCGGCACGCAAAAGTCCCAAAATTACACTAAAAACAACTCCCCAAAAAAATATTAATTTATTTTCTTAACCTACTCTAAAAAATATTCCTTTCTTTTTCTCTCAAAAGTTAAAGCAATAATTTTAAAACATCATTAATATTAATAATGCAATTTATTTGCATATATATATATATATATATATATATATATATAATGATGATGGTGGTCAACGTCCGCTGAGACCAAACAATGGTCTATCGGACCTAAAGAAACAAATTATTTATTTTGATTTAAGATTTTATTCCTATATGGTAAGAGTATTTTATTAATCATAAATTTGTGTAAAAGTATATTGAAAACAACGACAATAATTTTAAATGATGATGATGATGATGATGGTTAACGTCCGCTAAGACCAAACATTGGTCTATCGGACCTAAAGAAACAAATTATTTATTTTGATTTAAGATTTTATTCCTATGAACAAAAAGCTTGGAGAGAAGCCTCCCGAGCTCACTATAATTTGACATTGTAAAAGGCTAGGAAGTTCATTATTGTAACAAAGATTGTGAAACTGAGATCTATTGTGGTTGTACCCGAGGCACTGCAAGAGGAAGTAGTTTTCATCCTCGATGTTCATATTTTCACATATATGGCATATCCTTTCCATCGTTGGGCAATAATTTTAAAATATCATTAATATTAATAATACAATTTATTTGCAAATATATATCTATATATATATATATAATTATAATAAAAATATTTTATTGATTATGGATTTGTGTAAAATTATATTGAAAACTGAATGTCACATAAAAATAACTAAAACTATATAAATTTACCCCTAATTAATTTATAAAAAACTAACCCTAATTAATTTATAGAAAAATAAAGTGTTGGAAAATACAAACTCCAAAACTCCTTTAAACCAAACGTAAAGAATAACTAAAAACACAACCCCAATTGACCAACAAGCTCCCCATTTTTTTTTCTCGAAATGCCCATGATTTTTTGATATATTTTTATTAAAAGAGATTTTGGGCAAAATATTTTATGGGAGTCCCTTTTTGGGTTAAATGGAATTTTTTGAAAAAGTTTTTTTTGGGCGCACATATTCTTTAAAACATGGATATTAATTTTTACATTTTTCATACATTGTTTTCCATGAAAATAATGCGAGTGGAAAATAGCTATATATCCATTTGGTGTCTATGAAGGGTTTGTTAGTAATTTAAATTTAGGTGGATTTATGTGATTATTATTAGCAATGTTTTTTTTTCTAACTTGGTTTTTTCTGAGATGGGTAAAAGATTGGAGGAGCTTTATGAGAAGAAAGACAATAGATGTAAAGAGGTCTTTTAATTGCAGTTAGAGGTAGCCTTGTTGTAAGGAGACAATGCAACTCTTAAGAATAGGTTGCAAATTTTAGTAGTTGAGAAGGTTGACCATTTGGAATCAATTATGGGAAAATATTTCTAGACGCTTATGAATTTCAAGAGAAGATTGACTTCCTTGATGGAAATGATTGACTTCCTTGATGACTTGGAGGAGGCAGTTCAGTTTTTTTCGAACTCAAATTTGAAAAAGCAACTAGAAGCGCACAATAATCAACATGTTATGGAAGTTATCTGTTTAAAAGAAACAACGTTGGCGTAATATCAAGTTTTGAAGCAAGATTATAATGCATTGTCTTAACAGTAAGAGTAACTTATTACTCACAAACTTGTGTAGAAATACATTGAAGACCTCCATTACATAGCAATGGAAGAAACCCATTGTTGAATAAAAATAACTACACAACTAAAAGACCCATTATTAAATAAAAATAACTATGACAACAAGACAAATACAAATTCCTATATAAACTTACAACTCACTATACTTAACCCATAAAAATTTATAGATAATTGAAACAATTTAATTTTTCTGGCAAATTCCACAGACTCTCCCTAAATCGAGCTATTAAAGCACATCAAAGTCTGTCTCGTTCTTCGATTTATTAAAACACAAGTAAAGAGAAGTAATTCATCATTCGTCTCGCCCTCAAACAATGATTTAACTTCCAGCAATGTGATTCCAGGAAATAACCGTACATTGTTCAATTATAAGTTATAACTTGAAATAAACGCCACTTTCATAGCACCCGTTACAGTTCAGCAGTTTAACGTAAAGAAAGAATTGTCTTCCACTTGTTACAGTTAACATAGAAAGCCAAATAGTCGAATAGAATTCGTACAAGATCTTTCCCAGTAGACCGTCGATAATCGATAATGCCTAGGTGGATATGCATATACCTTTCTTTGAGCTAACCAAACTTCCATAGGACATTAAATGCCCGGTTATATGTGTACTGGATAACCTGATAACACATGCGCGTGGTGACTAAATAAATAAAAAATAATGGCGGTGTGTTATCGGGTTATCGAGTATGCATATAACCAGGCATTTAATGCCCTATGCCAGGCTGGTTAGCATTTGCCTACCCTTCTTCACGATGCTTTAGTAGTTATATGATTTGTGCATCTCTGACGTATTTCATATAATCTGAAAAAAGAAATTGTAGTTATATTATTTGTGCACCTTGACATCATTTTATGTAATGTAAAAAAAAATAAAAATAAAAAATTGTTGTTATATATTAGCAAGACCAAAATAATAATTTTCTCTAATAAAAAAGGTAAAGTCAATTTATTTTTTTCTTTAAAGGCAATATTCTTGAATAAGTAAATTAGTACAAGTACTCTACGATTGATTTTAAAAATAAACTCAATTGGGAGGACTTTAAAAAAAAGAGAATCTTAGAAGGGTGGAAAACATTATGTGCTTTTCAAAACAGATGTAGAGAGACAAAGTTATGGAATTGGAAAACGATTAAAGTGCTTTTTGGATTCCTAGTTTGACCAGTGATGCTATATATATGTGAATTGTGGGCTAGTAACACTCCCGTCTCAAAATTAACCAAAAAGTTATGGGATTGGAAAATGATTAAAGTGCTTTTTGGATTCCTAGTTTGTCCAGTGATGTTATATGTATGTGAATTGTGGGCTAGTAACACTCCAGTCTAAAAATTAAAAAAATTGAGAAAATGCAGAAAAGCTTGATCATGAGCAAGTTCAATATAAAAAGTTCAGTACGCTAACAAATTGAGAAAATGCAAAAAAGCTTGATCATGAGCAAGTTCAATATAAAAAGTTGAGTACCTTATGAGATAACGTTGAGCAAAACAGGAGCAACTCCCATTGAAGCAATTGCTATGGTGGGGCTCATAAGATATCTAAAAAGAATTGAGAAAATGACAATAGGTAGATGACCTAATGTTATCTAGATGGCCTAATGTTATCTTCAATAAAGGCATGAGTGAAAGAAAGAAGACATGGATGAAACAAAACTACACATGGATGCAAAAATGGAATATCTACCTCAATGCCTATCTCACAAATAGCAAGGAGCTAAAGGATTTTGTTATGGAGAAGTTCGTAAAAAGGTATGGGGAAAAGAGTTGGGCAGAAGGAAGAAATCTTACATTGAGGAATTCAACCCTACGTGTGATCTACAATAAAAAGAGTTCATTAGAGTGAGCATTTCGTGGAGGGAAACTGTTCCTATTGCTTAATTAAGGACCAACTCACATCAACTTCGGTGTGAAACAGGGTGGTGGAAAAGGCCTAAAAAAGCTTGGGAAGAACGAGCGTGTGCATTTTGTACATCTAGAGCTATGGAAGCGGAAAAACATTTCATTTTGGAATGTGATGCATTCAAAGACATTAGAGAAAGTTATGACAACATGTTAGCATCAGTTTCTTGGCATTGCCTTTTTAACCGGGATTGTTGGAAGGTTGGGTCAGCTCATCATCAATTTGAATTGGAAAAGGATTGAATTATAAAAAGCTAAAAATAGGGAACTAATGGTCTCATAAACTATTTTTAGTCTCATAAACCTTAAAATATCATTTCATTTTATATATAACATTAAAATCTTTTATTTTTTTATATAAATATATAAATTATGCATATCTATTTTGATGTACTAACACATACTTACATTATATGTACTTACATTATATGTAATTTAATGAATTTTTATTAAAATAAATATAAGTACACATTGTACTTCTATCCCACCAAAGTTACCCATGAAGTTATATATTTCAACAACATTTCATATATTAATTTACATGATTTCTTAAATAGATCATTTTAAAAACTAACAAAATTTATAAAATATTTATTTACTTATTTAAAAAAAAAAATTATTCTTTTTAATTTACATAGGAAATGAATTTATCTTAATACATGTAAAAATTTATTATATCATACAAAATCTTAGAATTGAATTATATAAACAAAAACATTGAATTATATAAACAAAAAGATAAAGGAAAAAGAAAAAGAATTAGTCAATGTAAAATAAACATGAACTAAAATGAAATAACTAACCAATAAAATAAAATAACTACCTAGAAGTTTAAAAGTTAAACATAATTTAAAATAAAAATCTAAATAAAACATGTATCTATAATAACTACATAATTAAATAAATATATAAATTAATAAAAAATATTAAAATAAACACTTAAATTATAATTATTTAAATTAACGAAAAATTAAAAACCATTAAAATTAATAAAAATGTTTAATAATTTAAAAATTAAAATAACTATACTATTCAGAAAAATTAATATTTCATAATTATACAAATAATACAGAGTTCTAGAAATCTCCTTACAACAATTTGATTTTTTTTAATAATAATAATAATAATAATAATAAAATTAATATTAATTTATTAGTAATTTTTTAAATTTACTAAAGATTTATAATAATATAATAATAATTATAGATTAATATATTTATTTATAAATTACATATTAATAACATATTAATTTAAACATTAATTTATTATATTCATAATTATTTTGGTTAAATATATTCAACCTAAAGATCATTTTGGTTTAATATTTTTTGTTTTATAATTTTTTGGCAATTTTTTTGTAAGTAAGGTAGTTCCATTCTTTCTATTCAAACTAAACATAAATACCATATACAGTTATGGTGGCCTCAACCTGCCCCGAAGGGAAACCAGGTCTGTTGGCCACCTAAGTTTACTGTAGGCATTCCAAAACCAAAATTTAATAATTCTGTCCATACTGGCTATATATACCGAACAACTAAAAATACCCATTAAGCTTCTATTCAACATAAGACTATAAAAGTAGAAAAACAAAAAACCTCCAGCATTTCGTCCACAACATCAGGCCTTTCTGGTTCCATTATCCTTGTCTGTCTCCATGGGGAAATTCGCATGATCTTCCTGTCTTGGGTGCAAGCCTGCCATCTTGGATAGAGTCTGGGACATCTCCTCCAGCTTATTGTTCTGGTTGATCATAATCACTTGGAAATTTTTCATTTCCTTTTGTAAGTTTGGCAGACCATTGGCAATGTCAGCCATTTCTTTTGCAACTTGTTCCAGGGCCTTTGCCAAAAGACTCTTCAGGGTCCAATAAATGTGCAGAGACCTTTGATAGAGAGTCTGTCTACCCCTTGTGTAACCTGGGTCACTTAACATAGCAACCCACTCTTCAGTTTCCGAACCCGACTGTTCTTCCAAGACTCTGGACTCCAGATTTTGGATTATACGACGGATGTCTTCATCAGTTTCTTCCTGATAAGCATGGGCTGCCTCTTGGGCAGCAGTCTGGGTGGACCGCCTCCCTCTGCGTTGGTTCCCTAGTTCCTCCACCGGCCTATCACCCTGGTTACTTTGCCTCGGACGACCTCTGCCTCCGCGACCACGCCTCCGGCCTTGCCGAGCCATCCTGTCTTCTATCTTTTCCTGTTCACAGGTATCAATCACAGGTGTTAGTTTGTCAACATTTTCATCCCCGTCTTCGCTAACCGCTTGACCTCTGGAGACTTCCCTACTCCTACTGCACTCCCCTTCCATTTTTTTACTCTGGTCCTGATAACCCTTCCCCGAATTCAAGAGATGAAGAACTCCCTCGGTCATGCGGGTCAGATACAGAGTTAAAGGATCCATCGTCGACTTTCCGCTTCCTATCTTCCCCTTTGTTTCAGCCATGGGTGTCGCACTTTGGTTTCCCTCATTGCTCCTAAGACTTTGCCCCCACTGCAATTTCGTTTCTCTTCAGGGTACCCACCCTGGGACCCCTCCGGGTGACCCTCGCAATGAGAAACATGGGGTCTGACCAGCTTTCTCAGACTCTTTTCTACCTCCAGATCCTCCCAAGACTGACGATTGTCCATTCTACTTATAAAAATGGAAACAAGTAAGGTGGAGAAAGCAGTATGCACATACCCAAGCTCGCAAATCTCCCTGGTAATGTTTCCAGCCTGCTCCTCGATCCGTTCCTCCTTCACTCTGTCCGCATTATCCTTTCCTTTGCCCCCCGCCACCTTCATATTATGCCTTCTCTTCATCCTTCTCTCCCTTCCATTATCACCGCCATTTTTCCTAATCATCTGCAGTCCTCCATTCCCACTCCTGCCACTTGAACCTTGATCTGACCAACTACTCATTTCTTTTGTTGGGAAGGTAACCTGATCTCTACGGTCTCGTCCAACTGTCCTGTCCTTATGATAAATGCACCTGCCCCTCTCACCTCCACGTTTCCTCATCCCGATCGGGAATAATTTTTTGGCATTATAATATCAATAATCTATTAGATTTAATATTGCTTTATATTTATAATATTAATCTCTTGAGTTTATAATATTCATAATAGCTTGGATTTATTAATCCTTTGGATTTATAATATTAATACTTTGGGTTTTATTATCAATTTGTTAGGTTCATAATATTAATCTCTGGGATTTAATATTATTCCCTTGAGTTTATAATATCAATAATTCATTGGATTTATAATATTAATAATCCCTTTGGTTTTTGATATTATTAATAATATAAACATTGTTATCATATTATTATTATGATGATGATGATGATGGTTAATGTCCACTGAGACCAAACATTGGTCTATTGGACCTAAAGAAACAAATTATTTATTTTGATTTAAGATTTTATTCCTATGCTCAAAAAGCTTGGAGAGAAGCCTCCCAAGCTCACTATAATTTTGACATTGTAAAAGGCTAGGAAGGTCAGTATTGTAACAAAGATTGTGAAATTGAGATCTAATGTGGTTGTACACGGGGCACTCTAAGAGGAAGTGGTTTTCATCCTCGATGTTCCTATTCTCACATATATGGCAGATCCTTTCCATCCATGGCATTTTAGGAACTGCCCAATGACCTATTTCACTATGGAGCTCATGAGAATTCGTTGTAAGCTTTGCTATATTAATTTTCTTCTTTGAGCTAGTTAAAATAGAGAGATGCTTTTGATCTTCTAGGGTGGGGTTGATGACCTTCTTATAATAACTTAATTTTCTTTTAGCTGCTAAATCTTTCTCACACCACATTTTTTCTTTGAACTTAGAAGTAACAATATCTTTAATGTTATTTATGTTTTGCAATGCATCATTCTCGTTGATCTCCCAATAGCTTAACCAGGCCCTTGTGTCTTTATGCCACCCCTGATTGAGCCTTAGGTGGTTTTGGCTGGAATTTAAAGTTAGCTTAGGAAGTCTATGATCATCTATGTTATTGAGTTTGTGCTGGTACAACAGAAACCTAATCATAGCTAGGCTCTCAATAGGGGAAATACCTGCTTCTATAAGGAGAATAGGATAGGGTGTATTACTTTTAATTTTCAGGTTATAAGTTATAAAATGCTTCTGGATTTGCTCAATCTTTCTCCATGATTCTCTGGAGATGCTGCAACCCCAAACATCACAGCCATATAAGATAACAGGAGTGACTAAAGTTTCAAAGAGGAACTTCTTTTTATCCCACATTATAAGGTTTGCCGTTTTACAATTATTTTCAAGACCAAAATAAGCTTTCCACCCCCCATTAATTCTTTTTTCAATGCTATGGTTCCAATTGAGATTGTGATGAATATCAATTCCTAGGTACTTGTAAGAATACACTTCCTCCAAGGTATTATTGTCATACATAAAATTAGCGTAAGTTTCATTCTTGGATTTGTTAATCATAACTTTTGTTTTGTCAGTGTTAACAGTCATACCCATGGTAGAGCAGAAATCCTTAAGAAGCCTGAGTTGCTTATCAAGATCAGATGGGCACCTTGCCAAAAGAACAATGTCGTCAGCATAGAGAAGAAGGATGATGACTATCCCAGCTAAGATCGTGCTATCACATCCTGCTTCCTCTAAATAGCCTTCGAGATTATCGATGGAAATGCCAAATAGGGTAGGGGAGAGGGGGCAACCTTGTCTAACTCCAATGTTACACTTAATATCTTTCAACCACCCCTCATTGCTCTTTAGCTTGGCAATTACATTCTTGTATAACCTTATAGCGGCAGCTCTCAACTCAAGAGGAACCTTTAGCTCTTCTAATCTATTCCAAAGGTTGTATCTAGGAACCATATCGAAAGCCTTTCTAAAGTCCACAAAGCAACAAAATAAATTAGATTTATCATTACGACATTCCTCTGCAATGATCCTAAGCGTAACGAGGTGGCCTGTTGTTGAGTGATGCCTTCTGAAACCTGCTTGGCCTTTAGCCCGCTTACCTTTACTTTCAAGCCATATGCTTAACGTCTTTTCCAAAATACTACCATATAACTTGGCTAAGAGAGGGATGATCATAATTGTCCGATAATTAGAGGGGTTATTTGTATCCCCACTTTTAAAAATAGGGATAATGAGGCTCTCAGTCCAAGGCTTAGGGAACCCTTGCTTGACTGCTTGATTGAAAAGCTTGTGGATGTGGGGGATGAGGACAGGACCTCCAATTTTTAAGATTTCCGCTTGGTAACCTTTAATGTCCTTAGCTTTCCCATTAGCGAGGCGATTAACCCCAAACTTAATGTCTTCTAAAGAGAATTTTTTTTTCGTTGTGAGCAGGGTTTCCAAATTATCCATGACATTTGGAGATTCATAGAGCTTTTTAAGATAGGAATTCCAATTGTGAAGAGCAATTTTATTATTATCTTTAGTCTTCCTAGTCAGAATTTGCCTCCAAAATTTCTTAGGAGCTACCTTAGAGAGGTGTAAGAGATTCTCTTGTCTTTGACGAATGTACTGCCTCTTTTTCCTTTTAGTTAGGACTTTATATATTTTTATCTTGTCCATTTTAAGAGATTCATCAATAGCATCCTTAATTGCTCTCCTCTCACTTTTACACTCTTTGTCATACCATGGATTGGTTTTTCTATTTCTTTTATTATTTGAAACTTCAATTGAGAACTTGTTAATAGAAGTTTAATTATTATAATAATAGATATAAATTATTATTTTAATTATTATAATATAATAATAATAATAATAATATTTTATAAAATAAAAAATAATTTTATATTATTATTATTATTATAGTTATATATTTATTAATATTAATATTAATATCAAATCCATATTAGTGTATATCAACCATATTTATTAATATGGTTGTGCATGTGATTGATATAAGCTTATCACATATATCAACCACATTTACTAATTTGATTGTATATGTGATTGATATACATCTATCAACTTATATTAATCATGTTTATTAATGTAGTTGTGCTAGTTTCTTAAGGCACAAAAGATTATATTGACCATATTTATTAATGTGATTGTGCATGTAATTAATATACTCTTATCCATTTATATCAGCGACATTTATTAATATAATTATACGGGCTTCTTAAGTCACAAAAATATATATTGAACTTCAAAACCTATAACTTTATTTGTGAATTTTTTTCATAAATCACAAAACATCAAATTAATAATATAATAAAAAAAACTACTTTTCACCTGAAACATAATGCATATATGCCTATTCAGATGTCACTTTATTGCTTAAAAAACAAAATTGAGTAAAATAAATTTACGTAATTATAAATATTAGTTAGTTATTATATATCATTACTTTTGCATAAATTTTAATATTATTCTTCATATATTTTCCAAGGAATGAACGTTAAATGTTAGCACCAACATAGATAACCTTCACATAATCAATCATTTTTGTTTTTTCTAATTGTATGAATTTCATTATGCACTTGTATACCATATCATAGTTTTATTCTTATATATTTTCCAAGTAATGAACGTTAAATGTTAGTACCAAGATTGATAACCTACACATAATCAATCATTTTTCGAAATGTGTGAATTTCATTATGCACCTATATACGATATCATAGAGAATGAGGTAATAAGAAATTATGAAGACCTGGGTTATATATATATATAAATGGTCTCTTTATTGATGTTGAAATTGTAAACGTGAAAAATAGAGTTAAAAATAGAGTTTGTTTTTTTCCTTAATGTATCATTAAGTATTAAGTTCATCTTTTAAAGCTAAAATCAATGAACCAATTCATCAAACAAATAGACAAATTTGTATATTTTTTAATATTCAAGTTACATTATTTTTACATCAAATAATAAGTATGTAAAACTCCATCATTTTCGTAATATTTAGGAGAAAATATCTGATAGGAACCCTTATTTTAAGGTTGTGAGACTTATTTTCCTCTCTTGGTCATATTTAAGGGCCTTAGACTTCTCCCCTTTGTACATATTTACTTTATGGTGACTCAATTAGTACATGGAGAGGAAAGACTAAACAAATTGGCATGTATTATGGTTGGAGGCTTTCTTCGTAGTGATTGAGGCTTAGAGGGTTCATTTTCATATATAAGTCCTTTTTTCTCCTTTTTGAGCATGACCTGGGCTCTAAAACACCTCATTCTATCCAAAACCAATTACGACTATCTATCCTTAAAGGCCAATTATCTCATCGAGAAGTCATATGTGGTGTTATGACATATCTTTCATGACATTTGAGTTTAATAAGTTGTATTAACTACCTAAGGACCATTGTTAACGTTTACTCACCAACTAGAATAGATTATTGTATAAAATAAACTACTCTAATAGTAATAATGTAACACATACCAATGCACGAAGGGGCCTTCCTAGCTTAGATTATATTCCCAAAAATATACAAAGATAAATAGAAATCAACACGATATGTGGAAATAAACACATAAATTGGATACATAACATTCTTATATTATTACTCAGAATCTAGTTATAATAGGTGCTCTCTCTCTCTCGCGCTATATATATATATATACATATATATGTATATATATATATACATATATATATATGTATATATATATGTATATATATATATATATATATATATATGTATATATATATATATATATGTATATATATATGTATATATGTATATGTATATATATATATATATATATATATATATATATATATATGTATATATATATGTATATATATATGTATATATATATATATATATATATATATATATATATATATATATATATATATATATATATATATATATATATATATATATAACTCTAAAGGATGGTTTATATAACATTTACAATAATCTTCTAGAATAAGTATTGGTTATGGTGACATCCCATAACCCGTAGTCTTCTTAATAAGTGGTATCTAAAAATCATAATAGAGGAATTGGTTTTTCTTGATTATCACTTAATGAAATCATTAAAAACTTATGGATTTCATGACAGGATGCATGGAATTCTTCATGTGGTCCATTGAAGCTTCTTAAGTCATTTTGGTGATGATCTGGCCAAGAATACCCTATTATGGTGCTCATTTTGACATGGAGTTTAACAATGCTTTTCCACTTATCCTATTTAACCCAGGATTTGTTTGAGGAACATGTAAGTTCCTTCATAGGATCAAAACCATCTCCAAGAGGCTATTCTTTGTTTTAACTTGCATAAGCATGTAGAACATGAAAATTGCGATAGGAATTGAGTAGTTACTACAAAATTTGTGATTATTATAGCAAAAAATTAGTAAAATGAAATTTAAGCTTATTTCCATACCCAAAGGTGTGAAATGTATAAAATAAACAAATCATACCTTGGAATCATTCTTTATATGCATATCCTATAGGAAACATGAATACTATGGAAAAAAGGCTAATAATGGGGTACAAAGTAAAGGATTAATGATTGAAAGGTGTGACTAGAATTGAAGAAAAGTATAAAAACAAGAACCTGACATCAATTTAAAGAAAATATGGTGATAGGCCCATAATCATATATCCAAGGAATATTCCAAAACCAAAGGTTGTAATATTTTGTAATGTGAAGTGTTACGTAAGGTCAAGACTAGAACTTAAACACTTGCAAACCTTCAAATAGATGCGACAATTTTGCAATATATGTATTGTAGTATGTATTGATTGGATTGAGCATACGTTTAGGTATTTTTATACATACTCTAAAGTATGAGGCTAGGTATAGATATTGTAGGTTTAGACCATATTTTAATTAACCTCCTCAATAGTTAAAGTATCAACACATTTGCACACACCACTTCATTCACTAGTCATGAAATTATTCTATTTTGAAGTTACCATATCAAACTATAATTATATTTGATGGAAACCAATCTAATCAACCAAAATAGCCACCATCAACTAAAACCATAAAATACAACCAATTATACATATGACTCCTTGAGCTAAATTATTTGTAGGTGTTCTATACCATAAAAAAATATAAACATAGTTGTATATAATCACTAGGATAATCAACCTGCTACACTTATAAGATCATGAAATATTTGTAAGTTTTAAACTTTTACTTTAAATCAATGCCCAATTAGATTCTTTATAATATATAAAATTAAACAATAACATTCTCATATAGCATTTAAAAATTTACCCCAGAAAATTTTAATCGAGAAAACCAGAAAAGTGTTTAGAGTTTCACATCTATATCCTTTTTTATTAACTTCACCATTCTAATAGAATGGATAAGATTATATATCACTCAAAAACATGTCCCTTTAGCCCATATTATATTACTTGACTAGAATTATATTACAAGGGGTCAAGAAACACTGAAAAAGAGCTAAAATGGACCAACAATAGCCTTATCATTATTATGGGATGAGGTGGGGGAAGGAAGGCTATGAGGGCTAGAGTAACTTTCCATTAAATAATTGATTAGGGGTGCCTATCATGCACCCATTACTCGAAGACAACATATAATACATGGGGCGAATCATGTAATGAATCTAGCACATTGCAAAAATTTTCCCACTTAAAGTTTTTCTACAAATAGGCAAGGATTATATGATCAACAATTCATGCTGGTAATTGATATTTCTTCTCTACACCAAGAAAAATTCTTAGTACTTATAGAATCTGTCAACAAATCTGCAATACACTTCAAAATGTCAACTTTGTTTAGCAACTCCTTCTTGTCTTCAACTATGTCTCTAATAAAATAATATTGAAAATAAATATTATTTTTATTCTAATTATTAGTTGGGTTGTTTTATAAAAATATTGCACTCTAACCATTGAAACCTAAAATTACAAGTTGTTGTACAAACCCAATACATGGATGCAACCTATGCAACCATACAATTTCCTTACTTGGATGAATGGCTATGATGTATTTATATTCTATGGTTGAGAGTGCAACTAAATACTATCTCTTCTGTATCTAGTTGATTGATTGTGTAAATAGGTTAAGGATATAGCTACTTGTATATATTATACAATTAGTATCTCGATCCAAATTTGCATCAGTAAAGTCATGTTCATGTAACACTTTTTCCACTCCAGGTTCTCCATGGAAGCAAATTCCATAATTTTGAGTGTCACAAAAATACCTTAAAACTCTTTACAATTGTCCAATTCTCCCTGTCTAGTTTTGTCAAATAACTATTGAAAAATCACATTGCATATGTAATATCTTGTCATTTCAAACTACCAACTTCACTAGCATAGGCAAAACATGGGATGTCTTCTTCCTCTTTTGGTGGTCTAGGACACAAATTTGTAGATAAATTTACGCATACAAGAATATGGACCTTAACTAGTTTACATTCATATATATTAAATCTCTAGAAGATTATCTCAATATATTTCCTCTAATTTAAATAGAGTTTACTATTTTCCTAATCTATTTTAAGTTCCATGTATAAAATACATTTTGTATGAATGATATATTTCATATCAAATTTAGAGGACAAATTAGTTTTAACATCCTAGTGATTTCATTGTTTTTTCCAATTTGGTACATATCATCAACAAACAATCACATAGATAAAATGATCACCCACTTTCTTGAAATGTACATGATGACTAGCTTTATTTTTTGAGAAACGAAGTCCCAATATATAAGCATCAAATTTTTGTACAACATCCTTGTGTATTATTTTGACCCAATTTTTCATCTTCCAAACAAGCCCCTTTTTCATTTCACTACAAAATCTTTTCACTATTTCATGTATATTTACTTTTTAAGATTCTCGTGTAGGAATTCTTCTTTTACATCTAATTGCACACTTCAAGGTCAATAGAAGCGAGAATAAAGTAAATAAATCAAAGTGAAGTTAATTGAGCATAAAGAGAAAATACTTCATTGAATTCAATTACCTCTACTTAGGATTGTCAACTTTCTACTAGAAAGCCTTTATACTTCTCCAGTATACATTCCACACATAACGTCTTCTTAAACACCCATTTTCTACCAATGGGATTTCTTTTAGATGACATCTCAACTAGATCCCAAGACTCATTCTTATCCAAGGCTAATATTTCTTCATTTATATCCTTATAGAGTTTAAAATCCTCTAAATCCACTACCTCCCTAACCATTATGGGTAATCATAAGTAACATAAAATTAAAAACTAGAATAAAAATTAGGTGAAGTGTATACTTTGAGTTTCCTTCTTTCCAAAACTGATATCCTAATTACTAGAGCATAAGGTTCTTATTATTTTGATCCATTTTCTTCTAAGTCATATTCATAATTTGTCAACTCAAAATCTATTTTCATTGCTCAATTTCCCTTGGATGGAGTTCCTATTTGGTAACATATTTAAACTCATTAAAGAAAACATCCAAATTGTATTTATATACTTCTTATTTATTGGATTACAAATTTTATAGCCTTTATAGCATCTTTTAACCAATAAATATACATATTTCAATTTTAATATCTAGCTTGCTCTTCCTTTCCTTTAGAAAATGTACATACCTATCATAAAAAAAAATTGTATATGTTAAGAGAGAGTGTTTCACCAATCCATGCCTTATGTGGACTATTTTTAACCAACAATGATGAAGGTGATTGAATTACTAGGTAACATGCATCATGCACTACCTTTTCCCATAGAAATTGTCCTAACATGGCACCATTGAGCATGCTCCTTGATTTTCCCAATAAGTTTCTATTCATCCTATGTATAATGCCATCATATTAAAGGGTGTATGAAGTAGTCTTCTATCTTGATATACTATAATACTTATATAATTCGTCAAATTCATTCCCACAATACTCCACCATTATCTATCCTCAACATCTTATTTCCCTCTTTGTTTGCATTTACACATGAGCCTTAAACTATTGAAATTTATGAAAGACATCCAATTTATTTTAGAGGAAATAAATCCAATTTTTCCTTGAGAAATGATGTAAGAATGAAACATGGTATACACTTTTACCTGATGCTGTAGCAAGAATAGATATAAACAAACCTTTCTGTACTAACTCTAACACTTCATTTTCTCTTGTAGCACTAGATAAGTATATTACTTTATTACATTTATGATATATTTAATGTTAAAAAAATTACAAATATAATGTGCGACCAAACATACCTTCAATCATACCTTTTCCATATAACGTTGAAGTCCCTTCTCCCTAATATGTTCCAACGTTTGATGTCATGGCATTTTTATTCTCTGAATATAATAGGAGTTTTGTGTTATTAATTTCCACCCTCAAGAAAAATATAAATATTACAACCATTAGTGATAATTGTTCCTAGTAATAGGTTGTATAGTGTTTTAGTCTCAGTTTCCTTCAATAACACCAATCCTCCTTAAACATTTTTTACATTTTCCTTTCGAACATAATATGTACAGTTTCATCACTCAACTTTCTTATACATATCTAGTTTCTAGCTAGATCTAGAATATGAAAAACCCTAGGGAGTGTTGTAATCCTTCCATCCTTTATTAGCAACTTGACTTTTCCTCTTCATGTGAATCTAGCTATAAAGTCATCTCCTAGGAAAATATCACCTGCATGAAATGTTTTATTTAAAAAATGACTCCCTATGTGGACTCTATTGTAGCATTTTTTGGTTTTGATAAGTTAGAATATTTTAGTCCAAAAAATGAAAACATTTTTCAAAAAATGTTAAGCTAGGATATGGAAAAAAAGAATACTGAATATAATGTTAGGAAATATTTTGATAAATATGTCCATATCAAAGAAAATGTTAGAATAGATGCCCTAAAAAATGATGGAAAAAAATAAAATGTTAGGTTAGAGAGAAAGACAAAAAGCAAAAAACAGATTATAAAAGTGTGCAAGTCCAAGTGCCAATACGTTTTACTTTATTATGCAAAATAATGGTTGTGTGCAGCTTGTCATAAATGCCACAACCCATGAGAGTCAAATAGTTTAATCTTGACTAGTTCATGCTTTAAATTTCATGTTTATAGTTAGAGAATAAAGATCTGGCCAAACTGTTTAATCTTGACAGATCAGTAGTTAGGTATAGAATAATAAGGAGCTCATCAGTTTAATCTGAGCCCTTGGATGTTATAAGGTTAGAATTAGATAGTTTGCTTTTCAAAATAAAAATGAAAGAACAGAGTCTGCTAGCCTAAATGCACCCAATTAAGTGAAGAAAAAATGTTAGGATAAATAAAGGGTAGATAGAAGAAAGGTTGCAGAAGTACAAAGTTGATTGAAGCATAAGCACATTTATCATGCTTAATCCAATGTTTCAGTATGCAAGAGCAGTTATGAAAGTGAAAAGATGTTCACAAGTTGATTTGGTTAACTTCCCCTCATTTCATATCACCCCCCACTACATACTTACTAATTTCCTCATTATCCCATCATTTACTAAGAAAATACCCCTTTCCCTTCATTTTCACCCTTGCCCCTTGGTTTCACACATTTTCCTAGCAATTTACCCTCCAAACTAATTCCCTACACAAAAACCCCTTTTTCCTAGTGTGAAACACTTTGCCCTTGAAAAAATCACTTTCCCCTTATTAATTTCCCTTGTAATTTCCCTAAAACCCATAAAACACCCTTGTCCTAAGCTTTTATTCCCCCTCCCCTTTATTAAACTTTAACTTCGCCATTAATATTTTTCCTGACAAAACCCTTTTAACCTATAAAACCCCCTTTAGCCTAAGTTTTGTGTTCCCCCGCATTACTTAACAAACCTCTTCTATATTCACTTTTTCTTGAAAAAACCCGTTTAACCAACCCCCTTGGTGTGGTTAACAAACCTCGTCACGTTTTAACAGTGGTCCCACTATATTGAACCCACACATTATACCTTTAACCCTGCTCATTAATTAATTATGATTATTTGTAATTAATCCTTAGGCCCCACTAATCTCCGCTCGATTTCCCTTTGTGAATTTCAACCGCGCGATAGCCCTTCGATCATCCAATTTGAAATTCAAGAACCCACATCCATATCACACACCCCGATCTCCGACCTTTACCGACCCGAGAGCACGCGAGATTCTTGGTTTTGCTCGGACCCCTTGCGGTTACATGACAGCCTTACGTTAACTTGTGTGCTCTCCAAAAAATACCGCCCTTCACTCAAAAGCGGTGCGATGTACGATAAAACTACCTCCCCACGTACAATGAAACCACTCACTGCTCATATTATGAATTTCCGCACCAAAGTTAACTGTTACCCGTTAAAATGCCGAAGACCCTCGTTTTCGCTCTTTTTGCCCGTTTGCATAGTAAAACCTGCCTAAGCTTACCTACGCCACCCTAAGCCTCTGCAACCAAATTCAACCTCCAATTACCTTCCAAACACTGCCAGGACTCTGTCCATACACTATTCTATTCCTTGAAGCCAATATGGCCCTCCCTACTAACCTGTGTTTTTATTAATAAATTCTTTTGTTTTGCAGGTGATTAGAAGACCAAGAGACTAGATAAACAATTTTGATACTAGTCACAAAACTTGTTTACTCCAAGATTCTTAGGAAATCTATTCAAAGGTTTCATTTAGCAAAAGTTTTGTGTACAAATAGAAAATCAAGTTTAAACCAGAGATAGAGTAGAAAGGAACAATTTACACAGTAAATGTTAAAACAAAAGAGGAAGATAAAGAAATATAGTTAAAATATAATCAGATGAAAGGTCATCAGTAAATATACATCCAGTGTGAAAATCAAACAACATTCATCTTTTGGAGGAACAGACAGCTAGCTCCAACAATTTTCTGTTTTCTTTAGTGATAATCACCAACAACACAACATCAAAATAGTGCGAGATCAACTAGCATTCTTTATTTTGATTTCATAATAATTTATTTTTGTAAAAGAGATTTAGGATATATTTTTAGTTCTATTGTATAAATAACTCTCTTCGCGAGTTATTATGGGTTGCACCCTTGATGAAGCATTTCTAAACATTTGATGTACTTGACTTTTCTGGCCTTAATAAAAAGCAAAGGATTTTGAATTCTGTTTTACACAGTTTGTGTTTCCTGTAAGTTTTTCTAGTATTACTCATTATGTTTTTCTTCATATTCTTATATCTTACAGAGATACCTAGGTAGGAATAATTGTGTTTCAATCTGTTCCTATAAGCTTCTGAGGTGATAATCTTTAAAGAGAATGGATTAATGGACTATTTGTTTAATTAATTCCTTCTGAATCAATAAATCATCAACATATTTTGTAAGCATAAGAATATTCTCTTGAACCTTTTGAAAATTGTTTAAAGGTTTTCATACTTATGATTATCTAATTCTCAGTTTGAAAATTGTGACAATCATATTATTTCTTTGTTTTTGCTCACCACCATACAAGCTATATCACTGTGTGAAATTTTATAGTAGCCCTCTGTTTTGATATTAATATTATTCACAAGGTTAGGAATTACAATGTTACATCTGTTTCATTCATTGGTCCTCCAAATTAAAAGAAAACCCCATAACAATTATCTTAGATGCTCTGGCATGATAGCTAACAATTATAATCTCATAGGTACAACATCAATCTGGCACCGTTGCTGGGTATTCGAATTTCATTAAGTTTTCTTGGGGAAATGATATTAATTCTATTCCTTTAAGGTGATTAAAGGTCTAGAAAGGTTAAAATCCTTCACCTGGCAACTCCACTAGCCCTAACTGGCACCTTTTAAGCACACTAGATCTCATTCAGAATCTGACTTAGTTAATCCTTTGTCAGATCTTGAAAAACTTATGAGAAAATCTAGTTCTGAAAGGAGACATCAACCATATTCTTATTCTTCTTCTCCCTTGCAGTCTAAAGATTTAGTATCATTTGATCCTTTTAGTAATATTCCATCCTATCTTGATTTGACACAAGTACCTCTTAGGGTTTCTGAACTATTAGATAGGGGAGTTGACTTAGATTCAACTTTCCTCATTCATTCTTTTGAAACATATCATGAACCCCCTCTAACACCAAGATCACCTAAAATTGAGTGTGAATTGGGTGTTAATTTACCTGAATACAAACCCACAGATTTCATATCCCCTACCACTTATTCATTTCCTTCCACTTCTGAATGACCTGAAGCTTCTACTTCTAAACGACCTAAAGAGACCATCTCTATATATTCAAATCCACTCTTTGAAACAAAAGAGGCTATTCATTCATCGGTCCAAAAGTTAGTTCTTAAGAATCCTTTAAATTTATTCAGGAGATCCCCTCCTTATTCCCCTCCACATAGTCACACACTCCCTCAATCACCTTCTTCTACCTCTTCTTCATCTTATTCTTCTTCACCCACACAAACACCTCATACACCACCTTCTACTATGGCATTCCAACCTATTGTGCAAGCTGGATATGCAACTTTAGTCTTACCTTGATGCATTCCTAGCTGGTTACCTGAAATATCTTCCTAGGTATAATGGAGAATTTGGTCCCTCAGCTGAGGACCATCTTCAAGCTTTTCTAGACTTTGCAGACAACATGAATATTGAACAATAAAATGTCTACATAAGATTTTTTGTATAGTCACTTGAAGGAAATTTAAGAATCTGGTTTAGGCAGTTACCTGTAAATTCCATTAGAAATTGGGAAGATCTTACAAACATATTTAAAAATCAATGGCGTGTAAAGAAATATCCTCTTTACTTTCTGACTGGGTTTGAAGAACTTAAAAGAAACTTTGAAGAACCTGTATCAGATTTAATCAAAAGGTTTAATAAACTTTATCATAAGATGCCCCCTGATTGTAAATCCCTTGTAGCAGCAGCTAAGTCTGGGGTTTTAAAGCCTTTGATGATGATTTTTCTATAATGATAAGAGAGAGAACTTCAAGAACTCTTGAAGATATGAAAACAAATTCTATAGAGGTGGAAGCAAATAGGGCTGCTTCGACTTCCTTGAAAGCTAAAGAGGAAAAGGCTCAAAGAAAACTCAAATCTATTTAAGAGGCCTCTAGTTCCTCTAGTTCTTCTAAGACTAAAATAGAAGATTCTAAAATAGATGAAATAACTTCTCTTCTTAGAAATCTATGTAATATAATTTCCAAGATTGAGACTCAACCTAGGATAGTTCAAAAAATAGTTACTAGACCCCAAAATCAAAATCAAGGTCAGTATAAAAGGAATCCACAATTACAAATTCTTCAGAGACCTAGTAATGATCAACAGGTTCCCACTCCTTTACTAATAGATGACCAACAACCTGATGAAAATACTATGACTATTACTGAAGATATCGATAACATGGATACTTCTTCTAATCAAACAATCATTATTCCTCTGTCACAACAAAATCAGGTTCAAGAAGATGAAGAATCCTCACAAGTTTCTAAATACCATGCATTCTCCAAATTTTTAATTGCAGAGTTGAACAAGAGATATGATCTTAGGCCTAGACCCGGCACTGGAAGACCTCCTAAGGAGACTCCAATAATTGAACCTTGTACCAAAGCTGATGAAACTCAAACAACTGTTATTAGACCATTAAATCAATTAACTGATACTGCTGAAAATGATAAAAATGATAAAGAGTTAAAATCTCAATTCCACTTTCAAAACTTTCCAAAAACCCTGGGTATAAAAATCAAGTCTTTAAATGGATACAAAACACCTTGGTTGATGCTGAAAGTGATATCATTAGTCTGCAAGATGAAAAACTAGCAGTTGTTGTTGGTCCTAGATCAGATATGATAGATGAAATAGTGCCTCCTTTCTATGTAACCCTTGACACAAATGATTCCATGTTATATAATTGTATGCTTAATTATGGAGAATCACATAACCTCATGCCAAAACCTATCATGGACCATTTGAAACTTGACATTACTAGATCCTTTCATGACTTGTACACCTTTGATTCTAAAAGGGTGCACTGCTTAGGGTTGATTAAGGATTTAGTAGTCACCCTTGCCAAAATTCGAGTGAAAAGTGTGGTGCTTGATATAGTTGTCACATATATTCCTCCCAAAATTGGAATGCTCCTCTCCAGGTCTTGTTGTGCAAAATTAGAGGAGACTCTTCAGATGGATATGTCTTATGCGACTATTCCAGTTTATGGGGGAGAACAACTAAGGTTATATAGAGAGGCAAGATTTGTGCACACTGTTTGAAAAACAGACCAACCAAGGAACCATCCCATTTATGCAATTGATCAAGATTTTGGTTGCTTTCAACTCTCTTGAAACGAAATACATGAAACTCAAGTTAAAATAGAACACGTAATTGAAAGTCTTGTACCAAATCAAACTGATGTATGGAAACTATTTTTTGATGGTTCTTGTACAAAAGATGGAGAAGGAGTTGGGGTAGTTTTAATTTCACCATAAAAAGAAAATATCACCCAATCATGCAAGCTCAACTTTGAAGTTACAAATAATGTGGCTGAATATGAAGCTTTCCTTTTGGGACTACAATTAGCTAAAAACTTAAAGGTTCAAAACTTAAGTGTTTTTACTAATTCAGAACTTATTATCAAACAAGTGAGAAATATTTGCCAGACTAAGCATCCTAGACTTAGGTCTTATCGAAATGAAGTTTGGGATTCAGTTGAAAACTTCATTGATGCTTTTAATTTGACTTATATTCCAAGAAATTAGAATATTCATGTAGATGCCTTAGCTATTTTTGCTAGTTCATTTAAAATCCCTGATCAGAAAAATGTACTCTATCAAATACAAGTCAAGTACAGACCATCCATCCTAGACAATCTAAAACACTGGCAGATATTTGAAGACGATGAACATTTAAAATATTTTATGTAGGTTATAGATAAATTTTCAATTCTACAAATCGATGAAGATAGAACATAAATAAATGAAAATACAAATGGAAATGATACTTCAAATTTCAACTCAAAAATTGTTGATCATGACATTATTCAATTGTCTAACAATTTTATTCCCAAAGGTATCATTCCTTTAGAGAACTTGTTTGATCAAAATGATGTCCTCCAAAACCCTCAGTCCATTTCTTCACAAGATGAAATAGAATAAATTAACATTGGAACAAATGATGATATTAAAGACATCAAAATCCGTGCATCTCTAGATCCTGAGATCAAAGCTCAATATCTTAAGTTACTTCAAAATTATAAGGATGTTTTTGCATGGACCTATGCTGATCTAAAAGCCTATGATACTTCATTAATACAACATAAGATTCCTTTAAAGCCAGAAATAGTTCCTTATTAACAAAAACTTAGGAGGATCAATCCAGCTCTTCTACCAACTGTAGAAAAGGAAATTAAGAAAATTCTAGATGCCCAGATCATTCTCCCTCTTAGATATTCTAATTGGGTTGCAAATTTAGTTCCTGTTAGAAAGAAGAATGGATAAATTAGACATTGTGTGGACTTTAGAAATTTGAACAAAGAATCATTAAAGGATAACTATCCTTTGCCCAAAATGGATCAGTTACATCAAATGGTTTCAGGAGCACAACGACTTTCTATGCTTGATGGTTTTTCAGGCTATAATCAGGTAAATTTTGATTCAATAGATAGAGAAAAGACAACCTTTACTACACCCTGGGGTACATTCATGTATGCTAGAATTCCATTTGGCTTAACCAATGCTGGAACAATATTTCAGAGAGCTATGGACGTAGCTTTTGTGGGTAAGGTAAATAAATTTGTAGTCATTTATCTTGATGACATAACTGTTTTTTCTAAATTTGATCAGAAACATCTAAAGCACTTGATGAAGGTTTTTGACAGGTGTAGAAAATTCGGAATATCATTAAATCCTAAAAAGTCTCTGTTTGCTATCAAAGAAGGAAAACTGTTGGGCCATATAATTTTGAAAGAACGAGTGGTGATTGATCCCAAGCATGTATTTTCCATTGAAACATTGACCTTACCTAGAAACAAGAAAGAGATTCAAGATTTTCTAGGCAAGATTAATTTTTTAAGGAGATTCATCCCAAATTATGCTGAGATTGTAAAAGATATAACTGACATGCTCCGAAAATATCATGAAGTTAAATGGACTATCTCTTCCAGGCATGCATTTGATCAGATCAAGAAATATATCTTTGAAGCTCCCACCTTGGGCAACCCTGATTACACTAAACCATTTAGTATCTTTTCTTTTGCCTTAGAAACAACCCTTGCTGCTATTCTACTACAGAAGAATGAAGATTCACATGACCAACCCATAGCATTTTTTAGTAAGGTTATGAGAGATGTTGAGCTTAAGTATGACATAATTGAGAAGCAAGCCTATGCCCTTATTCAAGCCCTGAAATCATTAAGGATGTATGTCCTACATTCTCCTATTACTGCTTATGTTCCTAACAGTGTTGTGAAAACTGTTTTAACCCAACCAGACATTGATGGAAAGAGAGGTAGATGGATCACTCAAATACTGGAGTTTGATCTAACTATCAAAAATACAAATCTAGTAAAAGGCCAAGGATTAGCTAAGCTTCTAGCTAAATCCAACTGTAAAGTGCTCGGAATCAATTCTATTTTAGAGATACAAGGGAAGAATCCACAAGAACCTTCTCAAACTTCAGATAAGAAGAATACACAAGAACCTTCTATCCTTGTAGAAGGGGAGAATCCATAAGAACCTTCCCTTCATCCTGAAGAGGAGAATCCATAAGAACCTTCCCTTCATCCTGAAGAGGAGAATCCACAAGAACCTTCCCTTCATCCTAAAGAAAAGAATCCACAAGAACCTTTACCTTCAGATTAGATCCACCCTTTATACATTGATGACAAATTTCTGTTGTCAGATTGGTACCAAGACATTGTAAATTTCTTGATCCATTTTGAATGTCCAACATAATTCTCCAAAAGCTAGTGTAAAACTCTCAAACTGAAAGCAATCAAGTACTATATCATAAATTCAAATTTGTACTAGAAAGACCCACTAAATATTTTGTTATTATGTTTAACAAAATTAGAAACTGAAGGAATCATTGATCAATTTCATACATGATTTTGTTGAGGACATTATGCTTGGAGAGCAAAAACATATAAGATATTAAGGGGAGGATTTTATTGGCCCACATTGTTCTTACAAGTAGGAGAAAAGGTTAGAGGTTTTGTTCCTTGTCAAATATTTGTTGGTTAGCAACAATTAGCAGCTCTTCCAATGGTTCCATCAATAGTTTCAGAAACGTTTCTCCAATGGGGATTAGATTTTATTGGAGAGATTCATTCCACTTCAAGTAATCATCATAGATGGATCCTCACTGCAACAGACTACTTCACTAAATGGGTGGAAGCAATTCTAGTGAAAAATGCTATTGATTTAGTAGTAATCAAATTTATTGAAGAGAACATCTTATCTAGATTTGGTTGCCCAACTCAAATTGTCACTGATAATGAAATAACTTTTTCTAGTGTTAAAATGATTGAGTTTTGACAGAAATATCAGATTCTGTTACATCATTCAACTCCATATTACCCACAAGGTAATGGACTTGCAGAATCCTCAAATAAGTCTTGTAAAGGTAATAAAAAAGACTCTAGAAGATCATAAAAAGAGTCGAGACTCTCATTAACTTTATGTAGTATGGGAAAACATAATTACTCCAAAGATATCTACTGGAAAATATCATTTCTAGTTATTTTATGGGGAAGATGCAATATTCCCTACCAATTTGGCCTTCCCCATTTTAAAATTCCTGCAGGATTCAACAGATGAACCTGATGATTTTTCAAGGAGAATAAATCAGATTATTGAACTAAATGAAAACAAAGATGAAGTTCAATACAAATTGAAAAAGTATCAGAATAAGATGAAGAGCCTGTTTGACAAAAGATCTAGGGAAAGGGACTTCAAGGAAGGTGATCTAGTTCTAAGATGGGACTCCATGAGATAAGAAAAGGGAAAACATGGCAAGTTCGACAACCTGTGGTTTGGACCTTTAGGAATTGCTGAAGTTAAGGGAAACAACACTTTTTGTGGTACAGAATCTTGAGGGGATATATTCCACTTATCCTATAAATGGAATGTTTCTCAAACATTACATTCAGTACTGAGAAGTTGAAGTAGATTCCATTACTTCCATTGTAAAAACCGCGGTTTCTTTTACTTTTCAAGATGTTAGTGTGATTTTTTACAACAAAAGACTCCATAGCCTGAGGAGAAGGCACATGGATCTGTAGGTTCTCTGCATTCTATAGGAGAAATCAATCCCAAGATGGAGCCAATGCTGTAGCATTTTTTGGTTTTGATAAGTTAGAATAATTTAGTCCAAAAAATGAAAATATTTTTCAAAAAATGTTAAGCTAGGATATGGGATAAAAGAATACTGAATAAAATGTTAAGAAATATTTTGATAAATATGTCCATATCAAAGAAAATGTTAGAATAGATGCCTAAAAAATGAAGGCAAAAATAAAATGATAGGTTAGAGAGAAAAGAAAAAAGAAAAAAAAAAGATTATAAAAGAAGTGCCACTACATTTTAATTTATTATACAAAATAATGGTTGTGTGCATCTTTTCATAAATGCCACAACCCATGATAGTCAAATAGTTTAACCTTGGCTAGTTCATGCTTTAAATCTCATGTTTATAGTTAGAGAATAAAGATCTAGCCAAACTGTTTAATCTGGCAGATTAGTAGTTAGGTAGAGAATAATAAGGAGCTCATCAGTTTAATATGAGCCCTTGGATATTATAAGGTTAGAATTAAATGATTTGCTTTTCAAAAGAGAAAGGAAAGAAAGGGGTCTGCTAGTCTAAATGCACCCAATTAAGTGAAATTTTTTTTTTAGGATAAGTAAAGGGTAGGTAGAATAAACATTGCAGAAGTATAAAGTTGATTGAAGCATAAACACATTTATCATGCTTAATCCAATGTTTCAGTATGCAGGAGTAGTTATGAAAGTGAAAAGATGTTCAAAAGTTGATTTGGTTAACTTCCCCTCATTTCATTTCAGCCCCCACTACATACTTACTAATTTCCTCATTATCCCATCATTTCCTAAGAAAATACCCTTTTCCCTTCATTTTCATCCTTGCCCCTTGGTTTCACACATTTTCCTAGCAATTTACCCTCTAAACTCATTCTCCTACACAAAACCCCCTTTTTCCTAGTGTGAAACCATTTACCCTTGAAAAAATCACTTTCCCCTTATTAATTTCCCTTGTAATTTCCTTAAAACCCATAAAACCCTCTTGTCCTAAGTTTTTATTCCCCCTCTACTTTATTTAACTTTAACTCCGCCATTAATATTTTTCCCGACAAAACTCTTTTAACTTATAAAAACCCCTTTAGCCTATGTTTTATGTTCCCCCCGCATTACTTATCAAACCTTTGCTATATTCACTTTTTCCCAAAAAAACCCGTTTAACCCACCCCCTTGGTGTGGTTAACAAACCCCACCTCGTTTTAACCCTGGTCCCACAATATTGAACCTGCGCATTATACTTTTAACCCCGCTCATTCCTTAATTAATTACGATTATTTGTTATTAATCCTCCAAGCCCCGCTAATCTCTGCTTGATTTCCCTCCATGCATCTCGACTGCGCGATAGCCCTCCAATCATCCACTTCAAAATCCAATGACCCACATTTATATCGTGCGCTCCCAATCTTTGACCTTTACTAGCCCAAGAGCATGCGATATTCATGGTTTTTCTGGAGCCCCTTGCGGTTATGTGACAACCTTACATTAACTCGCGTGCTCTCCAAAAAATATTGCCCTTCACTCAAAAGCGGTGCGATGTGCGATAAAACCACCTCCCTGCATACGATGAAACCACTCACTATTCACATTATGAATTTACGTGGCAAAGTTAACCATTACCTGTTAAAATGCTGAAGACCCTCGTTTTTGCTCTTTTTTCCCGTTTGCATAGTAAAACCTACCTAAGCTTGCATGCACCACCCTGAGCCTCTACAACCAAATTCAATCTCTGACTACCTTCCAAACACTGCCAGGACTCCATCCATACACTATCCTGTTCCGTGAAGCCATTATGGCCCTCCGTGCCAACCTATGTTTTTATTAATAAATTGTTTTGTTTTGCAAGTGATTAGAAGACAGGGAGACTGGATAAATAGTTTTGATACTAGTCACAAAACTTTTTTACTCCAAGATTCTCAGGGAATCTATTCAAAGGTTTCATTTAGCATAAGTTTTGTGTACAAACAAAAAATCAAGTTTAAACTAGAGATAGAGTAGAAAGGAACAATTTACACAGTAAATGTTAAAATAGAAGAGGCAGATAAAGAAATAGAGTTAAAAGACAATCAGATGAAAGGTCATCAGTAAATATAACATCTAGCATGAAAATCAAACATCATTCATCTTTTGGAGGAACAGTCAACCAACTCCAACAATTTTCTGTTTTCTTCAATGATAATCACCATCAACACAACATCAAAATAGTGCCAAATCAACTAGCATCCTTTATTTTGATTTAATAATAATGTATTTTTGTAAAAGTAGTTTAGGATAATTTTTAGTTATACTATTATATAAATAACTGTCTTCACGAGTTATTAAGGGTTGCACCCTTGAAGAAGAGTGGCATTCTTGAAGAAGGTTGTGTTAGGATATTTCGACACATAGGAAATAGTTAAGTACAACTTGGTCTAGTATAGAGTTAGGTAAAGTGTGTTTCTTTACCTTGTACATTTTGTAACTTACAATCCGACAGTCACGATATGTAGTGATCCGACGGTTCATTCTCTCCTCGGTATTACCGACACTTGATCCGTGGCTTAACACCCGATTGGTCCATGATTTCTATTTAAAGTGCATGGAGGGTCATTTGTAGGGTAATCCGTCTATGAGAGAAGCATATGTAAATTTTCATTCTTTTATTAATAAATTGCCTGAAGTGGCCGCGTTGGCTTAGGCCGTGGACTGTTTCCCTCTTTGAGGGTTTTAACCACGTCAAAATACTGGTGTATTGATTTGTGATCTGTTTGTGAGCGGTGTCCTTTGGAGTTCTATCTGAGGAACTTACCCTGTAAATTCCTACATGGTATCAGAGCTATTTGAGGGCCGCGTCTGTTGGTGATCCAAATCTGAAGTCGGTAGAACTGCATCCGACTGCCATTTCCTAGATCTACTGTTTCTGACTGCTTTCAAGCCAAGAGGACTGCTCTATTGTGTTGGAAGCATCTGTTCCAGTGAGGAACCCCTTTCGTTTCACGCGAAAAGGTTTCCGGTAGCCCTAGCTGCGTCATTTTTAAGATCTGGAGGTATACAGTGTTTATTTGCAGTTTACAGTTATTTTCTCTCCGTTTATTTCGGTTTCGGTTTATTTAGCTTTTTTATTACCGGATCTATACCTTTCATTTCTGCGTATGCTCTTTGCCCTACGACTCTGTGCGATCTGGGCAAATCAGAAACATAAAGGAAGGATTTTTCTTATGCGTATGCTCTTTTCTACTACGCCTTAGTGTGATCTCGGAAAATCAGAAACATTGAGAAAAATATTTAGTTTCCGGCTAAAGCTAACTTCGAGCCGCAAGGTTCGTTTTTGAAAATATTTAATTTCCAGCTAAAGCTAACTTCGAGCCGTAAGGTTCATTTTTTTTTGTATTTCCGTGTTGGGTTTTGTGTTTTTTGTTTTGTAGGGAAAAAGAGCTTTCTCAAAGCAAGCACGGAACCCAAAGCATCAACCCCCCCCTCTCTCTCTCTCAAAATTTTTGTATAGCTCACTTGGTGCAAAGCTAATTTATGAGAGTAGAGGTCTTGGGTTCAAGTCTCCATTTTGTGGGGGCGAACTTTTTCATTTCCGCACATTCCCGCACTTCGTCGGCGACTTCATCAATTTTTTTTTAAAAAGCCATAACTTCTTCATCTGGAATCCGTTTTCAGAACCGTTTTTTTGAAACGACCTAATTTTTCGAGATATTTCCATTGGTACACTTAGGTTCAGCATCTGCAGCTTCCCTTTCTGTTAAAAATGGAAAGTTCATGCCAAGTCATTCTTGATAGCACTAACTACTTCCAATGGTGGTCCTACATTTTGGATTTACTTAGAAGTAAAGGTCTTTACAGAATAGCCACAGGCCAAGAGACCAAACCGAAAGATGAAGATAAGGCAACTAAATGGGAAAATAGGCAAGACCAAGCACATGGGTTGATAGGGATGTTTATTTCTCCAGATCTTAGATTCCATATTGCAGAACTTGAGACTCCTGATGAAGCACTGCAACAAATTACTAAAGTCTTTCGAATTAAAAATGAACTTAAAGCCCATCAACTTGAAAATGAATTGCTTACATTGGACCCCAATAATTTTTCTTGCATTGAAGATTTTTTGTCCAAGTTCAAGACCCTTAGACTTCTCTTGGAAGGTGTTAAGGTTAAGAAAGAATATAGTAGCCTTATCTACTCCATTCTTACTAAGTTGGGACCAACCTATTTTGTGTTTGTTTCCACCTTCCATTCTACAAGAGAAGCCTTCATTTCTCAAGGACAAACCTACAATTCCCCTTCCTTTGATTCCTTTTGTGATTTTTGAATAAGAGAACAAGAAAAACTCTTACACCTTGGTCTTCTTCATCTTGGAAACTCTTCTAAGAAAGCGTTAGCCACCCAGCAGCAACCAAATCCAAAGAATCCTAAGAAGTTGTATCCTAAAAAGAATGGCCCTAAACCAAACAAGGGTCTTAAGCAATTTCAGCCTCAAAATGAAAAATCATTTCAATAAAATGATAAGACAAATAAAAACAAAGGGAAGAAGACTGATAGACATTGCAACTTTTGTAATCGAGATGGCCACTTAGAATCCAAATGCTTTAAGAAGATGGAAGCCTTGGAAGCAGCAATGAAGAAGCATAACATCCATTTGGAGCACTCTTCAACTTCAAATTCATCTTCAGGAATGGCACTTTCTGCATGTGGTTGTCAAGCATCTCGGTCTGGCTATGCACTAAATGTATCTTCTTCCTCTCATTCTCATGAGTGGTTCATTGATTCTGGAGCTTCTTATCACATGGCCAAAAACAAAGCCATGTTTTCTTCTTTAAATGATTTTAACACCAAAAATATATATGTTGGTGATGATAGATCTCTTAGTGTTGTAGGGACTGGAACTGTTCATCTAGACAATGGTCAGTTTAATGATGTATTATGTGTTCCAACCTTATCCTGCAACCTTCTATCTGTATATCAGATAACGCATTCAGGTGAAGGTAAAATCGTTGAATTTTCACCTCACGTTGTTGTAATTAAGGACCTAAGAGATCCTAGACAGATTTTAGCTACTGGCATTGTTGATGATTCTACAAGGTTGTATAAGTTTCACAACTTTGGGTCATCAAATCTTCCCTCAGTATTTGTTGCTTATAATGATGAAGTGAGCAAACTTTGGCATGAGCGATTTGGTCACTTAAACTATCGCTCTCTTCAGACTCTATGTAAAGAAAATATGGTGACAGGTCTTCTAATGGTATCTTGCAGAGATGGTGTTTGTTCCGGATGTGTACTTGGAAAACATCATCAGGATAGTTTTGAAAACGTGCCTCTTGGCACGCCTCAGCCCCTTTACAGCTCGTGCATAGTGATTTATGTGGTCCACTTCCAGTTGCTTCATTCTCTGGCTACAAGTATTTCTTAACTTTCATTGATGATTTCCCTAGACGCACTTGGGTATACTTCTTAAAACTCAAGAGTGAAGTATTTAACATGTTGTTGGCCTTTAAGGCCTTTATTGAAAAACAATCTGGACATCAAATTCTTAAGCTAAGATTTGATAGAATATGTTAAGAACACATTCATCAACTTTTGCACTGAGAATGGAATTCAAATGCAACATACTGTTCCATATACTCCACAAAAAAATGGTGTAGCTGAAAGGAAGAATCGCACCTTAAAGGAAATGGCTAATTGTATGCTTCAATCTAAAGGAATTAGTCTTAATTATTGGGCAGAAGCAATTAACTGTGCAAATTACATAATAAATCACACTCCTACTAAGGTTTTAAAGAATATCACTCCAGAAGAAGCATGGAGCTCAAACAAATCAGATGTAAGTCACTTTTGTGTTTTTGGAAGTGAAGCATGGGCCCATATTCCAGATGAGAAACATAAAGCTTTAGAACCAAAGAGTGAAAAATTTATTTTTGTTGGATATTCTGAAGATGTCAAAGGATATAGACTTATTCCACTTAAGTCCAAAAATTTTATCATTAGAAGAGATGTAAAGTTTGATGAAAATATATCGGCCTGCGAGCCTAGTTCGGCGGATGTGCCACCTCTCCCTATCTCTTCTACTTTTGAAAATATTTCTTCTTCAAATGATGAAAGCGAGGATGAAAATCCTGCCCCACCTTCTCAGGATCCACCTTCAGCTCCTCAGCTTCCAAAATGGGTCCATGCTACTCGGGATGCAGCAGGTGATCTTGCCGATGATCCTATAGATCAGCAACCTACACGTTCTCAGTTCGAGAGAGCCTCTTCTTTACTGGCTCAAGCTTCAGTGAATTATGATTCAGACACCTTTGTAGAAGCTTCAAGCCATCTAGATTGGGAAGCAGCTATGAATGAAGAATATCATTCATTATTGGCAAATGATACATGGGATCTTGTTCCTCTACCAAAGGGACGAAAACTTGTCAGATGCAAATGGGTTTATAGAACCAAGTATGGACCAGATGGGAAAGTTGATAAACATAAAGCTCGTCTTGTTGCTAAGGGTTTTTCACAAGTTGAAGGCATTGACTATACTGAAACCTTCTCCCCTATTGCCAAAATGAACTCTATCCGCCTTGTTCTTTCCCTTGCTGCCTCTTTCAAATGGGAAGTCCATCAGATGGATGTTAAATCTGCCTTCTTGCATGGGGACTTGCATGAAGAAATCTATATGGAACAACCTATTGGCTTTATACAAACAGACTCCAGCCTTGTATGTCGGCTTAAGAAATCCATTTATGGTCTCAAGCAAGATCCTCGAGCTTGGTATGCCAAAATGGATAACCTTCTTTTAGAAAATGGCTTTTCTAGGTGTCATTCTGACAATACTATCTACACCAAGAAAGTGGGCAAGTCTCTTATCATTCTTGTTCTTTATGTTGATGATCTTATCCTGACTGGTAGTGATCCCAACCTTATAAACCATGTGAAGTATAGCCTTAAAAGGAAGTTTGAAATGAAAGACTTAGGACACTTACATTATTTTCTCGGTCTTCAAGTCTTGCAATCCAAGGAAGGTATTTCCCTTTCTCAGTCCAAGTATGCCTGTGATATTCTATGCCATTTTCACATGGAAGACTGTAAGCCAGCCCCTTCTCCCTTTCAGTCTGGAGTCAAACTTTCAGTCACTTGTACTTCTCCTGAAGTTGATGCTACCTTATACCGTCAACTTGTAGGAAAAATTTTGTATCTAACCCATACTCGTCTTGACCTTTCCTTTGCTGTTGGCCTTGTTGCTTGGTTTATGAAAAACCCACGTGAAAGTCATTGGAAACCAGCTAAAAGAATACTTCGTTATGTTCGAGGTACAATTCAGTTTGGGATTCATTACATTGCCGAAGCATCTCCTCTATTGGTTGGTTTCACTGATTCTGATTGGGCTGGTGACCCTGATGATCAGAAGTCTACTGCAGGTTATGTGTTCACTCTTGGTTCAGGACCTATTACATGGGCTTGCAAGAAACAAGGTGCCATTTCTCTTTCTTCAGCAGAAGCAGAGTATCGTGGTGCCGTAGAAGCTAGTAAGGAAGCCTTGTGGCTTCGTCAGATCCTGTCAGAGTTTGGCTTTTAGCAGCAGCATCCGACTACACTTTGGTGTGATAATCAAAGTGCCATTCAGCTATGCAAAGATCCAGTCCAACATCAGCGCAGCAAACACATTGAACTGCACATGCACTTCATCAGAAAGCTCATTCACGACCATGTTATTGTAGTGCAATATTGTTCAACAGATGATCAAGTTGCAGACATCTTTACAAAGGCCCTCACAGAGGCGAAGTTCACTAAACTTCGATTTATGGTTGGAGTTCAGGAAGTTGTCACTAAGGGGGGATAGGCTCTAGTGCCTCCTTCCTTCTCCTATTGTGTCATATTTGTAAATCCTTCAATCCTATCCCAAGTTGTTCTTAAGGGGGGATGTTAGGATATTCCGACACATAGGAAATAGTTAAGTACAACTTGGTCTAGTATAGAGTTAGGTATAGAGTTAGGTAAAGTGTGTTTCTTTACCTTGTACATTTTGTAACTTACAATCCGACGGTCACGATATGTAGTGATCTGACAGTTCATTCTCTCCTCGGTATTACCGACACTTGATCCGTGGCTTAACACCCGATTGGTCCATGATTTCTATTTAAAGCGCATGGAGGGTCATTTGTAGGGTAATCCGTCTATGAGAGAAGCATATGTAAATTTTCATTCTTTTATTAATAAATTGCCTGAAGTGGCCGCATTGGCTCAGGCCGTGGACTGTTTCCCTCTTTGAGGGTTTTAACCATGTCAAAATACTGGTGTATTGATCTGTGATCTGTTTGTGAGCGGTGTCCTTTGGTGTTCTGTCTGAGGAACTTACCCTGTAAATTCCTACAGGTTGCACCCTTGATGAAGAATTTGTAAACATTTGATGTACTTGACTTTTCTAGACCCTTAATACAAAGCAAATGATTATGAATTCTGTTTTACACAGTTTGTGTTTCCTGTAGGTTTTTCCAGTATTACTCATTATGTTTTTCTTTGTACTGTCATGTCTTACAGAGATACCTAGGTAGGAATAATTGTGTTTCAATTTATTCCTATAAGCTTCTGAATTGATAATCTTTAAAGAGAATGGATTAATGGACTGTTTGTTTAATTAATTCCCTCTGAATCGATAAATCATCAACATCTTTTGTAAGCATAAGCATATTCTCTTGAACCTTCTGAACATCATTTAAATGTTTTCATACTTATGATTATCTAATTCTCAATTTGAAAATTGTGACAATCATATTATTTCTTTGTTTCTGCTCACCACCATACAAGATATATCAATGTGTGAAATTTTATAGTAGCACTCTGTTTTGATATTAATATTATTCATAAGGTTAGGCATTACAGTATTACATCTGTTTCATTCATTGGTCTTCCAAATTAAAACAGAAGCCCAAAACATTTATCTTAGATGCTCTGGCATGATAGCTGACCATTATCGTCTTAGAGGTACAACAGAATCATAAGAAAGAAGCATCCAAATCAGTCAACCATAGATCATCATGTAAATGTGTGCTTCATGAATTCAAGTATCTATTACCTCCTTCCTTTGAGGAGAACTTCTCTTCCATGGATGTAACATATTGAGATCCCATTCCTTTATCAACACTTTTAAATCCTTAATCCTTCTTATAATGCCCAAATTTACCACATTTCGATCATTTCCTTAAGGATTTTCTTGAATATTTAGATCCCCCATTTGAAGACTTATTTAAATTTATATCTAAGGATATTCATCTTCTAGACAATATATTTGTTCTCTAACTATCCATGGTTTTCTAGCTTATTTCCTCCAATAACAAGGGTGAAACAAAATCATTAAAATTTAAAGTGGTTGAATTACTTTTGATAACTGTACTAGACGATTGCATGAATCTAGAAGATAACATAGTAAATTAATGCACATATTTTTGTTTAAAATTTTAATATCAACATATAACAATAGATTTTCCATAGTATTGAAGGCATTTAGATTCATTTTCACCAAGTTACCATCAGTCATCCTTATGAGGTACAACTTCTTTCAAAGGTAAAGTAGGCTTACTAAGGAATTAAATTAATGCAATGTCCCTAAATTATCCCATAATGATTTGGTTTTATGTTCTTATGAGACAATTACTAACAAAAGATATGAATGACACAACTATATTATGCTCATTGACTTGCTCTGTAACTTCTCCCAGTCTTCCACTTACATGCCTATAGGTGAAATATTAAGATCCATAGAGATCCTTTTCCCTTGCCTACTTTACGATTCCCCATTTTGTGCTTAAATATCTCAAAGAATGACCCATTAAAATTCTTAATCTCATTTTTTGAACTTCTTGTCATTCTCTTTAGCAAAATAATCACCAACATAGAGCTCCCACTAAAACCAAGTGTATCATAGACAAAAGTTAACTAAACCCTTTGCAATAAAGTTTTCACTCTAAATCCAATAAATTCTCTAATATATGATTTCAAAAACTAGAATAAAGTAATTTGCACACACATTATTTATAAAATAGATAAATTAAATAATAGCATTGACACATATTACTAAGAAATCTAACTTGGAATCCCTTATCTACAAAAATTAGCGAATGTTTAGAGCCACACATCTAACTCTCATTGTAATAAATTCACTATTGCAATACAATATATAGCACTTTGTGACATCTAGAGTCCTAATCTATTAATCTATATTCAAGTTTTTAGTTGGAGTAAAATTACAATAGGTCGAAAATAACCAAAATAAAGCCAAAATTGACCGAAAATAGCCCAATACGTTGTCTTAGGTGCTTCACCCTTGAACTTCTAAGTAGGTGGGGGATTATTCTGCCCCACCCCTACAACTCCCCTCTACTCCTGGTGCAACATACAATGCATGGGGATAATTGCATAAAGAATATAATGCATCCCAACAATAGCTAGGGTGAAAAGCCATGTGAAATATATATGAAAATTTATCATGATGAACAAAATTTCAACAACCACAACATTGTTATTTCTCTACTTCAACATTGACACGGTAGGTCTTAGTTACAAGACTTCACTAAGGGGTGCAATACCATACCATGTGCATTCATATTGGGGATATATATTGAGGAAAGAATGAAATAATATATTGAGCATATAATAGGGGGTAAAGGGTTTTTATATTGGTAGGTATAAAATATGGAGCTTAAAGTTAACAAAAAATATAAAGGGGTATACAAAATTGTTAATGAAAAAATGGATACCTATAATATTTACTGAAAGAAGGGTTTTTGAAATTGGAAAGGTGTGTTAGGTTCGTATTGATAGGGGGTTAAATGACATGGTTTTTATCGGTATTTTGAAATATGTAGTCAAATTAAAGGTATTGTTTTGTATGCCACAAATGCACGTGATATTTCATAGGTTCATTAAGTGAAGCCCCCATGGTTTTAATATCATATCAAAATATCATATATGAGGAAATTGGATAGTTGTTTTGTCTCGGTGATAGTCTATAATTGGAAATTCTACAAATTTTGTAAAACTATTAGAAATCATACACATGTTCATTGCAAAAAGGTTCAATGCTTGTGACTCCCACTAGGCATGTTTCCAATGATGTAGGAACCTTTAGATGTTTGGTTTTAGTATTATAAAAGTTTATTCACGATGAAGGTAAAATTCCATAACATGACATGAGAACTTTTAAAGCAATGCAAATTTAGAGAAGGTAAGATGTATCCATATTCATCTTCAAAAAATGTATATGGTGATTAAAAGGATTGATAAAGATTCGCAAAGGGATAAAGAAATGGAAAAGGGAAACATATTATAGTACATTCTTCAATAAAGAAAACTAGCTGATTTTTAGGGTAAACTTGATTTGATGAAAGAGTCACCACAGGGTGATTCACCCAATGAACCTCTAACGTATCACGTGCGTTCATCACATATTAAACAATACGCTTAATTTGACTAAATATTGGAAAATAACTCTAAAAGTTACATTATTTAACCCCAACCAATACAAACCCAATACATCTTACCAATTTAAAAAATCCCTACTTTGACGAGATATTGTAGGTATCCATTTTTTCATTAACATTTTTATACCATTTTATATTTTTTCATTAGCTTCGAGCTCCATTTCCTATACTTGCCAATATAAAAACCCTTTACCCGTTATATATCCCCCAATCTATTATGTCATTTTTTCCTTAATAAATATCCACCAATATGAATGCACGTGATATGGAATTTCTCCATTAGAGAAGCCCCCATGCTTTGGGTGCATGGTTTTCGTGGTCCATGGTATTAGAGACCATGGATTACATGTGATGAAGCCTTTAAAAGGTTTGAGGATTTGCCATTGTAATGTTCCTAAGTTGAGTTGAGGGCTCACATGGTCATCTTGGCTACTTTTATGTGAAGGCGTGTTTGCTTTTAAGCTATAAGATAAAACTAAATATGTTTTTGGCTAGCTTTTAGTTAATTTGGGTCTTCCAAGTTAAATCATGGTGTGCATGTTTTATGTGTATTTTTATTGTGTCTTATTTTTATTAATATTTCTGTTGTATTTATTTGTATGTCTAACATATGGTATTACAGCCAAGACATTAAGGAAAAATTTAAGTCTAAAATAGGCCTCCTAACGGAAAAAATAAAATAACAGTTAAAATAATAAAATGACGTTTATGATTTTTTAATGAAAAAGCAAAGGAAACTACTTTCTTTTATTATATTTGGCTTATCATCATGTATTCTTTTATGTAATTTCACTTTTTTTCATGTATTTTCATTTTTTTTATGTGATTTTACTCATAAGTATGTAGAGTCGGTACTCCTTGGATGTGAAATTTAATTATATGTCTAATGGAAGTGTACATTTTAAATTTGAGTAAACCTATAAAGAGTTAAGCCAACAATACAAATACAAAGAGTAGTTCCTTATTTTGAACTTTAAAATACTGTTGCCTAGGGCTGAGATAATTGCCTTGAATCCTATTGGTCCTTTTAGAGTTAATATTTTTAGTACATTTTTATTTTATGCCCATTTTTTACCTCTAAATTCCCCATAATGGGTTAGTGGCCTATAGAAGGAGGTGGGATTACAGATGTTAGCACATTGTATGTCGATGTTGAAGCTAATATATAGAATATTTACTAAAATACATGAATATTTCTTGAGAGGAAGTAGAGGTACAACATGGTGAGATGTTGACACAAAAGGAATATTTGGTAAGGAAAGCACATGGTGTGAGTAGGTTTGCAATTATCAGAGAATGGTGACATAATATCTTGACAACAATTATAAAAAAATTAGAGGTGATCTTTAGAAATAAAATTTGTAAATTACATGTATAATGACATACAGATCTAAGGATCGATTAGGCATGCATACCATTGTTGGTAAATTCCTAGAGGAGAGCTAGGTAATAGAGGAGGAGAGAAGGTCAATTTCCATAATCATGTTTAAGGTGGGGAATGTTAGGGTAAAATTGAATAAATGAAAGAGTTAGTTATTGGGTCCATAATGGTGGTTTTGGGAACATGGTTTTCGTGGCTTGTGATATTGAAGACCATGGATTACATGTGATGAAGTCTTTCAAAAGTTAGGAGATCCTTCATTTTAATGTGCATGATTTGAATAGATGGCTCACTTGGCCGACTTGGATACTTTCAAGTCAAGGCATGACTACTTTTAAGCCATAAGAAAATAATAAATATATTGTTGGTTGGTTTTTCCCTAATTGGGGTTTTCCAAGGGTAAATCATGTCTTGCATATTTTATGTGCATTGTTATTAAGTATGATTTTTATCATATTATATTTATCTTTAATAAGTGAACTAGAGCCAAGTGATCATGGCCTATATAAGAAGTTGAAGGTTGAAAATTATGGTACATTGTATGTGGAGCTCAAAGTGAACATAGAGAATCTTGATTGGGATTTGACTCACATACATAAATATCTTTTAAGAGAAGATACATGTCCAATATGGTGAGATGAAACCAAAGGAGTGAGGACAATATTTATCCTAAGAAAGCGTGCAAAAATGAGATAATGGTGGAATACACATTGAAAAATAGAAAAATAAAAAGCCACTTTGGAGATGAAATTTGTAAATTACATATACACGGGCATATGATTGTATTATTTGTTTAGGAATGTGTACCCCTACTCGTGTAAAGTCATAGAACATACATAGGTGATAGGAGAAGAGAGAATGCAAATTTAGCTAACCAAGTTTAAAGATGGGGATATTAGCGTAAAATTTACTTGATGAAAGATTAAAAGTAAAATTTACTTGATGAAAGATTAAAAGTTGTCAGGTCGTTTCCAACACATGGTTTTGGTGACCTATGGTATTAAAGCCCATGGATTACATATGATGAAATTTTTTAAATGATTTGAGATTCTCCATTTTAATGTTCACGAGATGAGTGGAGGGTGCAATTGGGTTTTGTTTAAGCTATAAGATAATAATAGATCTAGATTCTTAGCTAGATTTTCCCTAATTGTGATTTTATAGGGTTAATCATGGTTAATCATGGTGTGGATGGTTTATGTGTATTGTTGCTATATATCATTTTGATCATTATTTCTGTAGTATGGATTTTTATTTGTAGCAGTAATAATACATAAAAAATTAATGACAAATGAATAATTAAATAATAGTAAATGTGTTGTTGGTTGGTCTTCCCCAATTAGGGTTTTCCAGGGTAAATCATGGTCTATATGCTTTATCTGTATGTTGTTATGTATGATTTTTATCATTGTTTTTCTCATATTTATTTTAGTCTGAGAGCCAATAGATCATAGCTCGTAGTATGAAGTGATGGATGCAAATGTTGATACATTGTATGTTGAGGATGACGCTAACAGAGAGAATCTTGATTGGGATTTGACCTACATATGTGAAATTTTCCTCAGAGGAGTTAAATGTCCATAGGGTTAGATGAGCAAAAAAAATAAAAAAGAGATTTGGTGAATATAGCACCGAGTGTGAGCGACTTTGTAGATGTGAGAGAATGATGACATAAGTTCTATGAAATAATAACCAAAAAAGAAAATAACTTTAGAGGTAAAATTTGTAAATTACATGTATACAAGGATACGATTGTAATACCTAGTTAGGCATGTGGATAGTTTAAAAGGGAACATTAGAGTAAACTTGACTTGGTGAATGAGTAAAAGTTTTAGATCACTTTTAATAGTCTCAGACATGTAGTTTTCGTAGTCCATAGTATTAGATCCCATGGATTACATGTGATAAAGCCTTTAAAAAACCTGACTCAATTCTCCATTGTATTGTGCTTATTTGAGTAAAAGGTCACATGGCCAAATTAAGATGCTTTCCATCTTAACTATTTTAAGTAAAATATGGTTAAAAAAATACCTTCACTTCAAAAAAAATACTAAAAATATACTAAAATCGTAGCCCAACCAAATAACCTACCCTCAACACATACCCACATGTGATTCCTCCATTGAGAGAAAAAAATAAAAAATTACACCTTAAATTACAACTTATTCCCTTGGACCTAGTCTTGTTCCGTTGAATATAGAGAACAAAAGAGACGAATCTAATCTTGCTCATAGATGTGCCCACAAAGAAGCACCGTAATACATTGGCAGAGAATGTATATAATCCCTTATTCTGCTTCGCTATAGCCATGCAACGACTACTAAACCCCGGGCCATGGGCCATGCTCACCGGCTCTCGCCCTCGATACCGTCCCCTCGGGCTGTAGCTTGGGCGCTTTCGATTCTCGTTTAGGGTTGCTTGCTCTAGACGCACAAAAGCAATGACCCATTTTTTTTTCTGATACTTCCTACCAAAACCTAGAAGATGCAACTCGAAAGCCGAATCTCAGAAATAGAATGAAAAGAATTGAAGGAATATTTGATACAGTTAGGGTTTAATGTGATATTTCGGGCATAGTTTACACAGAGGCGAAGGGGACCACGGAATTTGGTAAAATAATTTTAAAACATTTTGTAGTAAAGTTTTTAAAACATTTTGGAGTAAAGTTTTTAATCATATTTTTAATGGCTGAATTAGATTTAACCTACTCAAAACGAGGTACTCAAAGTCTTGCAATTTCACAATTAAATTTCTAAAAATTCTTACATATTTTATCCAAAACTTATTATAATTTCCATAATTAAATTTCTAAAAATTCTTACATATTTTATCCAAAACTTATTATAATTTCCATAATCTTTGAAGGCCAATTTGAAAGTTAGACTATAGGGTCAATAATTGTCTGGCCCTCTCAATCCTTCACCTGTGCTTTCTTGGGCTCGTCGGGATAATGGAAGGAAAGTGGAGTTGCGGGTGGGAGACCCTCCACGATGGGTCATCTTTTTAGACTTTGCCTTCTGTCCTGTTTTCCAACTAAAAATTTCGTGAATATCATTTTTAGAGATTAAATTTTTATCATCTATTTAATAATTATTGTGATTAAATTAACATTCTAAAAACTCTATATCCAAATAATAAAGAAAACCATTTTTCATTTTCAACATTTTTTTTAGTATCACAATCCTAACAAATTCTTTAAACTTTATCATAAAAATTTGTTCTTATTTAGTCTTTATTATATCACAACTTCTCCTTAATATTAATACTTTTGCTAATATTTTACAAAATAATTTTTTCTTTATACTTCAATAACTTAACTAAAATTTATAATCTTTATATTAAATCTATTAATAAATTTATCAATATAATTTTTTTAAATTATACATTCACGCTCTAATTATTTATTTAAATTAAAACTGCTTTGTGATATATTTTTTAATTATTCTTTCAAACTTCTAAGTCTACATTTAAATTTAAACCACCTTTTCATGAATTTAATTTTCTTTTAATCGATTAAGGGATCATCTTCATTAGATGCAAACGAAGAAGTTAACATATTAAGACCCCAAAAAATAATCTATCTCGTTATAAAAATAAATTTTTATTCCTTATTTTATTTTATTTTACCTTATATATATATACACGGATCCAGGTATATTTTTATAATCTTTATGTCGGTATAATAGTGTATCATCCATGTTTCTCAAAATAATTTATTTCACTAAAAGTCTAAAATTATTTAAAAACAGTCTTAAAATATTTTTCATTCTAATAAAATCTCTAAAGTAACAAGGTTTAACCAACCAACCAATGAAATAAATAAATAAATCATTTAAGTAAATCTTAACAGGTTAAAGTAGGCATCTATTTATTTAACAACGTATGGATATGTTAGATGTAAGACTTTTGAGATTCATACTGTTGATATCAGTCTTTCAGATTAATCACATCATTAATGTTTGGTCGGCATTTTGAACTAGCTAATGTGGTTCATCTTTTGGACAAGGTGAGAAATTTGTACATCTGAGGGAATAAATAGCAAAAATGCATCACTGCTTAGAGTTAGCTGTTGGATATTAGCTGTGAGGTAATTTGTTATATTGTTTAATAATTTAGTTGTTATGCAATAAATAAAACAACTAAATTATTAAACAATTTAACAAATTACATAACGACTAATTTCCAACAGCTAACTGCGAGCAATGATGCATCCTTGTTATTTATTCTCTCAGATCTATTCATTTCTCACCTTGTCTTAAGAATAAACCACATTAACTAGTTCGAAACATCGACCAAATTTTAATGATATAATTAATCCGAAAAACTGATATCAAAATATAAATATATTATAAAGAATAATGACACACTTTATAATTACGCACTTTATATCACCAACTTAGTCTAACTCGCGTGGATAAGATCTTAGGGTACCTAGTTGATGCTGATTATCATATTTCATATTTGGAATTTATTCTACAGTCTATAAGGATCGCTATTATTTTTTTCCAGATACTAATTATTCTCGCTTATCTTTTTATATTAAATAATATATAAAATATGATAAAAGCACATGAACCTTTACAAGCGCCAATTCAAAATGAATATCATATATTTAATTTAAAAATATAATAAAAATAAAAACGGAAAATCGTATATTAGAAAATGTAATATTCTTCTCGATTGTCTTCTTTCCATAACGGTGAGTTGGCCATTCGTGTGGAAGTTACAAGATATCAATTTTATATTTTGCTCGTGAAAGGCTCCAATTTCGAGAGATTCCATCCACTTTTATTATTGTAGCAAAAGGCTACTCTAATAAAAGTGTTGCAAAAAGCTCTTGCAGGGAAATATTAGTTTCTTTCTTTTAAGAAGTTAAAATAATAATTTTAAAACATTATTCATAATGCAACTTCGATTCTAAGCATTGAATGACTCTCCTCAAAATTATGAGTAGTTCTCTCCTTCATGTGTCATGTTAATTTAACATTGTTTTGGATAAATCAAATGAGCTTTTGAAGAACAATAAGGTCCTTGTTCCATCATAAGGATAGGTGGTAGAGGGGTGTTAAGTTGGTTTTAATGTGGAACCCACTTTCGCTTAGAAACTTTAAAATTCAAGAGATTACTTAAGTTCTTCATGTGCACCAATGTGTTGTTAGAGATAATGATTTTAATAATGATCTTATAATTATTTTTAATAATTCTTCGTAAAATGAGGATAGAGGTAAGTTAATCAAAATGAGAGGTTCGTTGTAATAAAAATAAAAATTGAAATTGTTAATGCAACGAGATTATTTCTGAGTATATATAAAATTTATTAAAATATAAAATGGAAATTCAATTAATCTTCAAAACATATAAATTTACATGTAAAAAAAATTTCACAACTCACCAAAGATTAGAGTAAACTTCAAAACATTTACTTTTATTTATGAAAATTTATTATAAATAACAAAGTATCATGTTGATAATATAATGGCAAGTTACTTTTTATCTAAAATATAATGCAAATATGCATATTAAGATAACGAATATATGCTTATTAAGATGTTATTATTGAAACAAATTTATATAATTATAAATATTAGTTAGTTATCGTGTCTTATTATTTTTAATAATCTTTAATATTATTTTATATATATATATATATTTTAATATTATTATTTATATATTTTTCCAGAATTAATAAAGTTAATAAAACTATTAATTTTTTATAAAAGGATCGATGATATTAACACATTCAATTATTTTTGTTTTTTTAAATGTATGCATTGTCAATTTCTACCTGTGTATCTGTTGGCAGTGTTGGATCCGCTAATATTTATGAGGTCTCCCCGATATGAAGTCTCAATTAGACCTCACACCGTTTGGTGTAGGAGCTTCGTTCGGAATATGACACAGTTGTCAAAGAAATGGGTTTTAATGATGTGCCTTGGCTGCAATAACACATAGAGTGGTGTATGGTGACTTTGGTGGGAACAAGTGTGTGACTTTCCGGAGGGTCAAGTACATTGCATGAAGGGTTATAAAACACAAGGGGAAGAGAGTGAGATCCTTAGAAGCCTGTAATAGTATGCAACTTGAAAGAAACACACGAGCATAAAGACATCACAAGCTATCCTACAAATTAGTTCACAAGTTAAACATGACAGAAATATACAACAACATGCATTCAACAAGATTCATACTAATGAAAACGAAATAGTTCATAAGCGCTAGCGCAAGTTAAACAACATACATTGCAAATACAACAAGAATAGCCCTACTATATTCGCAACATATGCATGAAAACATACAAGCTCTGAGATTTTATTAAATTGAAAGTTTGAATCATACATATACCATTGATGGAAAACTAGCCCCAATAATGGAACATGAAGTCTACACATGCTCCTCTAAAGAAGGATGCTCCCTCTATGATACTGAGAAACCAAGGATCTCACAAACTCCCAAGCTCTTGATTCTAAGCCTAAGCCTAGCCAAAAGCTCTTGACTTCCCAAAAGCCCTTTACATGAGTTATCAGGGTATATTTATAATAAAAAGGGTGACTCTTCACTTCCCCTTTGTGACTCTTGGACTTCCCTCATGAATATTCAACTTCTTTACAAGATGACTCTTCAAATTTATTACATTATGACTCTTCACATACATCATGACTCTTCACATTCCACAATTGACACTTGGAATTTCGCCTAGAAATTAATTACAAAATAATATTACAATACACTGGTACCCGTATATGAAAAAAATGGGTAGAGCTAACTAGATAACCTAATAAGGCAAAAACGTTAAGCTTGAGTTTGGGGAAACTCGAGCTCAACAACTTCCACTTGATGTTTCCCGGTCACATAATGGTGCCAAGCTTGGTACTACGCGATGACATCCCCGAATTGTGCGATGGTGTCAGGCTGGAAGTGACCTCTAGCCTCCATGGAATCCAAGTACACTGATTTGAAACTTGAGTTTCCTTTTGGAGTAGAAGAAACATTGTATTGACTTGGACATGACGACCAATATACTTCTGCATGTTCTGCCCATTCACTTCAAGATCTTTCTTGTTGGAATTCTGTCTAAGCTGCTCCAATTATTCATCTATCTATGCCTAACCTGATTTCTTCCTTAGGATTCAGTGAGTGAGCCAACTAATGGGATCCTATGTGATTTTACCAAGAAGTCCATGTTGTTGTACAAATGTGCATATGAGGCTTGAATGCTAGTAATTAACGAGGAAAGATGTTTGTTATTCTAGATGAGCATGAAAACCTTTTATTTCTCCAACTCTACCTATTTCTTTGTTTTCTTGCCCAAATCAAGCGGTGCCCCTTTATATCACATTGTCCTTTCATGCACGACAACAATGGTTCCTTGTACAACCTTAAGAGTTTTAAAATTATCTTTACACTTTTGCTGCAATCCATGCAAGTGGACAATTGCCTTATGCATGGTAACAAGCTCCTCATAAATATCCTGCATGGTCTCTCCCATTGTTGATACTTCGCTGAGTATCAGTGCCTTTAGTTACTCCAGATAAAATTGTGCAAGAGTTGAATTTTGCACCTCTGCTTGGAGTTGTTCAACCTCTTTCCTAGCAACCTACAGGTTCCTTTCCAACTGTCTATTCTCGACCATCAAATACTAAGTGTTTGACTTTTCTAGTACAACAAGGGCCAAGTTGGTCGCGACAATGGAATTGGAATTCCTTTAGGTGTTTGCCACAATCACCCTTTCCCTGATAAAATCATCTCGAGAATGTTCCTCCGCACTTGTACAATATTTTTCTAAATTTTATCGTAAGACAAATTGTACGTGTCCATAACTAGATCATCATCAAGAGGATCAAATTTCTCTTCCTCCCTTGGAGCTAACTATTCTCCTGGAGGAGGGGGATACTGAATGGTGACCTGTGTATTTGGAATCAAGTCAAAATCTTAGTTTTACGGCTCCAATTCCACCTCCATGTCTTGAATCTTGATCAACTCTTCAATCTCTTGAGCGAGCTCCTTGTCCTACATCTTTTTACTCTCCTCCTGTAATTGGTGAGTCTGTTATCGCTGCTCAGCTTATCTTTGTGTTGTTTCTTATTTTTTGTGTAGTAATTTGCAATGTTCCTACAAAGTTGATTGGCTTGTGGGACTTGGACGCATTATAACAATTCTTCCATTTGTCCTCCTTAGGTCTGTGGAATGTCCCGGTTAGCCATTGAAAATGAATCTTGACATAGTGTTCTTTGCAAACATTCCTTGGATCGTACAGATTGAAGTCTAGAGTACCAAATGCAAATTTCTCTGTTTCCTTTCCTTCAGTGTCTGTGACTTCTAGATCCTTGATTTCGTACAATTCATAGAAAGAGTTTCTTAAGGTGCTTTCTTCTTCCTATACAAAACTACTGATAACCCTGTGGAGAGATGGTACAAAACTTCTTTCATGATGAGCTTATTGATGGCGTACCTCAGAAAAATATGTGCCGACTTCTGTCTATAGAACATTCTGAGGAAAGTGTCATCCAGTGAAGTGAACCAATTTGCGATCTTTGACATTTCTTCCATTGCCCCATGTGACATGCAACGTGGCTCTTCCTCAAAGATAAAATTATACAATGGAATGAGGAAGTGATTAGTTCATTTCTCCATTACTCCTCAATGGCTGCACTCCAGAATCATGTTATAATAGATGTAAATAAGAAGACGTGTAAAATATAACTTTCGCACCCTTGGGAGGATTCAGGGCATTGGGTACATGGATCTTTAGCTGCTGAGCCAACAAGTCTGATTAGTTGAATGGTCTTCCTTTTTCAAAACCTAGTTCGGAAAGAATTCCCACCCTTTAAGGAAGGTCTCAGTGCTCTGCTGACCATAGATTTTGCAACATAGAATGATCAAGAGATGATATGACCTCCTGATATATTTTATCTTGTAAGTGTTGGTGGGTGTCTGACAGAACTTTGCTAGCTGCTTCACCCGGCTTTTGACAATATCTTTCATGTTCAGGTAGAAATAGGTGGCATAGAAGTAAAAATCCATGAGCGATTTTGACTCCAACAAATGGTACATGAGATGATAATCTGATGCCAGAAAGGAAGAAAGCCTTTGTCCGTTGGTATTGTTAAGAGTCATAGTCTTTGGATCTATGTGAGACAATATCCAGCTAACAATGTTTGCACATGGGACTTTTGGGTACCTGCATGTAGCCTTATGTAGCCTTGATCTTTGGACATTAACATAAACCTGTCAGTCTTCAAGTTTTGTTTTAAATCTTCTTGGCAAGAATATTTCATTCACTTTCTACCATGTGATCTTTGATTCCTTCTCTATAAATAGTTGAGTATCTGAATGAATTGGCAAGTTAACTTGCGTACTCTAACTTGCCTCCTCAATGTTTCTCTCAGTGGTATCCTTTAAAGCAGATATCTTGGGTTCCATGGTAACAATGACTGATTAAGATAAGTTCTCAACAAATCCAATAACTGTGTGAGAAAATTGCACTCATGGCAAAGAAAAATTAGCTTTAGTAAATCAACTCACAAAGCACGATCACAACAAAAACCACATGAATGATAAGGAAGATTGTGAAATTATAGAGGTGAAGGGAGAGGGACTAGCCATAGGAATTTTTAGTTGTGCAGTCTCAACATCCAGTGGTTCATCTCGAGGCTAGAAACTGTGCAATGTGCAATTCAGCCTAGGAAGACTAAGGGAAAGACTTCGCATTGCGCAGTCTAAGTGGCTAAGGGATGGGTTTTAGCCCTGGAACTGGGCAATGCATAGTTGGGCCAGCCAGGTACTACGCATTGCGTATTATCAAAGGCCAAGTTAACAAATTAAGCCTTGGGCTTGTGCAATGCCCATCTAGACAAGGAAAACACCGACCAAGGGATGAGAAAATATTCCCAGTAAGAGTGTGGGAAACTAGCAGATTTGAGTGATGGTATAAGTTAAAGGGTAGATCTAAATAAGTATGGATATATCAGTGAAAATGAAATGCATACAATTAACATGCAAAAGGATAAACAAACATGCATGGAGAGTCATCGAAACAATGACTTCTAATGGGCAAAAAGATAAAAAAATTGGTACGACACTTGTAAAAAGCGAACGAAGGACTGAACCAACACTTGTACAAGATAATATAAAGTAAAAATCTAGTTGTTGGCTTGGGGAGCCTGACCCAAGTTTGGAGTTATTTGCGACAACCAATAAAACCCTAACTACTGGCCCTTTTGGCAATAACCTACATAGTGCAGGTTGCAGTCTCACTCGAAGCAGTATTGGGGGATGCTAGAACTAGGTTTCTGCATCCAGAGGCCTATGTGATGGTCTTCCTAAGGATCTTAAGATTTAGATCTACCTTCACGCAACCCTAACTCTTTTGATTGATATATTATTGTAAATATGTTCCAATAGATTCCAACTCTTTGCGAAGGTCTTAAATTGTTATTAACATGCATAAAAGGTACAGATCCATTACTTTCGCATAATAAAAAAGAATTAATTCATATAAGTCATAACATATCGCGAAGATATACAAACTTAACTGAAATAATAAACAAGCCACATATGCGCAGATTCGGCTCAAAACAATCTTTATTAAGTATAATCGTTCAGATAGAGACTTCTCATCCTTGTGCACCCAACTGTAGGTGCCCGTGCACTCAGCTGCAGACTTACCAAGGTATGCACACACTCAATTACAAGAGCCTTCCCATTTTTCCTAAGTACCAGAAACAAAACTTTCCTACCTTAGCACCTGGTCCTTACAATGATTCTTCATGAAAAGTTACCTTTTTAGACTCACTATGACTCAACTATATATATCCTTTTCATTACAATACCATGGCTTGTGGACCATGGGCAAGTCTCAAAACCATCCTATCGCCTACCCATACAAGGGACTAATGCCCCTTTGAATCTTACTTAGATTCATGCTCCGCTTCCACATTTCGTGGAGACTTTACATTCTTTAACAAAAACTATTACAAAAATTGACTTAACTGACAAAAATTGACCCTAGGGACCCCATCCCAACAAGCCCCCAACACAAATATGGTGACTCGCCCTCAAGTCACTAGCTAGCTTCTCCACTTTATTGTAGAGGTCATTGAACTCTAGCTTCAATACTTCAAGGTCCGTTGTGCTTTGTACTGCAGCTTGCTGCACTTCTTCAACCAGCTTCTCTGTAGTTGGCCCCTCCATCGCGGGGTGCATCGTCCTTTATGTTTGCTAGTTCAACTTATTTTGGATAGCTAGAGTAATCTGGCTCACTTCCTCTCTCCATGGTTGAATCTGAGCCTTCAAAACTACTTTTTTGCATTGCAGCTCCTCGTCCTATGCCTGCAACGAATTACCTTATTGTAAGTGTGCAGAGTGCTAGACTGGTACCAAAGTGTGCGCAGTCACCCTAATCTCATCAAATTTCTATTGTGCCTCTCTGATCTTTGTACCCAGTCATTGCAGGTTTGAGTCCTCCTACAAAGTGGTCCATAGCTCCATTACGTTTTCAAAAAGATCATTACATCTTGATACTGCATTATCCAAAGTAGACATGTGTTCTCTGATGGCTGCGTCACGCTGCTCCCTGACCTCTGGCAGAGTAGTCAGCTGCAGTTTCAATTGTAGTTCCAAGATCTTCATTTGAAAGTCAAAAGTAAATCAACCTACCTCATGCTTAGACTATCGCACTGCAACAACCAATTTATGGATCTTTGCTGAAGCTACCACATCCTCTGGAATGTGTAGTTATGGTACTGAATTACATACTTGTGTAATTACTGCTTCGAGGCTCTAGCTTCCCACTGTTAGCTCTTCTTTTTTCCTTAAGAGCTTGAGCCTTTTCAGCAAAGATATTCTCATTGTTCATTTTGACTTCTCTAATTATTCATAGCACACACTTCTCTCTGATCTAAGGCCCATCTGAGACCCCCTAATGAAGTGTGTGGATGGTCTGAAGTGGCAGCGCGACTAAATTCACAGCCATGCCTTTGATCTTTCCAAACTGGGCATTATCTTCCTTCGAATCTGCACGTAATGTTCCTTCTGGCAAACAAGAGACTCTAAGGTCCAGAGTCCATTCTGTTTCCATTACGCTCTCACTCAATTGATGTAGGCTCACTTGAACCCCGCTCACTTAGGTCATGCTCACTTGCAGCCGACCTATCTGTATTTGTAGCCCATGTAGATATTTATGCATGCTTCCGAGTGATTTCTGGAACTTCTGCTCGAACTGTTACCACAGTTCCGTTGTTGTATCTCTGACCTTATCCCCAATTTCATCAAGGTCCCCCTTTGTGAGGACCATTGGGTCAATGCACACTTGCTTGTCTGATTTGTGCTTTTTCCTTGGTCTAGTAGTTGTCTCCTTTTGGCGCTTTGACACCTTGAAGGGAGTGCTCTGCATGTCACCCCTGCCTCCTTCCTGCTTGGACCGTTCCTGCTCTTCAGTATGTTGGGAAGGCGACTACTCAACTTCTGCTATGGCCTCTTTTGTAGTGCGCTCTTTTTCAGTAGCTTCCTTAGCGATAACTACTTTAGCAACAGTTTCTTTCTTCTTCTGATCGACCAATTCCCACACTGCTTCTTGTGCTTCTTCTTTCCATTTTTGTGCAGCTATCATCTACGCAGAGGAGCTATCTCTGCCTTTGCTCATACCTGCGCCAAGATTTGTGGGTTGTAGCCACTCCCCTAGCCATGTCCCCAGAATCTCCTATACATCAATCTTCATAACTAGGTATGGAAACTTGTGCCATATCTTCTTAGAATCTCACCTCACGCAAATGTATACATTATGAAAATCGGCCTTAAATTTTGCGTAGGCCCGCAATTTCTAAAGAAAGGTTGGAGACAACCTTGGCCTCTGATAGATCACTGTGTGGATGTCCATCTTGACCAATATCCAAAAGACTTTTGTTTCCATGACCCTCTCCAGGTCCTTCGTTGCCCACACCAAAGCAAACTTTACAACCTCCAATAAATCCTCATCTTATGGAGGGAACTAACTATCCTCGGGAAGTCACCATGTAATGAGTATAATCAATAGCAGGAGCTAGGCACAATGAAATGCCTTGCCATCATCCTGTGCTTCACGGAAATTTGCTAACAAGTCCTTGCAAAGGTACTACGCCTAGTTGTACTACACCCCCTTTACATATTGTGAAGCCAATGAAATTACTGGAGCCGGAACCTTGTTCGTGCGACATTTTCGCATGACCTTCCCAGCCAAAATATGAGCGGAAAACTTCATTGCTTGGTCTATAATAGAGCGATTAGAGTATCCACATGACTACTTGACCAGTCCAAACTCACTTTTCATTTTATCTGCAAGCTCCTTCTCCTCTCTTTTGCCTCCAAATTCCTTGGCTAGATTTGCCCCTTTATAGGGAAATTTCATAATTCTATGGATTAGCATGTTCGTTATGGGAATGGGTTTGCCTAACCGCAAAAACTCATCATGCACCAGCATGATGTTAGAAAATTATATATTACAGAGCAATGGAACACATAAAATATTGTAGAAATATAAACAAAAAAAACGCATAAAACAAGAGAGACACAGATATACATGGTTCACCTAGTTTGAGCTATGTCCATGAAGAAACAGTCGGTCCTTCCTTTTATATTATCAAACAAACTGAAGAGATACAACATACAATAGATCCACTGTAATTCCCTCTTCTCTCTCAATCTCCTCTCTCTTCCTCACTCAGAATACAAATTTACATAAACGCAATACAATTCCCTCATATATAACGAGGGGTTGCCTTGTAGGGAAAAAACCCCTAGATTAAACATAACTTCTACCATTAGATCTCCGCCTAATGAATGGCCTAGATTGACTACAAAATTACAAAATTTACAAGGCAATTTTACATCTATTTTTAGCTTCGGGGGTGCTGGCCCCGATCCTCTCACCATGGGGGCTCCCAAAGGTCGCAGCCATCCCCCACGGGACCCCCCCATAACAAATATTTTATGGGCAGTATTTCTGCCCCATTACGAATTGGGGTCCAATGCAGCGATACCTTTGAATACAGAAGATAATCAGGCTCCACACCCAACTATCTCCCACTTGGAGACTGATTATAGAAACTCCACCGCTGCTTCATTTTCTAGATAATGACTCCACTTTGGACCTGTCTATTTCTCATCTTCTTCATCAGACTTGAAGACCAATTGAAACTGAGAAGATTCTTTGTTTCTCCCAGGTTACAACTTTTGTTAACATATCTACAGGATGTTGGGTAGTTTGTATCTTTTCTAGCTTCAACTATCCATCTTCCAACACTGACTGTATGAAATGGTACTTGAGTTGTATATGTTTAGTCTTGGAATGAAATGCAAAGTTCTTTGCAAGATGTATGGAACTCTTGCTATCACTGTATAACCTGCCCAACTCCTACTTCTTACCCAATTCATCTAGAAACCTTTGAAACCAAATCATTTCTTTACTAGCCTCCATAGCAGCAACATAATCTGCTTATATTGTTGAGAGTGCAACAACACTTTTCAGTTTTGAGACCCAATTGACATCTGTTCCACCTACAGCAAACACATAGCCTATTTTTCTCCTCCTGTTATCTCTATCACTTGCCATATCTGCCTCAACATATCCCTATAGAGAAATGTTTGAACCACCAAATCATAATGCTTGATTTGTGGTACCTCTCAAATACTTGAGAATCCACCAGCACCCAATGTTCTTTTCTTTGATTGTTCATGTACCTGCTTACAACTCCCACTGCATGTGCAATATGAGGCCTTGTGCAGAACATTGCATACATTAAGTTTCCAATTGTTGATGCATATGGAACTTTAGGCATATGAGCCATTTCTTCCTGAGCCTTGGGACACTCCTCCTTAATTTGAAATGGCTAGCCAAAGGTATAGTAATTGGTTTTGCATTCTGCATATTAAACCTTTTCAACACCTTTTCTATGTACTCACTTTGAGACAATGCTAATTAGTGATTCTTCCTATCTCTAGTTATTCTCATAGCAAGGATTTGTTTTACAACACCCAAATCCTTCATTCCAAATGAGTTCGCCAATTTTCTTTTCAGTACATTTATTTCCTTCATGTTAGAACCTACAACAAGCATGTCATCTATATACAATAACAATATAATATAGCTGCCATCATTTTTCCTTTTGAGATAAACACAATGATCAGAGTGACATTTAGTGTAGCCTTGTTCAAACATAAACCTGTCAAATTTTAGATACCACTGCCTTGGAGCTTGTTTTAAGCCATACAAGCTCTTATTCAACCTACACACTAGTTTCTCCTTCCCTTTTGTTGGGCATGGAATCCCCCCACAACACGTTTTGGGGCTCAAAGCCCGAGTTTTCGTCAAAGGTTTTGTAAGACTCTGCAAATTGCGGGCGCAGAGTGCGAAGTATAGGATGAGTCATGTAGGTTTTAACCCCATACAGAAATTACCTGCATACAAATTCTAAAACACATAAAATAAACAATGCGAGATCATAACACATAAAACACATATACACAGAAAATTTCCCCTGGATCCCAAAACCGGGACTACCAGCTTGATTTTTTCATTATGTTCCTTTCAATGTTATAATACATATTTATACATGCTGAAGCATTCAATACCATGGACCGAAAACCATCGCATCCAAAACCATGGACCGAAAACCATCGCATCCAAAAACGAGTGCAAAAATCATGCACAAAACCATAGGTGGGTCTGCCCAACCTAACATAGGTTCCAAAACCAAAATTTTCTGGGGTGCTGGCCCGGACCCCATAGAGTGGGGTTACTTGCACCCCTCAAACCCCTTGTGACTCCCCCCACTATGAAATTGGCGCAACGAAGGGCTCAACCCCCCTTCTAACCTCCGAGTTAACTACGTGGGCTAGTTGTGGAAAGAATATAACACAATTGAACAAGTCATAGGGATGTCCGCCCTAACATATTGTAATGTAATGTAAAGTCATGTCAGCCTACCCATGGTTCACGGACCATGGGATTGTATAAATAGAGCAATGCTCTAAGTTATAAAGTGAGTAGAAGATGGAGTGAGTGGTAAAGGAATGGTTCAAGCTTAGAATAGGATTCTAAGTATTAGGTCATAGTAGTAGGAAGAGGCTCTATAGTTGAGTGCGCAGACCCATGTATCTAAGTGCGCAGGGCAGTGTCGAGTTTGTAATCAAGATTGAAGATTAATAAAAGAGAAGTTGATTCCTATTTCTGTGTATTTTCTATGCATTATCTTCTTTATGTTGTATTGGTTTATGTATCATGCACTTTGATATGATTGTTGAATATGCAGTAATAATCATAAATCTTACACACACACGTTAAGTATTCAGTTAAGTAGCAAGAGGCTTGGGCATTATATGGGTTGTGCCCCAAGTAGGGTTGCACATAAGCCACACTGCAGGTTGCAAAGGGATCGCAAGTGCGCGTAGTGACATGCTAGATCACAGACCTCCCTAAGCCCATCAGACATCCCCAAGGTGTGGAAACCTAGTTCTAGCACCCTCCCATACTACTTTGGGTGAGACCTTAGTCCGCGCTCTGCGGACAGTTACCAAAAGGGCTAGTAGTACCGGGATTTGCTTGGCTAAATCACCTTTGAACTTGTGTCAGGCTCCACTAAGCCAAAAAATGGTTTTGTTGCCGGGACCAGGATCTACATAAGGGATGTATGATGTCATGCCACTAGAATCCTACAAAGAAAGAAATTTAAGAATTGTTAAAAAAGAAGATTCACAAGTTCACGGCGTAGGAAAATAGAGATCCGTGAGTATCTAAGGAATAGTGGTTGTATCGCTACTTGTACACTGAAATCCACGAAATTTTCCTTAAATCTTTTTCATCTAAGCTATATGAGCGGATCTCAAAGTTAGCAGACAACTAGGGAAGGTGTAGGCTTGACAAACCAATAGTGTGGACTCCGGAACTAGTGCACAGACTAGAAGCCTCATGTTGTGGGGAAAAGTATCCGACTCGGAATGACCCTATCCCGACTCTAAGGGTGATAGTTCCTTAGCAACAACTGAAAGTAAAGCTTAGATATTTTCCTTTATGAAAGTACAGAGAAGGAAGAAAAGATTAACCAACCGGTGTCTTTCGCTTTTGTCGATCCTGTCCTCTCTCTTTGTCTCTTGTTCCCAGCTCCTTGCTCTCTTTGCCGGCCCAGCTACACACAGATCCTGCACAAACAAGAGAGGGAAACTACAAGAAACATGTACTCATAACTGATGCATGGATTAGAGTGAATCAGATATACAAGTAAATACAATACATCAATGCAATACAAGTATATAGGAGAACATTCAAAGCTTTATTGATAGAAGTAAAAGGGTTCTGAGAAGGTTACAACCATCAATGGCTCCAATCCAGCAGCACCTCCCCAGCAGCAAGAAATCTCCTCTTCACCTCTATAAAAGCAATCACCCAATAGCTCTAACTGTAAACCAACAGCACTTCCTTGCTTTGCACAAAATTCCAGCCTCCCTAGACCTCATGAGAGAGCTCTATATATAGGAGATTTGGAGAAAGGATGAGTCAGCTTGAGGCTGGCATAAAGCTGACTAGTGTCCTCTCCCACTTCAGTTAAACTTCAGTTCTTGAGTCCACTTGGAGATCCTTGCTTACACATGGAGATCAAGTACCTCTTACTCATCATAGGGCGAATCCCTTGAACCAATTGTCAGTTTGGAAGCTTCCTGGGCAGTTGACACCTTGCAGAATGACTGTGCCACTTGGCCAATCTCGCCCAGCGCAGGTAGCCTTCATTGGTTTTGACTTTCAGCGCAGGTACAAGGAGGAGCAGTTGACATTCAGCGCAGTTGCTCAGTGGAGCAGCTGACATGATCCAAAAATAGCCTGTTTTGAGCGTTTTTCAGGTGGAGAACTGATGGGAAGTGCTGTGGTTTGCTGACCTTGTTCTTCTAGGGGTAAGAACAACATGTTTAGGGACTGAGGATCCCTGTAATTATTGACATTTCATGCTCCATGTTGCGAGGCACAAAAATGTCTATAACAGTTGCCCCCTAAAGTATGAGGCCGTTTATCGGGTGAAATGATTTATCTAGAGGGTCCGAAGTTCATTCCAGTGCTGAGGAGGCGCCCTGTAATACAATACAATACAATACATTATTTTTCATTCTGTTTTCATGATCTAGCTGAGGCGGGCATTCCCATGCTCAGCTTTATAAATACATTTTGGTACATAGAACAGACGATCGTCTGATGGTAGACCGATAATTCTCTGCTGGAATTATCATCCTTTGAGTAGGATGATCATCTGCTGCAATGATGTACATGACAAATGCTTTTATATTTCCTGAATATGTATCGCAGCCCGGATGGATGAAACTAGATCCGGGGTCTTCAAACTCGTTCGATCTTCACTCTAAGTACAAGTCGATCCATGTGAGAATTTCGCTGAAGTCGAACATGGAAAGACATCGCTTGATTACCGGTCAATGATGAAAACCGTTAACAAGCGCGAGAGGAATCACCGATAATGATAATGACCCTCAAGGTACCGTAGTACAATTCACGTGGCGTGAATAAAGGACTTGGCGTCGAACGCCACGCAAAATCTTCTGGTCGAAGGTCATTGATGTATACCTATCGCCGGAAGTGAGAAACTTGCCATTGAGGTATGCAAGCTTCAAAGTACTGATGGGGTTGTTCCTAGATCAACTCCTTGGATAATGAGCTGAAGTCGACAAGAAGCGATCCGTCAAAGGAGGGCCTTAATGAATCCCACATCAATGACACGGAACGGAGCTAATGATTTTAGTGGAGGTGAAAACAAACTGTGACATATGATTCAGGGTGGCGATCATGAATGGATGAAGGATAATGTATGGCAGTGGATGGGACACGGTTGACACTTTCAGAATGACCTCTCTTGAACATATAATGACACTGATGCGATGGATCGGTAGCATTACCCCAAAATGTGGATGGTTTGGCGAAGACCATGGTGATGAGACCGGTGAATGAAACAACCCAACCCGGTGTGGTACGGAAGAAAAGTGTCATGTTCAAGAGCGACTTGCTACCGTTAAGCTTTGATATTCTCCCAATTTTTCCCCAGTCATTTCTGACCAGTACCTCTTTATTTTTGTCAAGCTTGAGGAGGATAACATATGCTTGTTCTATAACCTGCCCTTCGGGCAAGCCCATCGCTATGATTTAACGAGCTTAGCGATAGGGAAACTCGTTCTCGTCTAAAGACAAGTTTGTCGCTATCTAATCATTTTAACGAGTCTAACGACAAGGAAAACTCGGTCCTTTTCATTTTTAGAGAGTCTGAAAAGGTACATAAAGTCAACTCCAAAATTCCTTTTTCGTCATCTAATCCCTTAAGTCCGAAAAAGTATAAAACAATACAGAAGGGATGGGTGTTCGGTACTTTTAACGAGCCGAACAAAACAAGCGCTCGATCTTTTTGTGCAATAATCCCTCAGGTCCAAAAAGATTAAAATCTAGAGGAGGGATAGCTCTTCTGGTCCCTTTAACGAGCTGGAAGGCCAGAACTCGGCAAACTTTTCATATTTTACGAGTCAGAAAAGAGCTCAAAGAAGACTCGTCTTTTGAGGAACGAGTGATAAACAGGGATAGCAACTGATTCCAGGTACAAGTTGGAATGTTCCAATCACGGCAGTGTCACAAGGATGGCTAAGTGAAATCACTCTTCGCAGATGTTCCTCAAAAAGGGTAAACACACAAATGGAAGTGAATGATCGGCCAAATGACGGTGGAGGTGACGGTGCATAAACACGACCAAGGCTTTTATGGCTGATGAATTTACGATCTCAGAAGGGTATTTACCGGTTCATTTTTTCTGAATGAGCTTGAACTCGAAAGGAAAGCCTGCTCATAAACTTATGTTTATTTTTTAACGAGCATGAACTATGCGCTAAAACTGCTCGGATCTTGCGTTTATTTATTTTTTGACGAGCATGAACTATGTGCTAAAACTGCTCGATATACCAGTCATAATAAGAACGCCTCCTGTGAGATAACTATTTTTTAAGGAGCTTTATCTCACGAATCTATGCTCCAATTTTGGCAAGTTTTTACCTTTGCCCCACAGGCTTTCTTCATGCAAGGTCGGAAACGGCTAATCCTACGAGTTTAAAGGGTTAGACCTACAGGTTTAAAGGGAGGACCTAAAAAATTTAAAAAATAAATAGTCGTCCCTTGCTTACATTCCAAAAGTTTGCATGCCCCCAGACATAGGATAGAATTTCGAGGCTGCCCCTCCTCTCCCCTACCTCTGCTTTTCTTTGGGTGTTCACAGCTACTTGTCATCTTGCCAATCTAATATTAACGATACTAGTCTTCTCGTTATTTTAAGGGGTCTTATGCGGTACTCAGACTTCCCATCGGCCCAACTTTTAACGAACAGCTATTTGTGACAAGAGAAGAACACTACTCAAAGACAAAACATTGGTATTATTGAGGGAGGCTTGCTTCTTTCTTATTATCCGAAGGGGGTTCTATTTGCTGCCGCAAATCAATCTCTTTCTTCGGCGATGTCTAACATTAGGTTACTAAAAATGGTGGCCACCTGTTGTAACAATAGAATCTCTTTCTTTGGAGGCTGCCCCTACTTATCCTTCAAAACATATGTTTTAATGGGTGAGGCTTGTCTTCAAAGATGGTTACTACTTGCTACAGCAAATGGTCCTCATCCTCGGTATCCTGATTGTCTAGACAAGGGGAGTGAGAAGCTAATTATCTCACTCGCATAACTTTGACAAAAGAATATTATTCTAGAACAACCCCTCTTCCATCCACGGACGGGGTACGGACTAGTCATATTCTTCTGCGGAAATTCTGCCTTATACCCGGGGTTTCTCCTGCCCGAAGCAGACCAGGGTGCATGCCCCCTGGGTTCCAGTCTTTCTTTCCGAATCACTCGCACTCATCGGGAAGGAGGACTGGGGGTGGAGGCATATCTTGAGTGAACAGACCATTTAGGATTGGTATTTGACTATTTGCGATGCGAGATCCCGGAAATGAAAGTTGGTCTACGAGCTTGACCATCCTTCCTTCGTGTGGAAAACACATTACTCTAAAGAGTGAGGAGACTATCGCTCCCATGCAATAAATATAGTCACGTCCAAGGAGTAGGTTATAATCCAAGGGTCCTTGGATGACCATCACGTTTAAATTGACGGTCTTCCCTTTCAATGTAACAGGAACATTGGGGAGGATTCCTAATGGTCGACTGGTTCCTTTATCAAAACCTGAGAGATTTCTTAACTCAGGTAAAAGCGTCGGGGAACCCAGTGCTTTCCAAGCAATAGAGGAAAGGATACTCACAGACGCCCCTTCATCAATGATAGTACCAGCCATAATCATTCTATAGATCTGGACAATGATTCTGAATGGTATACTGGCTGGTAACCGGGGTCTGCCTAGTTGAGTCCAATCAAAGGATACAACCAGGTTGCTTGGTGGTGGGACCGAATATACGGCCGGGTATGACCCTGATGATGTTCCTTCCTGCGATAAAGGAATGGGCACATTGCCCTGACGCTCATCAGAGTCGGTGCTGATGAAAAGAACCTGGATGGTGTCATCCTTATTCTCTTCAGTGAGGGTGTCGCATGAAGCTGACTCTTCGGCGACGGTGTCATTTGAAGACGGGTCTTCGATGACGGAGTCATTGGACGATGAAACCTCTGAAGGAAGAACCGGGTCAACTGCCGTTTCGACCTTTAGACTTTCGTCTGGTCTGGATTCAGTAGGTTCATTCTCAATGACCGACACTTCAGCTGACCACTTGAGCGGGTCAACTGGATTTTCAACTATCGAGGGATTAGGCGCGAGTTTTTGGTATCTAGAAGGAAGTCGCAACGGTGAAACCAGGCGATCTTCCAAAACTCTCTTTGCCTCATCTAAGAATGGACATTTGTGGATGGCATGATTGCCTTCACACAATAGACAGGGTGATCTTGGTCCCCTTCTTCGTCCTTCACTCTCGTTAGTTGACGGACTGCAATCAACATGACAACCAGAGGTTGATGCTACCGGATTGTGCAACCTTGGGGACCAGTCCCTTAGTATCCGGGGAATACAAGGACAATCACGATGGAAGTGGATCCCTTTGCAAATGACACATGGCGATTTAGGCCCGGTCGGTGCAGTGTGTGGGTTTTTGTCAGCTTTCTTCTGCTTGCCCCCAGTCGCCTTCGCCAGAGGCTCCTTCTGCTTCTTTTCTCTCTTCTTCTTTTCCTTCTTCTCCTTGGGAGGCTGACTCTTGCCAGCTCTACCTTGCGAAGATGAAGGATCAGAGGAAGTATCGTAAGAAGTGGAAGGCTGGTGGGTAGTTCTAGATTGTTCTGACTGTTGATTCGACTGCTCAGGATTAGTGGCGATCTGGACTACATTAGTTGAAAAGAGCCATACAGGTAGGCCGATTGTCAATCCTGGAAGTGACAATGTTGCCATATGAGGCGCACCAACATCTCCCCAATAGGAGAAGGGATTTGGACTTCTGCCAAGGTTACTTCCTCGGTTGGTGGGCTCCATACTTTTCAACTGAAAGATCAACGTGGGAATAACAGGTGATTATGTTCCGCTTAAAATAAATTTTATTAACGACGCTTTTAGACACAAACTTGCTTTTTCATGTTTTAAGAGTCGAGAAAAAGCTAAAGATGACTCTAGTCGACTTCGATGTATTAACGAGCCCGAAGTGACAAATGCTCGGTTGGACTTTTTCAGTTATAGAGTTTGAAAAAGGCCAAAAGAAACTGCTCTGGAGATCTAGGCAGAGGGTGTGCCAAACCTTTCGCGAAACCACAGAATACGTTTTACGGTACGGGTGGTCGATCTTGGTGAATGCTGTGTTCACTGCATCGCGATCAGTAGGGCGGCCGACACGGCTTCCTAAGGATAAAGGATAAATGCCTATAGGGGTCTCCCAATATACGCGACGGTACGCGGGAGCACAAGTCCGTATTAGTGCCACCGACTCTCAGGAGGAATCACCCACCTTCGTAGAGATCGACAGTCACTACGTTTAACGATGCCGGAACACGTATCTACCTAGACCTCTAGATGTTTGCGTTATGTTACAAAGCGTTGTTATGTAAATTGGATTTATTTTAATGTTGATCTTGCTTAGCAGTTTGCCTTTAAGGATCACCACGAGATGTATATATATACAACTTCCTAAATGCAATCTAAGATGAGAAGCAAAACTTTTCAATCTTTCAACTTTGAAAACCTTAATCTACTGAGGGAAAAGAAAGACACAACTTTTCGCACAGATCATAGAACACACACTAAAATGCAAATTTTCCTAAATCGTCAAGCACACAGTCAAATGCAAATATGCACAACGCATGTATTTCTTTTCGTTATCCTTAATGTTGATGTAAGACAGAAAGGAAAACTGTTGTATGACTTTTGAATCTAATTTCAAGCGAAAAATAAACAAGCTTGTCCAAAATCAAAAGACACCTTAAGATCGACTTGTTTAGACACTGGAAATGTATAGATTCAAACCATAAAATGAAAAACAAACAAACTCAAACAGCCATGAACAGTAATAAAACTAGCTCTTAAGATCACAAAGACACTTTTACAGTTCAGGATCTAAGAGGTCACCGCTATACTGGTTCGCTTTTCACAATGGGAAACTGTAACTGAAGCAAGAAATACTGAAAGAACACTCACAGTTTCATCACACAACTGAGGCGGAATAATGTCAAGGAAAGTTGGTTTACAGCAAGTACAATGACCAGCAATCAGCAGCAAAAATCAGTGAAAACAGGGCTAAGACACAGTGGGAAACCTCAGGAAGACATAGCCTAACTGGGTCAGCGCAGGCTCTGGTCTGTCAAATTGACTCTCAGCGCAGTTCCCGAAGGGAGTACCTGCGCTGAAATGCAGACTGCCTGTGGACAGCCTGCACTGAGACACGAGAGTTGCGTTTACAAGGATTTCCGGGTCATAAAAAGCTCAAAAATGCACTGTTTTTGTTGAAATAAAAAGCTATAGGTCAAGTACAGGCTAAGGGATGATCAAGAGGATGAAAAGCTATCACAAAGAGTACAAGAGTCTTTTGTAGATCAGCTCTTCAAATCATGAATCTGCTCAGAAAATGAGCAAGAGTAGCAGCCCCTCTACTTCGCTTTTGATATAGTCAAAAGCTTTTCGATTTGGTACTCTTTTCTTCAGGAAATGAATAACAAAGATACTACAAACACCAACAAGATACTAGGCTCCCCAGCGGAGTCGCCAGTTTGTTGTGGGGAAAAGTATCCGACTCGGAATGACCCTATCCCGACTCTAAGGGTGATAGTTCCTTAGCAACAACTGAAAGTAAAGCTTAGATATTTTCCTTTATGAAAGTACAGAGAAGGAAGAAAAGATTAACCAACCGGTGTCTTTCGCTTTTTTCGATCCTGTCCTCTCTCTTTGTCTCTTGTTCCCAGCTCCTTGCTCTCTTTGCCGGCCCAGCTACACACAGATCCTGCACAAACAAGAGAGGGAAACTACAAGAAACATGTACTCATAACTGATGCATGGATTAGAGTGAATCAGATATACAAGTAAATACAATACATCAATGCAATACAAGTATATAGGAGAACATTCAAAGCTTTATTGATAGAAGTAAAAGGGTTCTGAGAAGGTTACAACCATCAATGGCTCCAATCCAGCAGCACCTCCCCAGCAGCAAGAAATCTCCTCTTCACCTCTATAAAAGCAATCACCCAATAGCTCTAACTGTAAACCAACAGCACTTCCTTGCTTTGCACAAAATTCCAGCCTCCCTAGACCTCATGAGAGAGCTCTATATATAGGAGATTTGGAGAAAGGATGAGTCAGCTTGAGGCTGGCATAAAGCTGACTAGTGTCCTCTCCCACTTCAGTTAAACTTCAGTTCTTGAGTCCACTTGGAGATCCTTGCTTACACATGGAGATCAAGTACCTCTTACTCATCATAGGGCGAATCCCTTGAACCAAGTGTCAGTTTGGAAGCTTCCTGGGCAGTTGACACCTTGCAGAATGACTGTGCCACTTGGCCAATCTCGCCCAACGCAGGTAGCCTTCATTGGTTTTGACTTTCAGCGCACGTACAAGGAGGAGCAGTTGACATTCAGCGTAGTTGCTCAGTGGAGCAGCTGACATGATCCAAAAATAGCCTGTTTTGAGCGTTTTTCAGGTGGAGAACTGATGGGAAGTGCTGTGGTTTGCTGACCTTGTTCTTCTAGGGGTAAGAACAACATGTTTAGGGACTGAGGATCCCTGTAATTATTGACATTTCATGCTCCATGCTGCGAGGCACAAAAATGTCTATAACACCTCAGAAGATAAGATAACACTTGCTGTGGACTAGTGGCTCGACTGAATAATAGGAGGATTTATCACTAAGTTCGCGGCAGACATGACTGTTAGCTACAGCGAGGTAGAGTGGCATTTTCTCAAGGGACCGCGAGCTAAGTATATTAAGTCTTTGAACACTTGGATTAAGATGCTATTGTGTGAAAAGCAGGTTATGTGAAAAAAATTAATGTTTGGGACTACACGAAGCAGAAATATCTACAGAAGTGGAAGTAGTGAGGAGTTGGAAAACAATCCCTTAATTTCACCCTCACGGGAAAGCAAGGAGGAGCTCGTGAAAGTCTCTCCGAGAAGTGCGGTCAGTTTGATAAGACAGAGAATTCCATGTTTACCACCCCCACCCACACTGCCACACGTTTAACCCTCCTCATCTACATCTCCACCTACTCCACCTCCACCACCACTACAGTTCAGTATAGCGAGTACGATCAAACTGCCGGTGTTTAGAGGAGTAGGAAATGATGATCCGGACCAATTCTGGTTCATGGTAAGAGTAGTATGGGAAGCACAGGGTGTCATGGATGATAATATTAAAAAGGCTACGTTGTTGAGCATGCTACATGATCATGAATTAATGTGGTATATTAAGAATTATAATGACCACCCGAACGCAGGAATTGCAGAGATCCAGACCATGCTGAACAGGGAATTTAGCAGGCAAAAATCAGAGACACAATAAATCATTAGGTTTAAGAACATCGCGATGCTCCCGGGCGAGACCCCTTGGGATTTGGACCAAAGGCTGAAGAGCACGATCCATGAAGCCAATATGACATTAATAGATGCACAACATCGCACATGGTTTGTGGCCTCACTTACGCCACACTTAAGGATGACGCTGTCACAGCAAAAACTTTCCACCCAGGCCGAAGCGTTGGAGATGGCAATGAGATTGCATGAGACCCCTATACAAGACCCTGGGTTGGGAGTCCAACAAATCCATGCACAACTGTAGAATCTATGTCTGGAGATGAAAAGTTTGAAACAAGATAGGACAACTCCGCTGGAGGTGCATGAGGAAGTATGGTGCATAAAATGCAAAGGCCAAGGGCATGAAAAGGACCACTGTCTAGTGTTTGTAAACTAATTGGAAGGAGGAGGGCTAATGCCATTAACACCAGAGGCAGAGGTGGGGCCGAGTGTGGCGTCTGTGTTATGGTGTGTGATATGTCATATAGGAGGGAAACACACTATGTATAGTTTTCATTTGTTGCAGAAGTATATGGAAATATCCCAACAATTATTTTGTAATTTTTGTAGGTCGGTAGGCCATGACGAATGCACCTACTGAAGCTATGAACTAATGATGGATTGGACTCCTACCTACAGGGTGCAGATCGAAATGCAAGCCATCAACCCAAATGCAGGGATGATGCGCATTAGGTTTCAGGGGCGCGGTCAGGGTCGAGGTGGAATGGGACCAGGAAGGGTTTGCAGACAGATAATTTGTTACAATTGCGTAGGGCCAAGGGATTATGCCCGTGATTGTACGAACTCGACTAGGATATCATGTTGGTGCTATAATCAATTTGATCATGAGGTAGAAGATTTCCGTTCGCTGATAGCAAAGATGCGCAAAAAGGGGGTACTCCAGCCCCCTCCGACGCAGAATTTACAAATGATGAGGTATGAACTGTGCAAAGAAGACCCAAATGTAAACATGATGCTCAGGAGTGGTATGACCATGGGAGATGACAAAGGGAAGCAACCGGAAGATAGCTGTGGGTTTGCAAGGATCCTACAAAGGAACCTAAGTTTGACTTAGAATGCGCAAAGGAGACATTCATGGAAGCTAAGAAGAGCTTCATGGAGGCCTCCACTTAAGGTAGTAAGGATCAACTAGAACCAAGAATGGATCCTTCAATGCTCACTACCTTTATGGAGACATGCATGAAATTTCTATGTGACAGCAAGGTAGTTAAGGGACTATAGGAACTAATCACCAGGTGCGCGGGGTCAGGAGAACCACGCATGGTTTGGAAATTGGGGAAGCATGCAATGTGCACAGGGAGGGAAATGAGGTTGACTGCACAAATAGGTGAGTACAAAATGAATCAGGTAATCCTGGATCTAGGTTCGGATGCGAATGTACTACTGAAGCAAACATGGGAACGCATGGGCAGACCTACGTTACAATGGTCCATATTCAGTTATGAATGGTGAACCAATAGAAGATTTTGCCCATGGGAAGATTGCAAGGGGTGACAGTTGATAATGAAGGCATGAGCGCATAGGCGAATTTTGAAGTGACAGAGATTGTTAATGACAACAATCCCTATCCTGCGCTACAAGGAATAGACTAGGCTACCAATATGAACTGAGTCATAAATATGAAGAAGCGCAAAATGACCTTTGAGAAAAAGTCACTATGCGTATTAGTACCGCCAGGCCTAGTTGAAGTAGCACGATACACTGAACCAGTGCACGACGATGATAGTGATGATGATATCGACTGTATCTACAAGAGAACTACACAAGGAGAGGATTGGGTGAATCCGACTGCAAATGGAAGGATTTCGTGGGAGCATGAAAGCTCTTGCACTTCGGATTCATATGAAGAGATAGAGTGATGGCAGAATCAACTGCATGAAGTAACAATAATGAATTGCAACATGATGATTAGGTCATTGTGTTGCATAACAACAAAGGCAAGGGAGCTAGAGACATATGATGGATTGTCAGTGGTGGATGAATTTTTGAGAAAATTTGAAAGTGTAGTACTAGACCAGTAGTGGTTCGATGCGCTGAAGTGGGCACTATGTGCAACACCCACATGATGGTGGGGTACGCATCAAGGAACTTTTGAAGACTGGCGCGGATGCAGAAGGATGATGCACCTATGTTTTGGAAAACCCCAGCTTCAAATGAAAGCCAATAAGTTGGGGTGGAACAACTTGCGTGCCCACCTTTCTCGATGGGTACAAGCATATGCTGTACAGTCTGCACAAGTGGACACCACCCCCAGCCTAGAGAATCAGAACAAACCATAGCGGTAGGAAAGGCATTGTGTGTTACAAATTCTCCATGATGAGGCATTCCATAGGGTGCGTGAAGTATTGAAAAAGTTTCACTAGGCGAGATGGATTGATTGGGACCTACGTGTGCCAGCGGTTTGATGGGCCTACAGGACCATGTGAAAAAACCTGAGCACGAATATGATTCCAAAGATGCGGAATAGAGTTGAAACCGTAATTTCGAAAGAATTGAATCCACACGTAATAACTCCCCTAGTTGGGATAGTATGAGAAGACCAGGACAGAGGAATCACATGACTAAGTGAGGATGAAAAAAAAGGATTTAGGAAGCCATTTAGTGAGGGAACCTTAGACTTCACAAACTCAAAGAAGACTGGGTACGATTCAGGAAGAAAATCATGTTGATGGACATTGAGATAAAAAAACTGGAAAATGAGATCACACAATCATGTCTTGTCGATAAACCAAGGATGAAAAGGCAAGATATGGACAACTATACTACTGCATTAGAAGATTGTTGTTGAGAATTTACGACTCTACTACCATGGCTGCAATCGTACCTTACCAACCATAGTAAATAGGGGAGCATACCACATAAGGTAGAACGCGAGATGCTGACTGTTGCGAGGGTAATTGAGGAATGTTCGTGGACTAGATTGGAAGGCGAATTGGAGTCTCACACAGGTGGTGCAACCACCTGAATAATCTTAGGGAGCATAGTCTTAGCACTCTAGGCAGTTGAAAGAAAGTGTGGGAGTATAAAAGAGTCTGTGTGGGAGTTGCGCGATAAGGGGGTTGCACGTAGGATCAACATGTCACAAGGGTCGTGCTCACGCATAGTGGGCTGCGAAACCATGCGGGTAGGCTGGGAAGTGACTGTTGGTGTCATTATTCATAACGAGATGTCCAATTTAAGGCAAAAGGGACTGGGCGGTGGGCAATTAAGACACACATTAAGAGCCAGATTTGGGATGATCTGTTGCCAAGGATTCTTTAATGACTCAGAAGTGGGGGGAATGGTCAAATTCAAATTCAAAAGATGCTATAAAACTCCCAAGGCTAGCCATGAGACAACACTTGTTCATTTGAGATCTGAGCTATTACGAAGAGCACAGAGTGTTGAGTGCCAAGCGGTATTTGAGCCCCCAAGTTCACGAAAAACTATAGGCAGTTCGAAAAAGATGACAAATACCAGGAGAGGTGTCATTTTTGTAGAGAGTACCATCAAGGAAGTCACGTAGAGCCCTACGGTACAAGTGGGGGATGCACCAAAAATTCTGAAATCACCTCGGATGCCGAGGCCCAAGAAGGATAAATAGGCAGTGGGACTAGTCTACATGTCCCCACGAAGTCCGTGGTTTGGTAAACTTTCCATGTAATAAAAGGGCAAGGCTATCAACATTGAGATAGATGATGAGGAGGAGGACCTCCAGGCTCTCATAAATGAGATAGAGGCGGCTGAAGAAATGAAAGAAGACATCTAGCTGGTGTGCGCTACAACAAAACTGCATGAGTACGTTCATCCGTGGAAAGGGAAAGCTAAGGTACCCAAGGATTTGGATGTCGCTAAGAGCGCACTCCAAACCTTGCTCCTCCCAGATGGAATTCTATTTGAGGGCTCACCCCTGGGCCGCGTGCCCACAATGAAATTTGAAGACTGAGACCTCATGGACAACAAAAATTTCCCACATTTAGAGACTGAGAACCTCATGAAACAGAGCAAGGAGGGGTCAGTAATAGCGCTAGAGCCACAGAAATGGCTGCGCGGTGTGGAGAAGGCTGGACTACTCCACCTACTATGGATTTTGCACTTTCACCACGCACCTATCATGATCTTTGTCATCAGGCAACTACTTTTCTTGGTGCACTATGGGTACTTATGGCTGGAGGAGCCTATTCCAATCATGGTGGAGCTTATCCACAAGATTTCCTGGCTTCCCTGTAAGGGAAGGGTCCTGAGGAGATAGTTGGCAAAAGCGGAGATTTGACACTCACAGAGGCCATGAAGAAAAAGTACAAATTGGAAAAGAAGAAGAGAGGCTATGCAATCAGTAGCATTAAAGACAAAGGGGTGCACCCAACTACTGACCGGGAAGGTGATGAGAAAATGCTGTGGAGACAAGGTACCAGTGCTAATGGTTGCGCTAGAAGAACAATGCGTGGAGGGGGTCCAATTAAACTGGGCTGAGTTCCTCTGCGAAGAATTCCTAACCAACTATAGGGAAGCTCAAGAGCAGGGCAAGACCTTGATAGGGGAACTGCCCGAGGACAGCCAGTTCCCTCATATTGAACAGGACTTGCCAGAAGATGCAAAATACGCATCACTCTGGGCTACGAAGGATGCCATGTGAATCAGTGAAACTAAGATCTTCTGGGTGCTCATGGAGGTGAGCATCTGGATATGGATTAACAAGAGGCTGTGCCTATCCCCCACAACATACAACAGTCTATGGAGCTTTGCAGACTTTAAGACGGATATGAAAAATGTGTATATCAAGGCGCATAAGGATCTGACGCAGAACTGGACCAAGCTTCCTTTCATCACAATTGATGACGCCATATTCTCCGTGCTCGAATCATGGCCTCTTGAGTGGCGTGCCCTGCATCTAGCAGAAAGGGATAGAACAGTATCATAGAAGCATAAGGATGCAACCAAGTTGCGTGTCACAAAGTTGGCCCAGTAGAGGCGCAACGAAAAAGTGGCCACAGAGGTAAGAGCCACTTGCAAAGCAGTGAAGACAACTGCAGAATAGGCAAAGGCTGCCAAAAGAGCAGCAACAGCACAAGCAATAGGGGCCACTACAATGCAGGAGGAAAGGGGCCAGAATGTGTTTACAGGATAAGGACTAGAAACAACAGAAGGTGCGGAGCCGAGCATAATGTCCACCCAACTAAAATGGCCACATGTCACGAAGTGGTGAGGTCCACGAAAGAAGGCCAAGGCTTCCAAACTAGACATCATGCCAATTACATTGACAGAGGGTGACCTCTACGATAATGGCGACATAGTTCACGAGGTGACCTAGGAAGCACTCCAGGAAGCTATGATGGAGCAATATAATGTGCTAGGGGCCCTAAGGGTGCAGTTGTAGGAACTTCAAGTGTGGGCCCCATAGGAAGGAATAGTAGCCGCCTACGGTTCCATAGGTACATCAGTAGCGGAGCAGTTGCTGTGTGCAAAAATGCCCAACACCATAGTGCTGTCGGAAGGAGCACTAACAACGAAAAGCGAGGACAAAGCCGCAATGGGCAGGATGAAGGGACTTGACCTAAAATTGGCTACCCTTCCACATGATACATTATATCAACTGCAAGACGGAGCGACATCAGAACTTTGTGCTAAGGAAGGACGCGCAGTACAGATGCTCAACAAACAAAGAATCAACATTGACCAGATTAGTCTACAGTGTGATGAAGTGCTTGCACAGAATTAGTAGCTGGAGAAAATGGTAGAGGAAGCATGTTACCGTGTCCCAGAGCTAGAAATTGTGACAGACCTACCAGTTGGAGTGTGAATGTACAAATTAGCCAGTGGATTCTACGAGGCAAAGGAGGAAGAAACGAGGGTAAAACTGGACCTCAACCTTCATATTGCTGAGCTATGATTAAAGGCGTAACCCTCCACGCCCCCAGAGGTTAGGGAAAAACACGCTGACACTATTAAAAAAGGGTTGGAGGGAATAAGACAGGCAGTATAGAACTGCACCGCTATGTTGGAAGAATCCTTCGCAGTCCTCACTTCATTATAGGAGGACCCCAACATACAGTGCCTGGAAACAGAGGCACAAGAGCTTCAAGTGAAATATGACAGTGTGTGCGAAATGACACAAATAGTTGTCCTGAATGGCTTGCGATGCTACAACAGGCAAAGGCGTTGAAGGAACATGTGGATGTCGCATGACAGAAAGAGGTAGTCCTTATATCACGCGTCCAACCTTGGATTGATGAGGCCTTCCTCATCACTAGAGACATCGAAGGAAAACTCACATAGATGAAGTCAATGTATGCCTTAAGATAAGGATTTTCCCGTGACAGCGAGACTTAGGCCGAAAGAGTAGAGCAGATCCAGCAGATTGCAGAACAATGCGCTGCGGACCTCCGCACAACACAAGATTGGTTGGAAGGGCTTCATGCCAAGATCGCCGCACTAGTAGAGTGACTTAGGAAAAATCACGGTGATTGTGTTGGGGGCCTGTTGAGCATGGAATGCCCCGATAGCAGGTTTTGGGGCTCAAAGCCCAAGTTTTGGTGAAAGGTTTTGTAAGACTCCACGAATTGCGAGCGCAGAGTGTGAAGTATAGGATGAGTCATAGGATTCTAAGTATTGGGTCCTAGTAGTAGGAAGAGGCTCTTCATTGAGTGCATAGAGGCCTAGTAGATTCCGCAGCTGAGTGCGCGGACCTCTGCAGTTAAGTGTGCAGGGCGGTGTCGAGTTTGTAAGCAAGATTGAAGATTAATAAAAGAGAAGTTGATTCCTATTTTTGTGTATTTGCTGTGCATTATATTATTTATGTTATATTGGTTTATGTATCATGCACTCTGATATGATTTTTGAATATGCTGTAATAATCATAAATCTTACACACACACATTAAGTAATTGGTTAAGTAGCAAGAGGCTTGGGCATTATACGGGTCGTGCCCCAAGTAGGGTTGCGCATAAGCGCACCATAGGCTGTGAAGGGATCGCAAGTGTGCGTAGTGATAGGCCAAACAACAGACCTCCCTAAGCCCATCAGACAACCCCAGGGTGTGGAAACCTGGTTCTAGCACCCTCCCATACTACTTCGGGTGAGACCTCAGTCCGTGTTCTGTAGATTGTTGCTGAAAGGGCTAGTAGTACTAGGATTTTCTTAGCTAAGTCACCTCTGAACCTGGGTCAGGCCCCACTAAGCCAACACCTTTTACCTCATATCCTTGTGGTTGCTGCATATATATCTCTTCCTCCAAATCCCCATGGAGAAGGCTATCTTTACTTCTAACTGCTCAAGATGCAAATCTTCAGCTGCTACTAGACTTCAAATAGTTTTGGTTGAAGTCATTTTAACAAAAGGAGATAATATCTCATCAAAGTCTATACCCTTTTTCTATGCAAACCCTTTCACCACAAGTCTAGCTTTATACCATTTTCTACCTCCATCTTCTTCCTTCAACTTATAAACCCATTTATTATGCAATGCTGTTTTACCTGCAGGCAACCTGACTAAGTCCTAAGTCTGGTTATGTGCTAAGGAGTCCATCTCTTCTTTCATGGCTTGCTCCCATTTCTTTCTGGTTTCTACCTATACTGCTTCTTAATAACATTTTGGTTCAACATAATTAGTCAACAACACATAATATAATGAAGGAGAGTATTGTTCAGAGGGTCTACTTATCCTGGTAGATCTTCTAACACCACTTTCAGGTGTTTGAGGTGCTCATTACTATTGTGGTTGTTGTTCTAGATGTTGATCATTATGATTTTCAGGCACCATCACTTTTTTTGTGATCTCATCAAGCATTCCTTATTCTATGTTTTTTTTTATTGTTTCTTTTCCCGCAGCTGATCCTTATACAAAACCTTTTCATTGAATATGACATCTCTGCTCCTAATAATTTTGTGTTTTTCATAATCATAAAAGCAATAACCAAAATCATTAACACCATATCCAATAAAGGTACATTTCTATAATCTTTCCTCAAGCTTTGTTCTATTTTCTTTATTAATGTGGAAAAAGGCTTCACAACTAAAAGTCTTTAAAAAATATTATTTTACCCTTTTACCTATCCATGCCTCCTCTGGAATACCACCATCCAAGGAACTTGAAGACCCTATGTTTATTAGATAAACAACAGTATCTACAACATCTGCCCAAAATTGTAAAGGCAATCTTGCATGCAATCTCATGCACCTTGCACGCTCCATGATTGTTCTGTTCATCCTTTCTGACACACCATTTTATTGTGGTATTCCTGGAACTGTCTTCTCTTTACAAATTCCATTCTATGAATAGTACCTATCAAACTCTTTGCTACAATATTCACCTCCATTGTCTGATCTAAGACACTTCAACCTTTTTCCTATGTCATTTTCAACCAAAGCTTTCCATTTATTGGAAGTATCAAATACATAAGATTTATTTCAAATACAATAAATATAGGTTTTTCTGGTTGCATCATCAATAAAAGTAACATAATAATGAGATCCACCAAGAGATGACACATGAGCAGGTTCCCATACATCTGTATGCACAAGCTCTAATTTTTTGCTCTTCTTTTCTTTCCCAACTCTAAGGAATCTGACTCTCTTCTGCTTTCCATAAACACAATTCTCACAAAAATTTAAATCAACATGCTTCAAACCTGGAAACAAATTTCTTAAGTGAAGAATCTGCATCCCCTTCTCACTCATGTGCCCAAGCCTATGATGCCACAATGTCGTATCTTCTCATGTAGAGGTTAAAGCATTAACAGAATTAGAAATACCATTTCATAAATACAATGTACCAACCTTTTCTCCTTTTCCTATTACCAGGGATCCTTTAGTGACCTTCTAGGTTTTATATGTAAAACTAGTCACATAGCCTTCACCTCCCAACTTCTCTATTGAAATAAGACTTTTCTTTAGATCTGGAACATTCTCTACCTCCTTCAATAGCCATTGATTTCCATTCTGCTGTTTTATGAAAATTGTACCCATTCCAAGGATTTTACAGGGTTTATCATCACCCAATTGAACCTGTCAAAATCTCCTTGAACATAATCATGAAAATGTTTCCTATCAGGTGTGGCATGGAATGAGGCCCCTGAATCTACCACCTAAGCATCAATAATATTTTCTAAAGAAAGAGTAAAAGAATATTGCAACAAATCACCTGTTACATTCACTTCATGATTATTTTCTTGCTACGCGTCTCCTTCTTTTCCCTTCCGAGACATGTAGTATTTCTTTATGTGTCCTTTCTTCCCGCATTTCCAACACACTATCTATGATCTGGACTTGGATCTGCCTTTTCTTTACTTATTGTGATATGCAGGGCTCTTTCCTCTTTCCATTTTCCTTCCCCTAGTCTCTGCAGTCAAAGCATTACTTGATGTCTCACCGAAGCTTTTCCATTGCATTTCCTTGCTAAGGAATGCACGATAACATCATAAAACTTTAAGGTACTAGATCCAAAGACATAGGTACTAATGGCCATAACTAAACCATTCCAACTTTCTGGCACTAAGCATAGAATTAATAGAGCCCTAACTTCATCATAAAAAGTTACCCCTACAGAACTTAATTGACTGGTAATTGTATTAAATTCATTTAAATTATCAGCAACAGATCCACCTTCTAACATTTTCATATTAAATAAACACTTCATAAGAAATACCTTATTTTAGGCCGAGGGTTTTTCATATAGTTTGGTAAATGTCGACACAAACCCTCTATTGTTGTTTCCTTTGAAATATTAAACGCTACCAATGATGCTAGGCATAGCCGTATTGTTCCAAGTGCATTTCTATCGAGAATATCCCATTCTCTATCTATCATACTCGTCGACTTCTTTTCCTTTTCGCTCAATGGTTGGTACAGATCTCTTTGATACAGACAATCTTCCATCTGCATCTTCCATAGCTGGTAGTTTTGACATTAAATATTTCGACCCTAAACATACCATATTCCGTCATTGCTCCCACTCGAACCAGGAACCCTTCTCTCTTGTAATTTTATCAGCCAAATAGACCTTCGACTCTGATACCGGTTTTTAGAAAATTATATATTACAGAGAAGTGGAACACATAAAATATTATAGAAATATAAACACAGCAAACACATAAAACAAGAGAGACACAGATATACGTGGTTCACCCAGTTTGGGCTACTTCCACAGAGAAACAACCAATCCTTCCTTTTATATTATCCAACAAATTGAAGAGATACAACCTACAATAGATCTGCTGTAATTCCCTGTTCGCTCTCAACCTCCTCTCTCTTCCTCACTCAGAATACAGATCTACATAGATGCAATACAATTACCTCATATATAGCGGGGGGTTGCCTTCTAGGGAAAAAAACCTAAATTAAACATAACTTCTATCATCAGATCTCCGCCTAATGAATGGCCCAGATTGACTACGAAATTACAACATTTTACAAGGCAAATTTACATCTATTTTTAGCTTTGGGGGCGCTGCCCCTGATTCCCCCACTAGGGGGGCATCCCAAAGGTCACAGCCACCCCCCTAGACCCCCCTGCAACGAATATTTTATGGGTGGTGTTGCTGCCCCATTACAGACTGGGGTCTAATGCAGCGATACCTTTGAACACAGAAGATAATCAGGCTCCACACCCAACACGCAATAAATTGGCACACACATAAAATATTGATAACTGACCTGCTAAAGTGTGGCACACACAACATATATATCAATCCACCCTGCTCGACCCCTTTTACCCATTTCATTGGTTCTAGCTTTATGACCCCAGTCTCTTCATAGTAAATCTTGGTCATGTACTTATTGGTGGCCAAATGCGGAAATTTCTCGTGATCGACTAGATCCAATCCTCCATTTTTAACATAGGTATACACGTTAAGAGTGTGCCCTAAAATACCACTTATTCTGTCAATAGCAGCATAAAGGTCATGAATTTCGCGTTATTGGGATCCTTTGGAACTTTAGCTTTCCCTTTTCATGGAGGGATATACTCCGGGAGCTTAGTGAGAGGCTCTCCCTCATGAACATCCAACTTTTCAACTCCTTCATGGAGTTCTTGTTCATCCAAATCTAAGGGTTCATGGGGCTGCTCGAACTTATCCATTCTTCAATTCTCCCTAACCTCTGTCAGAATCTTCCTTGATGATTCCCTAACTGGTACAACTTAGGGTTTCTTCTGCTTTTCCTTAGTAGCAGATGGCTTCGGCCTAGGCTTCCTCTTGAGAGACAGTGGCTTCAGAACTTATAGGTTTGACACACATCTTTTTAACGATAATATTTTGATTCCACTCCGAAAATCTCACAAATGCCTGGCTTGAAAACAAATCCTCTGAAATTTATCGATTCATAGAGTGAAAATAAGAGGGCTTATATGTGATTCTCAGAAGGAAAAGTGTTCTACCACAGACCAACATGCCAGATTTATAGGCGATTTCAAATTCAAATCCGATCGTTCCCTACATTTTCTGAGCATAACTACATATTTGGTGGTAGATCTCCAAATATTTTCGCCATAAATGTCACCTACCCACTCCTCCTAATGGGATTTTCGCTATCCAATCATGAACAATGTCTTCAACGACTACCTTTTGATCCGGCTGCACGACACCAACCCCCATGGCAAAACTCATCCATCAGAACTTCTTTTGTCACAACAACTTCTATCACAGCTTCTTTTGTTGTACCCCTTGCATCCATCGCGTAGACCCGTTATTGCATTTTCCTTTTCTTTGAGCACTGTAGCTTATAGTCCCCACTCTCCCTTGCAGCTACTTGGAGTGCTAAGACTGTCTTTCTACTGTGTAGCCATTGTGTAGGGGCAGTATCCCCTGTATACAACTTCAACCAAACTCCATTCACCCTTATAGGGAAAAACTCGCCATTCAGCTTCGCGAGATGAACTGCGCCAACATCTATAATTTCCTTGAGAATATACGGGGCCAACCAGTGCATTCATAACTTGCTAGGAAACTTTGTGAAGTTCGTATCATAGAGAAAAGCCAAATTGTTCACCATGAAATGTGTATCTTAACATGCCTATCATCTTAGGCCTTCTCACATTCCTTTTGCACTTGTTGGTGAAATCCTGCAAGAAACTGACCTTCTTCCAACTCCATCAACTACGTGAGCCATTCCTCCAAGGCCTCGCGATCCGTCGTCTCTATCAAAGTCACAATGTGTAGGCTTGGCAAAATATATTCCATGGGCATCACTGCCTTGATCCCATAGACCAACCTAAATGGAGTTTGGCTAGTCAACTTCTTTCATGTCATCCTATATGCCCATAGTACCGCAGGGATGCATACATTCCAATAATTTTTCTTTGCATTACAAACATTTGTCAACACATTCTCAAGAATCTTATTGAACACTTCCATTGTACCATTGGCTTAGGGATGATAGGGCGTACTCTTTTGATGGTAAACTTGGAATTATTTGAGCATCGCGCTGATTTTTTCATTCAGGAAATGCATGCCCATATCACTCATCAATATCTTAGGGCACCCAAACTGCTTTAATATGTATACAAATAGGAACTTCGTAGCTGTAGAAGCAGTACAATCCTTCACCGGCTGTGCTTTTTCCCATCTGGTTAAGTATTCTGTCACAGTAATGATGTACCACCCACTTGTCTTCCTCCTTGTTGGTTGTATCGGACCTATAAAGTTAATTGCCCATTTGTCAAATACTTGTAATGAAACTTGAGGGTTTAAGGGAAATTCATCCCTTCGTGAAGGCTTTCCCGTCCTTTGACAAGCATAACATGTGATACAAAATTCTTTAGAATCTTTATGCACTGTCGGCCACCATAACCCTGTGTGTGAAATATTCTTCTTGGTGGCTCTACCCGCATAGTGTCCTACTACCATTCCTCCATGTGCTTCACTAAGGATAATAGCGTGCTCAAACTCCAGAACATATCGGTGCAATATTTCATATGTTCCCATCTTATACAAATGTACCACTATAACAGAAAAATTAGTTGCACAGACCACTAATTCCTTTTTCTGTTGAGTAGAATAGCATTTCTGGGTTGTGCTTGTGGTCAAAATCTGAATGATATCAACAAAGTGGCCATCCGCAAAGTGCACAACAAAGGGTTGTGCATTCGACAATCCTTCTTCCAAATTGGGTTTTTCTTCACCTATCTCAATTCGGCTTAGGTTATCCAGTCCTACATGTTAGTGTCTGTCAATCCTATCAGTCACCACTGATCAAATATTCTCTTACAAGGTTTGTGTTAGGCTCTTAAGTCAATTTTTTATCATTTCATTAGGTTTTCAAAATAAAATTTTAATCACTGGCTAGTGTGTCTAGGTCTATTACCACTCCTTTCAAAATTTTCATGTTCCGGTCACTGCCATCACTCAGTTGGATTTGCCATCACTGAAAGTTCATCATCATCATCTCAATCATACCATCATGGTCTTCAATCAGCTCAATGTCACAATTCGGTCATTAGGGTTAAGTTATCAAAATTTGTCATTTCATTCATAAATCCGACAAATGAAGGAGTAGCGACAGGGAATTTTCTCAAAAAATGTTTCTTTCAAAAGTCAGTTTATTTCAAATATCATGTAATAAGTTCTATGTTCCAAAGCTGCATTCAAATGTTCCAAAGCTACATAGTTTCCAAAAGCAAAGTGAAAATCCTATGGTGGGCCACCCTACCATTATGAAGAATTTTAATTTTACAAGCTATAAAGGACCATCTCAAATCATTTCTCACACCAATTTCATAAACTAAGACCTATCATTCAACAATAAGCCACTTCCTTAGCGATTTCATAGGAAAATGTTACTCCAAAACTCAATCCAAGTAGCCATGCTGCGCTTTCAGTAGCCCATATTGTGCTTTCAGGTAGATACGTTGCGTTTTCACTCCAAAGGCCATTAAATTGTTTTCGAGGGTTCTCAATAGAAATTGAAGTCTCCATCAGTAGTCTGCAAGTAAGTTAAGTTCCCTTGACACCTCCTATCATTTTATTTCCTTGATTTCATAGTGCATAGCCTCCATATGCTCCCACGTTGCGTTTTTGGCAGTTTCTTAACTAGGACTATGTAAAATTTCCCTAGGCTAAATCCTACTCTAAATTCATCCCATTCCACTTCCCAAAGTTCCCTAACACCCCTATTACCTTCCCTAAATTTTCCTACCCTCATTTCCCTTCCCTGCACCCTTCATCTTATCCCCTCACTCACTTCCCCTGTTTTTCCCAATAGGGCTTTCCCTAGCACACTAGCAACATGGAAGAAGAAAATAAGTACTATAATAAGGGAATTCAAATTTCAAGGTATGAACCACTCAACACTCATGAGCTGACGTCCTGTCATTTTCCAAGCAATGATTTTCGAATGTAGGGTGTCTAGGTTTTTTTGAGAAGATTCATTAGGTCATGTATCATGCCAAGTTGACCAGTTTGTTTACACTAACCTTAGGAGAGATAAGGTCACTGTTGCAGGGGTTAACTTCACAATTTCTACTAAATTCATAACAGCAGCCACAAGGATACCTAACTGTAGAGGTAATTTAATTACTTAAATTCCTTAGCATAAATTATCAACCCGGGGGTCCATGGATTTGCGAGGCACATGTGCACCATATATGCTAGAGATCAGTTTCCAATTTTTAAAGAGATGAAAAATGACAATTGACAATTGACATAGAAATAAATATATTCTAGAAAGAAATAAATCACACGACACACTTTCAGACGTAAAATCATTTGTGAGAATTGAAAGCACACATTTACATAAATTAAATAACTAATATAAGCACTCTTGCATGAAATTGAAATTATTAATCTAAGAACACTTTGTGAAAATCAAAGGAACATGATAAATTCACAAATTACATAAAAAGGATCTACAATTATCAATTCAAAATCTATGCTACAAACTTACTATTAACTTGTCTTATTACATCATCATGCTACATATGCTTCCATGATTCCAAACCACTCCAATATTACAAGTTTCACATTAGAAATTCTTCCTCCACTACTCCTTTTATGAAAGGAGAATGCTCTATTATTTATACAAAAATTAAAGAAACTACCTCATTAATGGAGATCCACCATTCTCTCCTTAGATCCCTAAAAATCTCAACCAATTATACACATATCCTTTTATCCATTGTTTTCTCCTATGAGATATGTTTGACTCCTATCCCAAATCTCCTTCCAATATTGAAGAGAATTCAAAATTGATCCTTGGACACCATAGAAGAGTGTCTTGGAAGCTTCCAAATCACCTACGCAAGTCACCAAACTCATTCCTCCTTTAGGTATAAGTAAATACATGTTATTTTTATAACTTTTAATCATAAATTCCCTCTAAATACTTGAAACTAATAACTTTGAAAAATAGAAATATGAACCCATATGGTAATGAAAGTGTAGGGTTGTGTAATGACGAGGTGATGAAATGAGGCAATAAAAATGAGAATGAAGGTGAAAGTGTACGACATCTTGGAGACCCAACATACCCCCCAACTAAAGTTATTACATGTCCTCATGCAATCTATTACATTGATCATGATTTGATCTTTTGAATTGTTTTGCTTCTATATGAACTTTGGCTGATGTTGATTCTTCTTTCTACTTTGCACAATCATTTGATAACTTTGTTCCTTTTTGCAAAGTGTTCTTTTGAAAAACATTTGATTGCAACATATTACTTTGGTTGGTTCTTGTGTGGCAACCAAATTTCATTAGTATTGGTTCTTATGTAACAATACTTTCCTTATTTTTGTGTTGCATAAAAATACTTTTGAAATCATTTAATCAACCATCTAATGTGATCATTCTTCTATCATCATTTGGAAAACATATAAGTTTTTTAATCATAATGCAAGAGTAGTTGTTGTGAAAAGTATGTTGGTTAGGATGATGTGTGATATAAAAGGTGATAAAATATGAATGTGATATGAGGTATGAATCATGAATTGGTATCCCTCCCATCCCAATTAAAGGTATTTTAAGTTTTTTATGAAATGAGAAAGGGAATATGGTGAAGCATTTTCCAAAAAATATAATTTCAGTATTGAAGGAATTATACGATAAAAATATAGAAAAGAACATTCCTTTACTTACCTATGAATTGGACAAGTTGTGCATATGTAGAAAAGTTGCGGCTGCTATTGGATAATGGAATAGAATGTGAAAGCATCTACTTGTTGGTTTGATAAATGGTGGATGAGGTCATGAAAGTGGATTCTTTATTTATGCTGCCAAATTTGTTGTATCCGCTACAAAATTTTGAAGTGATATAGTATTCAGCTACAACAAAACCCGATGGTACAATTATAGTCATGCGAATAAATGTTTTGTTTTCGAGCATGAAGAGAAGTCATTGAATTACCGGCCATTAATGGATGCCATTAACCAATGCAAGGTAAACTCACCATTAATTTTAGTGAGTGCCAAGGTACCTAAGTACATCTTGCAAAGTACAAATAGATGAGCTGATGTCAAGCCACTTGCAAGATTCAACGATCAAAGGACATTGATGTATTCCTATGATTTTTAATGAGAGAACTTGTCATTAATGCCTACAAGCCTCAGGGTACTGATAAGGACTCTAGCCTTGAACCTAGATAATGCGCTAATGTTGATAGGCCAAGACTTGTTAGAAGGGAGGCCTTAATGAATCCTCCATCATCTAACGCGAGAGAAAAACAATAATTTTGAGGGGCTATGGATGAATTTTTTTGTAGTGGATCAAGGTTTATTTGAGAAAATGAAAAGGGAAATGTATGAATCAGATTTGTAGGGGATATGAATGGTTTTATTGCTAGGATAGGTTAATGAAAGCGAGGTAGGAAAGTAAAATTACTATGAAGAAAAATGAGATGAAGATTTTATTGACTAAATGAGTAGGAATGCGATGATAAAACTAGTTTATGATAGAATTTCTAATGATGTGATGGAACTGATTTGAAATTTTTATCCAAAATCATGTGCTCATGCTTGGATATCTCATCTTTGATGTTAGTATGATCATGTTCTTTTTGAAAGAAATGTGGTCTTTGAGAGACATTGTTTTGCTTATGGTCATCTGTTTTATCTTCCTGGAACCTGCAAAAGCTTAGTACTTTTTCTACAATAAAATGTAAGATTATCAAAATAGAGAGGTGATCAATCTCTCTATTTATGACATTTACACAAAAAAACTGAGAATTGGTACTAATAAAACAAATTCATGAAAGAAAATCAAATGAATTTTTACCTGTTTCGAAACTAGTGCCTTTGTTTACCTGTCATGTATTTTTAACAATTTTTTCATTCTTTTAATGTTTAAAATTCTTATGAAATATTTCTCAGTTTTTAGATCTTATCGATATCTTTCCATCGACATTTGAATCATCGAAAACTGATGTCGTATGAAAAAGTTACGCTTATTTGAAATTTTTGTGAAACAATGAAAATAGTCATGTGTAAATGTGACATGGCAACATGATGTTGATGTGAAAGATGAAGTGGACAAATGATATGGCATGTTGATCATGAATTTCTGATTATAATGCATTATTGACAAATAGTTCATTGAGTTAAATACAAAGCTGCAGAATTGTTTTTCAGCTGTAGAATGTGCACAGTTTCTGTAGCTAAAAAATTGAATCAAACATTTAAGTACACACAACTATGCATTTTGTTATGAACAAATAATGAGTCTGATCTACCGCTTTCAGAGAACTTAGAAAATACCCTACTGGTTTTATTGATTACTAGAAAATGTTTTTTTTTCTTTTTTTAATGCAAGGAATTTCCAATCTACTTATTTACCTATAAACTTTTATTGGCTGAACAATGGCAGAGAGATTTGTTTGTTGTTCCATTGCTTTATGTATAGTTTCTCTATCAGGTCCTCTTATCCATGACTTTTTGTTCCGGAAGTATTGTTTTGCTACACACCTTCAATGAAGGTTAATGCAACTGCAAGCTTTCCTATGCATGGATTGAACTCCACGGCTGCACTTCTTTGATTAATTCCACAATGAACGACAATAGTTGGTGAGCTAGATCCTGGGATTTTGCCTTTGGGCAGGTGAAGCTTATTGTATTGTCATAATAACCCTTTCAAAGAGGTCGTTGGAATTAGGAACGAGCATTTAAAGCAAACAATAATCTCAAATCTTGGTCGGTAAGGAGATTCAGAGCCTTTGTTCTTGATTTCCATAGGCATGTTGATAATGCTTCGAATGTGGTGCATTGACTACCTTCCACATGTCATAGAGTGGTCATAGGCTCACAATTCTCACTATGAACCAACTCAAGAGTGCAAGATGGGAATCACTGAATATGAGTTGATCAATACTGAAAATGCTTATGTTCTAAAGAAAACGCATCACACGAAAGGGCATGGACATCACAATATTAACAACATAACCTCAATTTCTTTTGTATGAATAGAAGTATCTCAATATCCTACAAATACAAAATCACGCAAATACAAAGTCACATGACTAGTCTTTGAGATAGAAACCAATACCTTATCGAGCGATCACATAAGTAATTTTGTCATCAAATGATCAAGAATTTTCATGTTTTAATGAATCTTGATTTATGGTGTTCATTACAGATGATAGTCATGTATTATCTTTAAGAGCGAGGAGATGACGTTGTCTACCTAGGAAGACACCTATGATGGCTTGAACTCCACAAGCTGTCCTTGTATGGAGTACCTGCCTATGGTGAGGATGACCTTCACATTTGTGTTAAGCCTTTATGGCCTGCACGTCTTGGGGTAAGATTGTCGGAGTGCCAGTAGATACTGAAGTTTCTGTTTGTGGGAATAGGGGATCTGGAATCCGTGGTGTAGTCGATGACGAAAAATGAAATGAAACTCCACAGCGAGATTTATGGGCATGTCTAAGAATGTCACATTTTTGAACAACATTTGAAATCATCAATAGCAGGAGAATGGTAAGGAGTGAATGTCAAACTCAATCCTATTCCTCCACTGTACTCGAAAAATTTACTGAGGGGAAATCCTTGAAATCATCAAATAAAAATGAAAACAAATCTAAATCATTATTCGAGCATGTCCTGAAGTAGTGTAATTCGTTAGGGGAATGAAATCATACCGTTCTTCCTCCTATTAATAAAATATATATAAAATTCAAGAATCCAGTCAAATTCTATCCATTAAATGAAAATGAAAGTGGAAAAATTCAATTTATGTTTAAATGAAAATCAAGCAAAGATTGGCACTCATTTCATCACGTTCAAGTTCAAAGGTCCAAGTGGTAGCATGAATTCAGCCTTTTGTGAGGCATTTCACTAGTGTTGCTTCTAGGCCCTTCGAAGCTGTAGTGAGTGTATATAATCCAATGAGTCCTGAAAATGCGGCAATGTAATTTCTGAACAAATGGCCATTCACACTGGCTTTCACAAAATTAGCAAGATTGTTCTTCCAAGCGAGGTAACGATTCATCAATCGCTTGTATATTTTCTTGGATATTATCTTTTGGTAATCATGACAGACATTGCTTATGCATTTGATCATGGCGTTTGCATTTGATTCTATTTCTCCTTTATTTTCCATGGCATGTATAACCAATAATAATGAAACATAATCATTTATATGATTGAACATTAAAAGGTGCTAAAATAAATGGAAAACACAACCACTTTGATTCGAACAAATAAGATAAATTGGTGAATGGAAAATTTGGTGGCACGGTTTGTGCTAGGAACCATGTCGAGTATTAATTACACTCACTACATACAATTCTTCCTCCTCATGTAGTTTTCCATAGACTTTCCTTAACATGACTTCCAATTAGCCATTCAATTTTTCTCTCTAGTGGCAGACTCAGTTTCATAACTGATTGAAGAACAGGTTCATGCGTTTTACACGAGCATTCATTGTATTAAGTGTATATAATTGCACAATCTAAATATTTTTCAGTGAATCCATACTCCTAATGCTAAAAAAGCAACACTCTATTACTTCAAAGCTGGGTATTAATGTGATTTCTTACTAGATCATTGAGACAAATTCTCACTCTCACTGTTACTCTGCTCCTGATTATTTTGTGAAAACTTCAATAACCGCCCAGAGCATTGGTCCCCTACATCTATTACTCTTTGCATATGCCTCTGTGGACAACAAACCCTGCCTGAGCTCTTTTAATGGGAGTTTAAGGTGCATATTTCTTCTGCTGGAATAGCGATGATATGTCCATTTGCACTATTGCCATAGTCTCCCCTTCTATTCCCATAAGAACTACCATTTCCGTAAGCACTATCAACACGTGATGAGTCAAAGTTTCCATCATAACAATCACCTATGCCTCCATAACTACCAATCATCCCACTACCATAGCCACCAAACCAATCATCGTAAGGTCCAAAACGACCTCCATAGCCAAGGGATGGCTTTTCTTCGTTAAAAATGGCATATCACATGTTTTTAGAAGAAAAGTAGAAACTGTTTGGTGGTCAAATAAGAATATATAAAAAAATGGAGAAGCATAAAACTCTATAACAAGTGGTTTTCTAGGCAGAGGGCTCTACTTGACTTGTTTTTGTAGGGTTCTCTTCTATTAGACGGTATGCACTACCAGTTCATTAAAATCCTATTTCTTTGATGACCGAACTTGAAAGTTTGGATTAGGCTACAATTCCCAGACTAAGTGCTTGTCACATAGTCTTTTTTTAATCAAAATGATTTGTTAGAAGTATCCCCGATCTCCATTTTCTTTGATTGAGCACAAATCGAGATAGAGATCAAGAGATCAACCAGGTATGGAAGACAGAGATGAGGATAATTTTCCTACCAGATCCAAATCCATCCCAGACGATGAATCTATTTCAAGAAAGAAAGAATTTGAAGGTTAGAATATAAATCCTCTGGAATCTAGTAGATATCAGTGAGCAAGCACCGAGTGGTATACATTTCAAAATCCATACGAATAAAAGGTAGTAGTAGTAGGGTAGTAACTAACCAACAGGAGGGGCTGGGCATCCAAAACTGCTAGAAAATCAAGTAGAATCTCAAAAAATCAAGACTGTCAGAAATTCAAGCAGAATTTCAACTAGTTTCTAGATTGGATTTTTGTCATTGAGATTGTAGCGGGGAAAAGCCCTCTTAGAAGTGGCTCAATATAGCGAAATTGGAATTCCCTCTTTCCAATCAATGGAGAATATATTGGAGTGATTTCTGAAACTTGATATCAATTAGAATTTTCATGATATTTGAGGTTTTTTTAGAACTCTTCCAATAGCTAGGATCTTGCATTCAATCCCATGAAAGCATTATTCCCTGCAAATTATTACAAAACTGGGTGTCTCATACAACACCACCGTAAACTAAAAAAATTGAAAACTCAAAAAAACTTGTCAACGTTGATTTTTACTTTATCAAAATCTAATTATTATTTTTTATTTTGTCCTAAAATTTCTTTATTTATTTATTTATTTATTTTTTAAGTTAGACATATATATTCAGAATTTAGTAAACTAATTAGAATTCTATGGCACAAGAATGATTTCTAGAAAATGGAATTGCATTGTGCAAAAATGAAAACTAAAATTATATGAAAAATGAAAAAAAAAATGAAAAACTTGAAGTGAATCAGAAATAAAAATTTGAAATCAAAGGTTGATCCCTATGTGCGCCTCCGAGGCAACAACGCCAAAATGTAGAGGTAATTTAATTGCTTAAATTCCTTAACATAAATTATCTAACCCGGGGTCTGTGGACTTGCGAAGCACATGTGCACCATATGTGCTAGAGATTGGTTTCCATTTCGAAAGAGAAATCTTAATATATTAAATGAAAAATGACAATTGACATAGAAATAAATATATTCTAGAAAGCAATAAATCACACCACACACTTCTGGAAGTAAAAATCATTTGCGAGAATTGAAAGCACACATTTGCATAAATGAAATAACTAATATATGCACTCTTGCATGAAATTTAAATTATTAATATAAGCACACTTTGCAAAAATAAAAGGAACATGATAAATTCACAAATTACATAAAAATGATCTACAATTATAAATTCAAAATCTATGCTACAAACTTACTATTAACTTGTCTTATTACATACTCATGTTACATCTGCTTCCATGATTCCAAACCTCTCCAATATTACAAGTTTCACATTACAAATTCTTCATCCACTACTCTTTTTCATGAAAGGATAATGCTCTATTATTTATACAAAAATTAAAGCAACTACATCATTAATGGAGATCCACCATTCTCTCCTTAGATCCCTAAAAATATCAACCAATTATACACATATCCTTTTATCCATGATTTCTCCTATGAGATATGTTTGAATCCTATCCAAAATCTCCTTTCAATCTTGAAGAGAATTCGAAAATGATCCTTGGAGGCCACATAAGAGTGTCTTGGAAGCTTCCAAATCACCTACACATGTCACCAAACTCATTCCTCCTTTAGGTATAGGTAAATGCATATTATTTTTCTAATGTTTAATTATAAATTCACTCTAAATACATGAAACTAATAAGTTTGGAAAATAAAAATATGAACCCACATGGTAATGAAAGTGTAGGGTTATGTAATGACAAGGTGATGAAATGAGGCAATAAAAATGAGAATGAAGGTGAAAGTGTATGACATTTTGAAGACATCTTAGAGACCCAACACTAATAGTGGATAAAAATGGTTTAAGAACTTGGACTTGGATGTGCAAAACTACCAACCCTTCATCAGAGGTCACTACAAGCACAACATTAAGAAGGTTTTTCCTTTTGGACAACTCCTTGAGAAGTTTTCTCCGTTGATGAAGATCATTATGAAGTATTTTACATAACAGGGCATATTTTCTAGATTATACAAATATCATGTCGGGTTTCTCATGCATTTTATAGGGGAAAGCCACTTAACCTTCCCTACTACCTCTACAAGAGCTTGGCTAAAATGGTAGAGAAGGTGAAACATAAACAAAATGATCATCAAACCAACCCCTTTGACCATGCCCTCATCAAAATCATTGTATTACATCAAATTTCACAAAATAACATCACTTGGGAGACATTCATTCAGTCAAATGCATTTTTGTCTTCTGCTAGTCAATCAACTAGCCAAGGTAAACCATCAGCATCATCCAAGCATATGGAGATTGTCTCATCTAGAAAAACTGTAGTCAAGAGGACACCTAGAACTGAGGTGACTCAAACATATTAGAGAGGAAGGAGGCTTGTGTTTACTCCACACATTATGGAAGGGGCCAAGCTTACATCAGTAGAACATGGATCACCATCACAACATGAGGCACCTTTGCAAGATGAGGAGCCATTCCATATTGACACTGATATGGTAGAATTAAAGTTCAATGAAGAGCGTAAGATAGAAAAATATATCATCATGGAGAAAGATGCTGAGATCAAAGAGCTTAAGGACAATTTGTCTAAGGCTAACTTCATGATTTCATTCCTACAGCAGGAGAATAAGCAATTGAAGGTAAATCAACTACTCTTGAGTAAGCATAAGGTTGATGTTGGAAAAGAATATGTAAAGGGAAAAGTAGTAGTTGATACAGATGATTCAGATGAGCATCAAGAGCATGTGACAAGGAAAAGGCCAAGGACTAGAGGGCTCAAAAGGGCACTTCAGCAACAAAGAGAGAAAATGTCTTCAACTGACCTAATTGTAGCAGAAATCAATGAGAATAGGGAGTTTTGGCTTGAAAAAGTGAATTTTCATTTGGAGAAGCTTCTTAAGAGGGCCAACAGAGACAAAAAGTTGCAAAGACACATGGTTTCTCATTACTACACAAGGAATCAGGTCTCCAAAGTCAAGATGAGGTAGTTGAAGGAAAAACTCAAGGAAATCCTAATTAAAAAAAAAGAGAGGGTAAAGTTTGATTTTCTTGCTGATACTTCCCTCATAGCATAGCATACCATTTTAGGACTTCATGGAGCAGGTTGGACCAATTTTTAAGAGATTTGGAGAAATTTTGGTTTTTGGTGAATTTTTGGAAATTTTTGAGAGAGTCACTAGGTCAAAAACATAATGTACACTGCACTTTTGATAGGGAGCTCCAAATGACATTTTGTTTACATATTCAGATGTGGAATCACTTTTACATCACTTATAGCATTTGGGAGTAGATATTCAACAAGTTTTGGTCGGTGAAAAGGGATGAAAACTACTCAAAAAACAGCTCTTTGCCCTCTTTTTGAAGAGCACTCTGTGCTTTTGGGAGTACCTATGGGAGACTACAATTTTGGAGAGCTAGAAGCAACCTTTTTTAGCTCTTAAAGATTCCATCATGTAACATAAATCCACAGATTTCCAATGAGCCATAAAGATCCTGATTTGGATCCTAGGAAAGCCTTGAAACATCAATTTTCTCAAATTCGCCGTGCTTTCTCCTAGCACGCTGCACTTTTGCTTGAAATTGCTACATTTTTGCCTGAAGACATTTTTTCTCAGTTCTATCAGGTAGATTTGAATTATCATGATGTAGTTACTTGACCTTGGTGTAATAATGATGTAATGAAGGGTAAATGAGCTTGTTAGGTTGTTTTTATGTAAATTTAGGCCTCATTTATGAGGGCAGTTCAGTCAAAGTTTAAATGGAGGATTTGTTTTAACCTCCCTAGACATTAGCATTTTGTTTGAACACCTCATGTAGTTAGTTCCGAAACTGAAGGATTCAACACTGAGAGAGGGGAAAATGGTTTTGGTCTATATGTATGTATTTCTTAGTCACATAATAGGTTGGACATCAGAGGTGGGAACCCCTGTAGCTTGTATTCAATTCTTTATTCAGGAAATCAAAGGAGAAGTTGTAGCTATTATCTAGAAATTCATGAGCAGTGAGTTTTTGATGATGTATTTTCACTGTTATATTTTTATATGAATGATAAACATCTTTCCTTTTGATATATCTTTTCTTCAGTGATTTTCTTTAAAGGTTATAATCATAATTCTTTTCATAAAAGCTCTGTTTTGATGGGAATATCATTTTGTGTAATTTTCCTTCTTAATTAATGAATTCATGATGCACATGCTTATTAGGACCCATTTCCTCTTTCAAATACTACACTACACTGACAAAATCCTAAAGCCATAAAAAAAGTATTGCTACCTTGATCCTCTATACATTTGCTGCTATAACCCTTTGATACTTTGACCTAGCTACCTGGTTCTCATCCCTTATCCAACATCAAAACCCTAAAAACTCAAAACCTACCTAAGCCTAACATATCTAGCCTAATATCTTTCCCATTCCAGTCATCATTGGCTTTGAATTCCTAGAGAGATCTCTCTCTTGTTTAGCAGGGCTAGCTGCTGAACCCTAAGTGGTTTGAGGTTACCTCCTTCGATCTCTTTTCTCAGCCTTGGGATATTGTGGTGGATAACACTACGTTCAACCATCTAGGCTTCACTATTGCTTCAAAGTCATACTCCTGGTACAACAAAAACCAGATACATATCTTCCCCCCCAATACAGGTTTCTTGACTAGGTACTTCAGAGCAGAGTGATTTGTGTATATTTTGAAATGTGTGTCTAAGAAATAATGTCAAAACTTTTGCAGCATGTAGACCATCACCAACCCTTTGTGCTCTATAGTGGAATAGATCTTTTTTGGCTTTTGATAGTTTCCTACTTGTAAAGGCTATTGGATGATCAATATCACCTTCGCTAGGCTAGGTCAATACCGCACCCAGCAGAATACATGAGGCATCTACATGCACATGGAAATATTTCTTTCAATCTATAAATAATAAGATGGGTGCAACCACTATCTTGTCCTTTAACACATCAACACTCTGTTGATACTCCTCATCCCAAAAAAAAGTCACATCCTTATTTAGTAGTTTCTCCATCAGCGCGGTTATCTGGGTATAAGACTTGATAAAATTCCTATAGTAGCCTAAGCAACCCAGCATTGCATGCAACTGCTTAACATTCTTGGGAGCTTCTAAATTCAAAATTGCTATTATCTTCGTAGGGTCCACCATCAATCTCTTCTTACATACTACATGGCCTAGAAAAATTCCAAAAGGTAGACAAAATATACATTTCTTCAAGTTCAGTGCAATCTGGTATATGCGACATGTGTCCAGCATGAGGTGCACACTTGCAACATGGTGCTTCACCAATATGAACACAGTCCAGTCATCAAAATATTCCTCCAAGAATTTATGAATAAACTCCTTAAATGTCACGATTACTACCCTGGACAAGATCATGGGTGCATTCTTCAGCCTGAATGGCATTACTGTATATTGAAAGCAACCCCACTCTATTGCGAAGGTTGTCTTGATATGATCCTCTGAAACAATCTTTATTTGATGGTATCTTGAGAATCCATCAGTGAATGGAAATGCCTCCTGTCCTCCAACATTCTCCAAGACTTCATCTGCAAATGGCGTTGGAAATAGATCATGAACGCATGCATCTTTAAGATTTTCGATATCTATGCATATCCTAATTTCGATATGTTGTTTCTTTTCCTCAACAACCATTGGGCTCACCCAATCAGATTCTTCTACTGGCTCAATAATTCCGGCCTCCAACATTTTTTCTAGTTCTTTGCTTACCTTTTCTTTATACTTCGGATTGAGCCGATAAGGTCTCTGCTTTATGGGCTTTGCGTCAGGTTTCAAGGTAATTTTCATTATTCCCAAATCTCCTACAATAGCCTTCAGATCTGAGAATTTTGCTGGGAATAGATCCTGGTACTCGCACAACAGTTTGACCACCTTAATCATTGTATATTTGTCCCAATAGTCTCCTATCTTCATAAACTTAGGCTCCGCCTCAGATCCAATATTTACTTGTCGCGTTTTTAGTGGCTCTGTTACATCAGGGTTCTTTGTCTTAGGTCCTTCAACCTTACATTGACCTTTAGTTTCTAGAATATTAATATTCCATGGATCCTCCTCTTCTTCTTCAGTCGTCACATTGTAGCACTCTAGCGCATGATGCAATTGGGTATTCCAATCCGGCTGAGTCCATTATACTGACTCCTTAGGTGTTCTGAAGATAGTGACTTTTATCTCTTGGATTGCTTCATCAATGCACTCAAACCCGTCCTCAAAACTGAAGGTTAATAAGAAAATCTCCTGCAAAATATCCCATTCAGCCATTTCGTGGTGCAACTCTGTTTCTAGGTACCAATTCATAGGGATAGTGTCTAATTTATGGTAGTAAACATATATGCACTCTAGTTGATGTTCTTTGCCCCAAGCTTTAGTCCACTACACCAGGTGTTCACGCGGGTCATCCTTCCCACTATACTTATCATTCATCCATGTGTTAGCATACCAAAACCTAATCTTCATCATTCGCTTATATTCCTTCCAGTCATAGAAGCCATCCTTGTGGTTACCCCACCAATGGGAAGGCATGGCGCACAGTGCTAGATCAAGGGTTTGGAACCTATGTTATTTTGGCACCTCCTTCTCAAATTGTTCCAAAAATAGGGAAACATCACCTAATCCATCATAATGGGGAATATTTCTTACCTCTGAAGCTACACATCTTAATGATTTCATCATCATATTGCAATGCAGCGTAGATACTTCATGCAACTGATTCTGCCAGTGCTCGAGTTCTTCATTTGAATCTGAGGTACAAGAAATTTCCCTATCCCACGTAGTTCTTCCATCAACCGTAGGATTGATCCAATATTCGTCTCGCGCCATGATCTTATATATTTGGTCTAGACCATCATCGTCCTCCACAAAGTTGCGAACAGGTTCAGTATAGCATGCTCCCTCAACAGGGTCCAATGGTACAATTACCATGAGGTGCTTCTTCTCAAAGGTCATCTTCCGCTTCTTCAAGTTGATCACCGTGTCCATGTCAAAATCCCAGTCAATTCTTAGCAGCATAGGGTAAGGTTTACTGTCATCCACTATTTCAATGACCTTAAAGTCAGCCAGCGCACTCGTGCCCTCAATGTCTACCATTACACCATATAGGCATCCCACTGAAATAATCTTCTACTGATTAAGCACGCGCAACTGAATAGGATACCATTGTATCACAGGTCTCCCCATCCTTTCCCAGGTCTGTTTAAGTAGTACATTTTCATCAGACCCTAGATCCAAGATTACTTGGTCCATTTCATATTCTCTGATCTACGCAGTCAACCTCATTTCACGCCCTGTTCGCTTCTTATTCTTACCAAATTTTCTCACAGTGCACTGTTCAGGAGGGGTCTTATCTTTATTCGCACAATTTTTGATTATCTCTTGGATCCCTTCTACTGCCTTCTTATCACAAAACAACTTCATACATGTATTCAGGAAAGTGGCTAATAGTGAGGGGTCTACATCCTACACTGCACTAGTATCAGGCAGTTTCTCTTAGTTTCCTGAGGTGGAGGCCTCAGTGGAGTTCTTCTTGGCTTCCATGAAGGTATCTTTAGCTCGATTAAGGTCAAAGTCTACTTCTTTCTTGGCAACCTTACACACCCAAACTTTAGCCTCGGGTTGCTTTCCTTTATCTTCTCCTGTGGCAATGCCACTTTGTGTTATGATATTGATGTTACGATCCTCTTCGCGAGGCTATGCCCTCATCATCTGGATATTATGTGTAGGCTGTTGGGTCTGCATCTTCTTTTATTGCATATTTTCTATAAGTATTAGGAAATTTTCTATGACATGATCGAACTGTCTGCAATATTGGAAAGATGGATGCATTGGGTTCTGACAGTCACACAAAAAATGTCCAGCTTCACCATAGTTATAGAAAATAACTTAATTACAACCTCTGTTATACCCTACTCCTCTTCCTCTTCCATGGCATTGGAATCCTCCATGTGCTACACCCACACCTTGATCCTAAGGCTAAATTTTTCCCTGCATTTGATAGGTAGGAGTCCTATCCATCATTAATTCATAAATTCGACAATGGCGCTCATCATGACCTACATATTTGTAGAAATTGAAAAACAATTGTTGGGGGTTCTGTACAAACTTTTGTAGTATATGAGAATTGTCCTGTAACCTGACAAATAATGCACCACGACAATACTCCTATGCTTGGCCCAATGATATTTTTTGGCTTCAGTGGGATAGCCCCCCCCCCCAATAAGATAATTCTGATAAACCGGATAATGGTCCTTATCATGGCCAGGGCCCTTGCATTTCAAGCACCAAACTTCTGTGTGAAATTTAGGTTGGGTGTCATTTCTCTTCTTGAGGGTTTGCAACTCTAGGTGCAGACTTGCCAGCTGTGAGTGAATCTATTGTATTCCAATGTTCGTATCTTGTACTGGTGAGGCTTCCAACCTCATTGTGATCTCCATAGATTCTACTTGTGTTGCTATCCTCTATTGTGATAATGGTAATCTTAGGTGAGGCAACAATGAAGCAATGTACCAATCTTTGTGTTGTTCATCCGTTATGTTCATATTAGCCTACTGGATCGGGCATTTTAGCCTTTGATCGAAATCCCACAAGGATTCATTTACCATTTGTTTTATCTCCTTAAACTGTATAATAGACTGTGCCTAAGACTTAGGCTTCCTAAACTCACTATTCGATGCTTGCTAAGTCTCTTCCAATGTCGCATCAGGTTTGTCTTGACAATACTTAATATACCAAGTTAATGCCCTATCTTGCAGCACTGCGACCAACTGTTATTTCTTTAGATTATCATCCGTGATCTATTGTGTTGTCCACACAACATTTGCAACAAACCAGAATTGCTCTGGGTCTTCGCTCCCTACCCCTTTAAATATTGACATCTTCATTGTGTTTGCCATGTTGAATGGTGGAGGCAGAGGTGGAAGTGTATGCAAAGGTGTAGGTTTATGAGGTGGAGGTGGAGGTGGAGGTGGAGTGGATGGATGTGGTATCCTTGGGATACCCTGACATACCAACTACAACACGTTTCGCAATGTATTCAAAATAGTTCCTTGGTTGTCGCTTGAAGAGGATCCCAATAGAGGACTATATTCAGAGCCCAATTCTCTATTCCTTCTGAAGGGTTTTACACTTTGCATAGTCCAAAATATCAAGGTAATGGCATAACCCATTTTTCACACAACAACAACTTAATCCAAGTTTTCAGAGATTTTAAATACTTACCTCTCATTCCATTGAAGAGCATGTGCTCTGCTTTGCTATAACTGATGGACATATCAATCATAATATCAATGAAAAATCCTCCTATGATACGATCAATCTAGTGACCAATAGCCCACACGATGTTATTTTATGAAACTTCCAAGCACCTCACCAGCTCTGGTGTCCCTACAATAGGACTGTTAAGTCTCCACGTACCCTCATTGTCCGCCAATCTAGACAGCCACTCGTGCAATTCGCAAGGGAAGAAACATAAAAAGTTTTCAGTTTCATCTGAGTATAGGTATATATTCAACCACTATTTTTTGGATAACCACAAATTTCTATTCTCTTGAGCTGCAAACACATGTTCCTTCCGATTGAGCCACTTCTCAATTTCTTTCTTAGTAGGAAACCACTTATTCAGCATCACACATCCCTTAGATTGATCCTGGTCATAGTAACAAAACCATTTGTTGGCTTGAGGGGTCCCGACCTAGGTTCACAGTTATTTGCGCCAACCAACAAAACCCTAATTGCTGGCCATTTCGGCAACAACCTACGTAGTGTAGGTTGTAGTCTCACTCGAAGTAGTATTGGGGGATGCTAGAACTAGGTTTCTACATCCAGAGGTCTGTGTGATGCTATTCATAAGGATCTTAAGGTTCAGATCTACCTTCTCACAACCCTAACTCTTCCAATTGATTGACTACTCTAAATCGATTCCAATAATGTCCAACACTTTGTGAAGGTCGTAAATTATTTTTAACATGCATAAAAGATACATATCCACTACTTTTGCGTAATAAACAAGAATTAATTCACATAAGTCAAAATAGATCGTAGAGATATACAAACTTAACTGAAACAATAAACAAGGAACAGATGCACAAATTCGGCTAAAAACAATATTTATTAAGTATAATCGTTTAGATACAAACTTCTTATCCCTGCGCATCCAATTGCCGGGGCCCACGCACTCAGCTGCAGACTTACCAAGGTCTCCACGCACTCAGCTACAGGAGCCTTCCCCTTTCACCTTAGTATAGGAAACAAACCTTTCCTACCTTAGAACCTTGCCCTTACAATGATTCTTCACAAAAGTTACTTTGTAGAGTCGCTATGCTCAACTATATATAGCCTTTTCATTACAATACCATGGCCCTTAGACCATGGGCGAGTCTAAAAACCATCCTATCACATACCCATACAAGTGGCTAGTTCCCCTTTTACTCTTACTTAGCTTCACACTTCGCTTCCACATTTCGTGGAGACTTTACATTATTTAACAAAAACTATTACAAAAATTGATTTCACTGACAAAAATTGACTCCAGTTCAACCTGGGAAGACTGAGGGAAAGACTATGCATTGCGCAGTCTCAGTGGCCAAAGGATGGCTTTGAGCCCTAGAGTTGGTAAATGCGTAGTTGGGCCAGCCAGGCACTACACATTACGTAGTTTCAAAGGCCAAGCTAACAACTTGAGCCTTGGACTTGCGTAATGCCCGACTAGACAAGGCAAACACTGGCTGAGGAATGAGAAGATATTCCTTGTAAGAGTGTGGGAAGCTAGAAAATATGAGTGATGGTATAAGTTAAAGGGTAGATCTGACTAAGTATGGATATATTAGTGAAAATAAAGTGCATAAATTAATATGAAAAAGGATAAACGAACACACATGGAGAGTCGTTGAAACAAGGACTTCTAATGGGTAAAAAAATAAGAAAACTAATGCGACACTTGTAAAAGGCGAATGACGGACTGAACCAAAACTTGTACAAGATAATATAAAGTAAAAATATAGTAACCATGAAGAGAAACAAGAAAAAAACACTCACAAAAGAGAAATGACAAAAAGTGACAACAAAAGTCATAAAAGGCGACAAAAGAAAAACTCACCCAAAAAATAGTCGCAAACTCCACTGAAGGATCCTTGATCTCCTTAGGAATGTTAAAGCTCCAAGATTGAATATGAAAATTAGCCCTAGGGTCATACAATTATATATATCTAGGTTGGTTAAGGTTTATGACACATATGCCTAAAACCAAGGAAAAAGTGGCACTTGGCAGAAAGTTCCAAAAATAGTAAGTGTGCCAGTTTTAGGAAACTAATAATGAATCCCTATTTTTTTGGGATGTTTTTTTTTTCTTTTTGTCTTTTTCGAGAAACTGGGTATGCACAAAGCCAAGGAGGATTGCACAGTTCTTAAGGACTGGGAAACTTCTTGACTCAATGCATTGCACAGTTTCTAAGCTCAAGGAAGGCTTGCGTAGTTTTTGAGATCAAGGAAGGCATGCATAGTTTCTGAGCTTAAGGCTAGGTTTTCCCCTAGTATTGTGTGATTTCCAAGCTCAAGGCTACTTTTCTACTCTGGATTGCATAGTTCAAATAATCAAGGCAGGTCCACTTTCCAAGATTGGGCAATTTTTGGAGACAAGCCTATTAAGGATACAAGGTTAAGGTAGAGGGTTTTCTTCTGATTGGAAAGTTTCAAGTTAGGGTAAAAAGAATAATCACAATTACAACATGGGAAGATAATTCCCTAAGGTAGCTTGAATACCTGATGACAACAAAAGATAAGCTATTATGGATAGAAGGAAGGTTCCCAAATCTAAGCTTGGGAAAAATTTTGGAGGGTGGTTGTAGCAGCTACAACAATAGGATATCATAGTTTCTCTAAGTGAATTAGGGAATAAAAATTATGGGATAAAAAAAGGTCTCTGTGTTTTAAAAATAAGTGTATCTTCATTGGTTTACCATACAATTCTTTATAAATAAGTGTAGCTTCATTGAAATTGAAAATGTAGATCATATTTAAAATCCAACGAATTATAGAATAATAGGAAGTTAAAAATAGAGTTTCTTTTTTATGTATCAATAAGAATTAGGTTCATAACACTAAATCTAAAACTAAATGAACCAACACATTCCTCAAATGGATAAAAAGAGACAAACTTGTATACTTTTTTTAAAGTGTCACAGTAATAGAAGCCACATTATTTTTACATCAAACAACAACTATGTAAAACTACATCATCTTCACAAGATTTAGGAGAAAATATTCAACATGGAAACCTTATTTTAAAAGGTGTCCAACCTATTCTCCTCCCTTTTCCATATTCAAGGCCCATAGACCCATCCCCTTTGTGCATATCTACTTAATGTTGCTTCAACTACCACATGGAGAGGAATGACGAAACAAATTGGCATGTATTATGGTTGGATGCCTTGTTCATAGTGATTAAGGCCTAGATGGTTCATGTTCATGTATAGTTCCTCAGTTTTTCTTTCTGAACATGACAATAAAAGGTTTCCAACCTATTCTCCTCCCTTTGCCATATTCAAGGTCCATAGACCCATCCCCTTTGTGCATATCTACTTAATGTTGCTTCAACTACCACATGGAGAGGAATGACCAAACAAATTGGCATGTATTATGGTTGGATGCCTTGTTCTTAGTGATTAAGGCCTAGATGGTTCATTTTCATGTATAATTCCTCAATTTTTCTTTCTGAACATGACATAGGCTCCAAAACACCTCATTTCTATCAAAAACCAATTATTGGTATGTATGTTCCACTTAGAGGCCAATTATCTCATACAAAATGTCATATGTGGTGTTTTGATGCATATTTCATGAAATTTGAGCTTAAGAAGCTTTGTTAACTATTTAAGGCCCACTAATATCCTTGGCTCACTAACTAGAATAAATCATTGTATAAAGAAAACTACTCTATTTATAACAATCCAAAGCATATCAATGCTCGAGGGGACCTTCTAAATAAGACTAAATTTCCAAAAGGATACAAAGATAAATATAAATCAACACAATACTTAGGAATAAAAAGACAAATTGGAAATAGAACAATATTATATTAATACTCAGAATGTAGTTACAATAGTGTCATTCAATTGATATCTATATATATATATATATATATATATATATATATATATATATATATATATATATATATAGATATATAGATATAGATATAGATATAGATATATATATATATATATATATATATATATATATATATATATATATATATATATATAATTCCTAGTTCTCTAAACCATAATTGAGCCAGAGGATCATTTTACAACCCAATATGATGTGTAACTCTAGCCGTTCGTCATCAGAGTTGAATTTGCACATGTTGGTCCAAATAAAAAATTTAAAAAATTAAAAAGGAAAAATAAATAAATAACTATACAAAATATTTAAATAATGTCGGTTCATAAAAAAATTTCCACGTGAAGAAATTTGATCCCTCTCAACTCATGTTAAATCTGTCTTTAAGATAAATCTTTATATAACATTTACAATAATATTTTAGAACAGGTATTGACTATCATGGCATCCCATAACTAGTAGCCTTTTTAATCCATCATAATTAACAATAAAAATAAAAATAGAGGATTTAATTTTCTTTAATTATAATTAAAGTAATAATTAAAAACTTATGAATTTCATGAAAGATGCATGAAATTCTTCATGTGATCCATCGACTCATCCTGAGTCGATTTGGTGATGATGTGGCTAAGAATACCTTACTATGGTGCTCATTTTGACTAGTAGTTTAACCATGCTTTGTTACTTACACTATTTGATATAGGATTTGTTTGAGGAACATGTAACCATCTTCATAAGATCAGAACCATCTCTAAGAGGTTATTCTTTATTCCAACTTGCATTAGCATGTGGAACATGAAAATTCGTATAGGAATTGAGAAGTTGCTACAAGATTTCTGATTTCTATAACAACGAAATAGTAAAATAATATTCAAGCTTAATTTCATACGTAAAAGTACAAAATGTATAAAATAAACAACTTATACCTTGGAATCCTTCTTGATATACATATCCTAGAGGAAGTGAGAATAATATGAAAAAAAAAGGGCTAATAGTGATGTAAAAAGTAAAGGATTAAGAATTGAAAAGTGTGACTAGAATTTAAAAAAAAAAAAACAAAAAACCAACATTAAGCTCAATAAAATATTGTTAATAGACCCATAATCATATATCTAACGAATATGCCAAAACCAAAGGCTGTGATTTTTTGTAATGTGAAGTGTCGCATAAGGTCAAGGCTATATCTTACACACTTACAAACATTCAAATAGATGTGCCAATTTTACAATATACTCATTATAGTATGTATTTATTGGATTGGGTGTACTTTAGGTGTTTATTATATGTATTCTCCAAATTATGAGTCGAGATATATATATTGTAGGTTTAGACCATATTTTTGTTAAGCTCCTTAATAGTTAAAGTAATATTTTATAAAGTATTAGGATATTTGTACACACCACTTCATTCACTAATTATGAAATTATTCTATTTTGAAAACATTATAAAACTATAATTATATTTGATGACCACTAACCCATTAAAAAAACCACCATAAAATACAACCAATTCTAGGAATGGAGTCCTATGCTAGAAATGGAGTCTTGAAGTTTATAGATGATATGTACCATAACAAAACTAGAAACATAGTTGGATATAATCATGAGGATAATCAACATGCTACACTTATAAGATCATGAAATATTTGTAAGTTTTAAATTTTTATATTAAAATAATTGAAAATTAGATTATTTATATAATGTAAAAGTAAACAATCATTAAATAAATTTTGAAGTCTAAAATGAGATTCCTAAGGAATATTATAAAATAGTAGTGGAAATATTAAATGTTATTAGCCTATTTTTCTCCCTAGGGTTAGTATTTATGAGAAACTATGCTGGTTGGCATTTTTCTGGGCCTCAAACTTTTTTTTCTAGTTAGGACAGCCAGTCGCATGGATGAAGGTATGTTTCCAGCAACCGAAAGGATCCAATTGCACATATAAGCCATCATCCATGCGATAGGGTGTCCTAACTGGAAAAAATAAGGTCAGAAGCCCATAAAAAGCTCAACCAACATAGTGTCTCATAAATACTAACCTTAGGGAGAAAAATATGTTGATAACAATAAATATAATTAGATCCAATGTTAATCAAAATATAAAAACTTATCACAATGATTACCTTCCATCTCGATAATAGATGCCTGAGGATAAATCTACTTATTATCCAATGCTACATAAATTTGAGGAATACTCTATCTAACATTCCCAACTGATTGTGCCTCCTAAGCACTATAGATCTACAGTCTACCACCCTGATACAACTGACAATCCTTCTTGCAATAATCTTTGCCCAAATCCATCACTGCATCGAATCTCTGCCACTGCCCTTATTCTATTGATCTCTAAGTTGAGATCCATGTCCCTTCTCTACCACATTAAACTTCTTGTAAGGAGAAACATTTTATTTCTCACCTATAGCTTTAGGTCATTCCTGCTCCAGAGGCCATTTTCCTTTGGTATTGTCATTTCCTTTCTAGTCAGGCTAAGGCTTGGACTTACGTTTTGATTTCTCATAATAGTGCTTCAACTTCCTAATGAATTCCTCCAACAACCATGGCTCATCATACTCAATCTAATCCTTGAATTCTAATGACGACCCACTGATAAATCTTCGAACCTTCATCTTATCATCTTTGAGGTAAGGCACATACCTCAAAAATTCCAGAAACTTAGTTGGCTACTCCTCATCTCTCATAGATCCCATATTTAGTTCATAGAACGCCTTAGCTTTACCATCATAGTATCTCTCTGACAAGTACTTATTTCTGAAAAGTCCCTTGAATTGATGCCAACTCAGCTCCTCTGTCATGATTCCTCTGACATGCTTCATATTTTCCCACCAAATTTTCACTTTTCCCTTCAGATTGAAAATAGCTATCCCAGCCTTCATGTTCTTTGAATAATCATGTAGCTCAAAGAACTTCTTCATCCAAAGAAGCCATGCCTCTGCATCTTCTAGTTTCTTCAGCTCTCCATCAAATGTAGGATGATTTTATTTCTTGAATTGATCTGACAAACATCCCTTCTCATTCATCCTATAATGATGATAGTGATGATGACCATGATACCTATATGAACTAGAACTAGAATAGAATCCATAACCACTTCCTCTCCTGGTAGGTGTATCCAAGAACCTACCATCTCGGATTGTGCCATCCCTATCCAACATGTTCCCTCCATGAGACCTGCTACCATATCGCCCATTAGTACTTTCCTCTTGCCCATAACTGATCTGTGGTTGTCCTTGTCTTTGCAAATCTGATAATCTTTGGAGGATAATTGCATTGAATTTTTCTTTCTATGACTAAATGATCCTATCATTATCTTCTTTGCAACTACTAATATTTTCCTTTAGAATTCTCAAATTATTTTCCATGTTAAGAGAGAACTCATATTTGTGCTACTCATCTAATCTGTAGGGGGAGTCATGTGAACTTTAGTCCACCATTCAACTAGCCATCTTTGTTATTTTACCTCCTTCAAACATGTCATGTCAGATAAAATAGTAGAAAGCATAATCAAATCATACCTTATGAAGTTCAGGGAAAGCTCTCTCATCTAGAAAAAATAGTCCAGATTAGCATGACAAAGATATATACATAATGACATTGGAACATGAATCATCATACATGAAAAAACAAGAGTGTAACGCTAACCACATGCATGTTAGCCATAACCACTACCATGGACACATAGAAACCACATAGACACTGACATTCATGTATGAAAATCACTTTTACCCCAAGTTCCAGTGCTGCAACCTCGCTATGATACCAATATATAACCACCCCCTCCCACACTTACCCAATTTTGCAGGCCTGCCAGGGTAAACATGAGACAAACATTTATTATGACATGAATCAATATCCAAGATCGATTTATGGAATTGGGGCTGACAAATGAAAACTCACAAACATCCCTCAAGGCTTACAGGATAGTCAACAGCCAAAGGACCACCCTAGGTGACCTAACCCTGAGGTGGATTACTTTTTCATTGACCTAATCTCATAGTTGCATGCATGACAAGGCAAGGGTGTTATAGGCCTCCAGCCATACACACAAGTATCATTCCCTACAGTTATATCCAAAAGTATCTCATTCAGAGGGCGTGGTCTTGAGATCTGAGCCACCTTTCCATGACATCCTCCAAACCACTTCCCAGAACTTCCTGTAACTTATTAGAATGATAAATGACATAATGATGATGCTATTCATACATAACTTGAACAATAACTTGACATAACCAAACCCAACCATTACATTCATTTCTTTAATCATATGGTGAACATTTGAGTTATAGGTCATGAATCCATATCTGATCTTAAGAGTTTGTGCTCCATTTGATAATCATGAATAAGGTCTAATGCCCTCTCATAATAACTGCAATAACACTCGTTATTCCATGCATTCATCAACCATTCATATACTTATCAAATCCTGAAAAGGACATAGCTAGAAAACATCACAAATCCATGTTTATAACCAACATATAGCCAAATTATTAACCATGACAGCATAGCCATAGAATCCACATAATAATAAGTACAAGTTCTAATAGATCAAAATAGGAAAATAGATCTTATTGACTTATGAAAAATCCAACCAAGTGAGGGACTTCCATGTACCACTCAACCATATATTGTGTTGAACCAAAATGTTTCTTTCATCCAATCACTCCCATGCCATATTCTAAGAATGAATATGGGATCTCAATACATAAATAGCTAGGGATTCCCAAATATTAAACCACCTCTACCCTCAACCTACCACAATCTCACCAAAACTGGTCAAGAGACCACAAAACCAATAAAAGCTTGGATTCCTCAAAATTTATTCACCATTACCTTGATGAATTTTCCTATCTCCACCCACCTATCGATGGCTTCATGGAGAATACCATATTACCCCAAACTCTTGGGAATTTTCCTAAGACCACCTCACTTGGTTTCGAAACCTTCCGACAACCCAAAGCTCAACCAAGAAAATAATCCCATCACACCATTGCTATGAAGGAAATAGAAAGGCAAGGCTAAAACCACTATCTAACCAGGAAAAACCCATGCCAATGACAACAAATGAACCAAATAAACAAATGCATGTACCATGCATTCACACCTTAGCTATGCAATCACACATGCAACATGTTACCTACAAAATCTTCCTACAAAATCTCCTTGATCCAACCTTCCTTTCTTATCCTCTTGCTTCCTTTTCTTTCCTTGTCCTTCCTTTGCTTGCTTTTTTCTCTTGGTGCTTTTCTCCTCTCCAAAGCAAACTCCAAAACCAAATTGACAAAAGGCTCCCAACTGATCCTTTGATGCCTTTTTATTATTGATGCCTCTATTTTTTTCATTTTTCTTCATTTTCCCTTCAATATCCCTCTCATGCAAATTTGTGACCCTTCATATCCCTTTTCTCCTATTTTTCCTTTATATATCATAAATAAATGTTAATTATTGCCACTTTTCCCTTGCCAATTTCCTTAGACACAAATAAATTGAAAGTGACACCCACTAGGATGTTTTGCTCAAAAGTTAACTTCGAATACGTGTTCCATGACCTTGGTATTATTTTTCCTTTATTGTCCTTTATTACATGAAATTTTAACCCAGGGCTCTTACATGCAATCTTTGCTTCAGCTTTTCGTACTTCTCATCATGCTACCCTACATGTAAAATATGCTCCTACAATTTTTTCCCATAAAAACTCACAACTAAACTATCATTCACTTATACTTTCCTACTGAGAGCATATAAAACTTGGTTCTACTTGACCTTGATGTACCTAACCTCAAAATAAATTACCTTGGTTCTATTTGACCTTGGGCAAAAAATTACCTCAGTCCATTGTGATCACTCATCAAGATGAATCTCCTGCCAAGAAGATAATGTCTCTACATGTTCATGTGATGAATGATTACTACTAACTCAAGATCATCAGTTGCGTAGTTTTATTCATGCTCATTCAACTTCCTTTATTCATAACAAGCCACCTCTCCTTATTGCATCAGGACACCACCAAGTCCTTCCTGGAAAGCATCTGTATAGACCAAAAAATCCTTATCGGGATCTAGAATATTTAAATCTAGATAATTTCTAAGTAAATGATTCAATTGATCAAAAATATTTGCACACTCCTCATTCCATTCAAACTTCTTCCCTTTCTTCTACAAAGATGTGATAGGATAGCCAATATTGGAGAAGTTCCTAATATACCTCCTCTAATAACCTGCTGGTCCCATGAATAATTTTACCTCATCGACATTCCTTGGAGTTGGTCACTCCATGATAACTTTAATCTTTTAAAAGTCCACTTCTATCCTCTCCTTGGAGATAACATGTCCCAATTAATTAATTTGAGATTGAAGGAAGCTACACTTATTGAGCTTGGCATACAAATGATGATGTCTCAACAATATCAACACTACTTCTAGATTCTTTGCATGCTCCTCACATTCCTTGAATATACCAATATATCATTAACAAATATTATCAAAAAATTATTAAGATAAGGGCATGGAACATTGTTCATCAAATACATGAAGGTGGTTGGAGCATTGGAAAGAGAAAAAGGAACCACCACAAACTCATAGTTCCCATACCTTATACGAAATACAGTCATGTCAATGTCTTCTTCTTTGATGTGCACCTAGTGATATCCTGATCTCAGATCAATCATTGAAAATAATACTACTCCCTTCAACTGATCAAACAAATCATCAATTTGTGGCAATGGATACTTTTTCTTGATATTCACCTTATTCAACTACCTGTAATCAATGAACAATCTGAGAGTACCATCCTTCTTCTTTACAATTAATATTGGTGCACCCAAAGGAGATACACTTGGACTTATTTATCCCTTATCAAAAATTTCTTTATGCTTCAAATTTCGTTCCACCAACTAGAGCATGTTAATCTTATACAATTCCTTATATGTTGGTGGTGTTCCTAGTACCATCTCAATAAATAATTGCACCTCTCTATGAGAAGGAAAATCTAGAATATCTATAGGAAACACATCGTAAAACTACTGCAAGACAAGATATCTCCTCAGGACATGATCATTCTCATTTTCCATCCCTTTGTCACTAGAAACATGTACTGCACACAATACACACCCTTTCCTATGACTATGCTTGGCCTCCATAGTTGTAACCATTCCCATTGATGTAGAATTCGTCTTTCCTTGTAAGGCTTTATTTTCTCCATCATCATATAGTCACTCAATGGCTTCTCATAACAATGAACCTTATTCTTGTGAGTAAACAACAAAACCATGTCCAAAAGGATGCTATATGAACCCAAATTATGCACATTAATATGTTATGATGTAGGCACATTGTTAAGCTTAAATGCACAAGATCTCACCAAATCATGAACTCTTCTCTTGGTCCCTAAAGCCAACTGAACCAAACAAGATTATGCATGTAATTCTTTATTCAAACAACACTTATCCACCAGGTCAAGACTAAAATAGCCATAATTAGATCCATGATCAATAAAAATGGAAAGAAATCAATGAAAAATCTTACCTTCTATCTCGATAATAAGTGCCTAAGGGTTTTACTGCTTATTATCAAATGCTTCATAAGTCTATGGAATTAATGACCAATATCCCCAACTGTATGTTCCTCCTGAGCACTATAGATTTGTAGCCTACCATCCTGGTATAAGGGAAAATCCTTCTTGTGATGATATTTACGACAAATCCAACACGTCAATGGTTCCCTGCCTTTTCTTTTATTGTATTTCTCTCCAGGATGAGACCCATGTACTCTCTTGGTTGCATTAAATTTATTATGAGAGACTACATTTTCTTTCTCACCCACATCCCAGGATCTTCCTCACTTATCAGGCCATTTTCCTTTAGTATTCTCACCACCATTCCAGTCATGCATGAACTAAGGCTTGTGCTTTGACTTCTTATAAAAATGCTTCAACTTTCTGATAGCTTCCTCCAATGGCAGAGGCTCATCAAACTCAATCTAGTCCATGAATGACAAAGGAATCCACTAATTAACCTTTAGATATTCACTTTCTCATCCTTGAGGTAGGGAACATATCTCATCAACTCTAAAATTTGGTTATGTATGCTTCATCTGTCATGGAACCCATCCTAAGCTCATAAAACTCCTTGGCCTTTCCATCATAATATCTCTTAGGAAGGTACTTCTTCTTGAATACTCTTTCAAACTCATCGAATGTCAACTGCTCCTCACTAATTCCTTTGAAATTCTTAATATCATCCCATTAGATATTTTCTTTTCCTTTGAGATTAAAGGTAGCTGCCTTGGCTTTCATGTTCTCTGAGTAATCATGCAATATGAAAAATTTCCACTTTAATTTCCTTAATTCCTCTGGAAAATAATCACTCCTCATATGAAGTTGGCGGTGATGGAGATGATGTTGCCTAGAAAAATATATAGACTAAAACCCATGCATACTAGTCGTCTTATCAGGTGTATCGCAAAAGTATGCCACTCTTCATTGTATCATCCTTGTCCAACTTGTTCATTCTCTGAGATATTGATCTGGATTTAAATAGGAATGCAAATAATTATAGAGATAACCATAAACACACATATGTAGTGGAAATAATACTTCATTTCATTACTATAAAATACTAAAATATGCTTACAAATAGAAATGGAAATAAACCAGCTAGGGCGATGGTAGCTTATCTCTGAGAAGAGATGTGGTAGCTACATGCCTTTGAATTATGTTACAATGAGGCTGGAAGGCCTATTTATTGTTGAGAAATAATGGAAAACCCTAAACATCCGAAAACCTAACCCTAGAAGATGAAACGCCAAACTATGGGCCCCGTTTGGGTAAATTGGTACATCAACTTCCCAGGGTCATAACTTTGGAATACGATCTCCGTTTGACGCGCAAAATAGCTCGTTAGAAAGATATATCCACGGAATATAACTTTGGGAAGAAAAAAATTAGTTGATGACCCATGTTGCACCTGATTTTCCCAAAAAATGTTGTTTAGGGCCTCAAAACGGCTCCGATGTTCAGGACCCGAAAAACTGCTAAAAATAGTAAATTATGCTACAATTAAGGAAAGTGAAAAACTAAAAGAGACAGTTTTGGGGGTCCAATGGGATAGGTGGGTGGCCACCAAAATCCACCTAGATCAAATATGCTACCACCCCATTAGTATTTTCCTCTTGCTTATCGCCATGGCTGATCCCTAGTTGTTCTTGCTTCTGTAAGTATGAATGGATTTGAAGAATCACTACATTGACTTCAACTTACTTTTATTGAACCTTTGCAAGTATTTCTTATGCCTCAATCATCCTGTTATTATCTTCCTTGAAAATTCTAACTTCTTCCCTTAGACTCTTGAGTGTATTTTCTAGATGAAGAGGATATTTCTCTCCTTGCTGCTCAACTAACTTTTCCCATTCCAATGATTTCACATGAGGCCTGTATGGGGAGTCATGTGAATTGTAATCCACCATTCTTCTCTTCATCTTTTGGCCTTCTATTTACTACAAACATACCATGTTACATAAACCAAATAGAAGACATAATAAAAATCATACCTCAATGTATCTCAGAGGAGGCTATTACATCTTCACAAGTCAATCCATATAAGCACAATATATAATAATAACAATGTCATATCAAGAACATACTTCATGCATAATAATAATAAAAAACTGTAACAACAACTACATGCACATTAACCATGACCATCTCCATGTACCCCAAGGTCCAATACTGTAAACCTCTCTTTTATACGATTCTATAACACCCGTACTAGAGAAAGGTTTACAGGGAATGAAACTACTTTGATACCACCCTATAGCCACAATATCCCACATTTACCCACTTTTACAAGGTCTCCAGGGTAAACATGAGCTGAGAGTTACTATGACATGACACGACATCCATGTCTAGTTATGGAGGCGGGGTCTACTAACCAAAAACTTATTGAAACCTCTCACGGACACCTGATCACCCATATGTCTAACAACATCCACTAATGATCTATCCCTAAGCTAGAACATTATTTTTACTTGACTTCATGGCCCAGATGCATGCATGCCAAGCTATGCTTGTAGTTGGAAAGATCTAGCCACACACGCAGGCCTTTGTTGATGTGGTTGCAGCTGAAATTTTCCAGTTCATAGGGTGCAACTAGAATCCTTGATTCATATTTTTAGGACAGGTTACATGCCAATTTCCCAGAATCCTCCTGAATCACCTTAATCACCTATAAGAGTCACTATTCACTGTTCTTGGCTCAATTCCTAATCAAAATTATTAAATACATGAAATTTATTTAGATAAACACTTTGTGGACAAGGTACCTGTATGACATAAATGCTTAGTTTCATTAGAGAATAATTTAGAAGGATTTCTACCCTATTTTGCCAGCTACACATCACACATTAGCCTATGTATTTGTTGAAACAATGCAACAAGAAAAATCCTAATTTAATTTGTCCTTCAATTAAATTAGGAATTAAATTGTAATTCTAATTCTCATATCAACTTGTAACAGTTAAGTAAGTTAAGTTGACTTAGTTAGCTTAGTAAATTTGAGCTGGGAGTCTATCTAGAGTCATCCCTAAATTTTAGGGGCCCTGTTACACAAAATATCGTCACCATGATTATTTGCAGTCAGTATAGGTCTATCATCACTTGTACTGTCCTCCTAAGCAAGTCTCAGACCTCAGCTCTTCAAGTCAAGCTTTGAAATTGAGAGAAAGACATTGAAAATCAATAAAACTCTGGTTCTGCACTTTCTCTCACTATTGCCTGCAGTCCTGCACCTCCTGTTTACAAAAACTACGGACCTGCCCGCTCTGTCCCTAAAGGTGTGGGTGCGGACCCCTGTGAAATTCAAAAAGGTGCAAGTTTATTCTAAAAAACTCACTTTGGGTTAATTATAGATGTTTCTAGAAGGAATTTTGACGTGGATTGGTCGCTCTTAGGTGGTTCATGCATCCCAAAAGAGAAGGAGCTAATCCCTTGATAAGAGGAGCTATCCCTTTGAAGGAGGACCTAGTAACTTCCCTCCATTGCACTATAAATTCAGGCATTGGGCTGGTTGCTGGAGAGGTTAGAAGCTGAACATTTTTGAGGGTAAATGCTGGTGAAATTAATGCTTCCTAGTTGAGCTTAAGAGGAGAGATCACATACCTTTTTGGCTTCATTGGGAAGAGAGTGAAACTTGTCAAAGTAGAGGAGACTTCTTGCTGGACCCTGGGAGGAGCTTTTACAGCATCAAGGCACAGGTTGTAAAGTTATTCTTGATTTGAATTAATACAATTAGACTCATTTTTCTCAACAAATTGTCTCATGTCATTTGTTTCATGAATTCCTTGACTTTCATGTTAAATATGTTTTATGATATTGGCTTTTCAAGTGCTATTTAATTTGTTTTCTTGTTTGTGTTTGCAGATTTGCGACAAGGGAGCTCATTTGGATCAAAGGAGCGAAGGCTTCCACAAACTTGCATTGGACCCAAGGTAGGCCTAAAACACTTGTTTGCCTTTGTTTATAAAAGCATATTTAGAGAAAGATAGTGTGTGATTGGTTTGCTTGTCATTAGGTCTTCTTTAGATTCTAGGAAGGTCTATCTTGTCTGCAAGATCGACTTATTCCGTGTGACAAAATGGCGACTCCACTGGGGACTTGATTTTTTCCTTGTTTTTACTTTGACCTGAGAAACTGTGTTTTTGTTTCTGTTTTTGGCTTGTTGTGTGTGAAATTGGGTAGAGATTGTAGATCTAGGGTTATTTTTCATTTTTCATAACTTTGGGAGAGGACCACACCCTAGCCTTTTGACATAGTGCGTACTTATCTGCACTTTTGCTTTTAGCATAGAGCGGTACCACACCTGTGTTAACTATGGGCCTGCGGACCCTATCAAAATTTTGAAAAACCTAAGATTTCCTCTGTTAGTCAGCTTAGTGTTTTTTTAGAAGTTATTATCTACTTCCCAGACCTACATATAACCTGTCAGAAGCTTTCCTTAGGTTGATTTCATTGGTGTTAGGGTTTTAGGTGAAATTCCTAGGAGTTTTGCTTGTTGGGTTTGTTTTTCATTTTGGTCTTGTGGTAGCTCTGAGCTTAGAAGTTGTAGGGACCACAGATCACCCTGGTTTCTACAGTCTTCTTATGAGTCTGACCATTAATGAAATCTACCCTTGTTGAGGAATCCGCTTTGTGTTTTTTCTTTACAAAACTTCGAAAAGCTTGTGTTTAAAAGTTTGGATTTTCATTTTTAAAAAAGAAAACAAAATTGGTTGTTTTTGACTGATTTGTGATTATGCAATTAGTCCTTAGTTTACATCTGGCTAAGTAAAACATCCTTAAAAAAGACATCTTGTAAGCTTTGACTTCAAATAGATTTTTATAATTTCTAGATCTCAAAGTTAGTTGTTTGCATAGTTTTGAGTGTTTTATAAAAATAAAAAAAATCTCTTTTGGGAAAAAGTTTGTTTTTTGTAGTGGTTGAGTGCTTTGAAACGAAAAGGGAAAATTCTTGTGAAAATAACTAGTTGTCTCGTTTTGAGTGCATTGGAAATGACAAAAGCTCTTCTTTTAATTTGTTTGTTAAGAAAGATTTGTGTCTACAAAGTATTTGCATTCTCAAATTCTTTCCTAGCTAGAAGTTCATCGAAGAGAAAAGATTGTTTAAATCATCTCAAGTGCATTTTTAGTGATTTTGAGTCGAGTCTTCATACCACGAGTTTCATCTCCACACCTTTTGACTTAAACAAAAACAAATAAAAATAATGCTTAAAGTAAAATTCATCTAGTAACATTTTTATTTCTAGGGCTCTGATACACCAACATAGCTTAGGCTAGTGTCTTGGAGTAGGAGAGTAATTAACTCTCCAAGACAGTAAAAACAAACAAGTAGCTGTATCTTGTGGTAGGGAAGAAATCCAATTGTTGCATTTATGCTCTGGGAAAGCTCCTCTTAAAGGAGAAGCACGAGATCGTGTTCGAACCAGTGTGGGAATCAATCCTTCCTCATTGGGAACGACGCGAGATATTCACGTATTAAAAATGGTTAACCTCAGATTAACCATTGTCGAGGAGCCTGGGGTCACTTGTTGGTAAACCTTGGATTATGTCAAGGAGCCTTCAAGGGGATTGAGCTTGCTACTCTGCCCTTGCGTGCATATCGGATCGTAGACTGTTCCCCTAGGCATATTTGTTTCAGTTGGTAGCCTTAGTGACCATATTCTTTAGGATTCTTCCTAAGGTGACAGTGGTGGGAAGATCCCACTGTACCTGGAGCAGACGTCGGCTAGACTCACTTGGATTTTCTGGGGGGTTCTCTTCACTCGAGACAGTTAAATGGAGGAACTTGTGCCAGTCTATTCATTAAGCAGGTTTCCGGGGTAACTGTTCCAACTGCCATTTCTGTATTGAACTCTGCGACGTTGGATTTCATCACCAACTAGTGTTTTCAGTATGGAAAGTTACTGTTTGTGTGTGTTTGATCTCCTAGATTCTTTAGGCGTGTGATTCAAATTTGTTTGGTGCTTTAGAGGCTTTAGGTGGTTTTCATTGAGATTTTACTTTGTTTGCGTGTGAAGTAGTTAAAAGTTTTTAACCGTGGTTGAATTACCGAGGAAGTCCCATAGACTTCGGGGCCAACCTCCTGAGTTTTCACCGAGCCATCCTCAAGCGTTGAAAGACCTCATAACTCCTAGAGACAGTAGAGTTGGGTCACCTGAAGAAGGAGAGTCTTCTTTGGTGGTACATCCTGATTTTCAAGCTTTAGTAGCAGATTATAATCCACAATCAGTGTCTGTTTCCGAAGTTACTGGTAGCTTTTCATCTACTAGTGATATAGGTGAGGAACCTGAAATATCCGAACCTGAAAGTGAATTTGCTACTACTCCGACATCGGGGTTTGCTTCTCCAGCTTCTAGTGGTCCTGGTTCACCTAGGGTAGAAAGAATAATCACCCAAGATCTTCCTTCTGGACTTATAGCTATCGAAGAACTTGCTACTCCGGAAGAAGAAGTAGGCATCCCTATCCCTGAAAATCAACCTGTTATTGAGCTAAGGGAGTGTGAATCAATTTTTTACAGTCCACCTAGGAGCAGTGCTTGGTATCTTTCTTTGACTAATTTCTTAGAAAACCTAGGGTTAATTTTTTCACCACCTCGTGTTTCTTATCACCCAACACCTAGAGGTTATTATCCTCCGTTAAATATGTCAAGATAGTCGTCCATGTTTACTCAATCGCCCGAATCCTTTTTGTATGGCGGTCCTTCTGTTCCCTCTAGGTATCAATCGCTTTCTGGTACTTTTTCGGGAGCATCTGCTCAACCCATTGAACAAGGGTTATTAACTGGAAGAAATGGTACTAAGCCGTTGAGCGTAGAAGACATTCTCATGATGTCGGGTTATATTCCCAATCCTCAACCTCAAGGTGGCCAGTTACCGCCTGGGGGGCAGCCTCAATTATCACCTGGGGGGCAACCTCAAGGTACCCAATTTGTGCCTAGGGGGCAACCTCAAGGACAATACATACCTACAGGACAGTACGTTCCTCAAGGTCAACCCCAGACTCAATTTGTACCCCAAGGTCAACCCCAATATCAATTTATACCTCAAGGTCAACCCCAATATCAGTACGTGCCTCAAGGGTATCAACCCCAAGGTCAGTACTCGAACCAAGGTTTCCAACCACCCTCCGGTCAATCATATGTTCAAGGAATGGGAAATGTACCTTTGAATTATCAATCCTACCCTCAACCCGGTTATGGTCCTCAATATTCTCAACCTGTTATGCGTCCGTACCCTGGAATGAATGCAGTGTGGGATCCATCGCAAACTCAACAAGTGTTGCAGCCAAATGTATAGTTGTCATCTCAAACTGGACAACCCTTAGTTTCTGCTACACCCCAGCAACCTGTCCAGTCTAATGTTCAAACTTCTGTACCTTCGGTAGTTTCTCAGCCTGGGCCTAGTACGCCTCATACTCTGCCTCAAACGACTGCTGCAACTGCCGCAACATCTGTTCAATCTACCACACCTACTTCTGGAGTATCGACAGCTTTGGTTTCTACTGTTCCTGTATCTACTCCTGAGACATCTTTACCACTGTCTGGATCTATGATTCAAACTTCAGTTCAGATGCCTGTAGGACAACCTGGTTCAAGTACGGTTGTCACAAGTCAACCACAATTTACTTATCAACAGTACCAGGGACAGTACCAATTCGATGCTGCTATACAGCAGCCAGTCTATCAGTATCAACCATACCCTGGGTACACATATCAACAACTTCAACAACCCCAGTACGGTCCAGTTAATCCTGGATTTCCGGGAGGATACAATATCCCAAATGCAATTCCTATTCCTAGTTATCCTGGATATCCTCCTCCTGGAGCTGGTCTCATGACCCAGAGTTTTAGGGACCCTAATCGTCAGTTACTGTTTATCGCAACTTTGGACTTGCCTAACTTGTCGCGCCTAACGAACGATCCCATTAATTATCTTCCATTGTGGCCACCAATGCCGAATACGTTGCCTAGTGATATTCCTAAGTTCGAAGGAAAATCAGGAGAGGACCCGTCGAACCATGTGATGACTTATCACCTCTGGTGTGCGTCTAACTCCATTTCAGATGATTCAATCCGTCTAAGACTTTTCCAGCACACTCTAATTGGTCTTGCGGCCAAGTGGTACATTGAGTTACCGTGAGGCACTTTTTATAATTTTAGTCAGTTAGCTACCTCATTTTTAACTCATTTTCAGTTGCCGGTCAGATATGACAATGGCATGGAATTGTTAACTTCGTTAAAGCAATCGATGTCCACTTACATTTCAGATCATATTCATGAATGGAGACGTCGACGGTGTTTAGTGAAGGTTTTTATTCCGGACCAGATCTTGGCTGAATGGTTTGTAAAGTCTTTGTTGCCAAAGATCATTGAAGATGTAGCTAAGGCCGGAGTTGTTACTGAGGAGCAAGTAATTGCTCAAGCACAGTACCTTGACTTGGTCTATACTCAGTCAGGTACGTTACACGAGAAAATCCCCGATCTTCCCAAGCAAAATCAAATCGTTGTAGCTCCTTCGGGATCTCATGCCGCCAATGGTATGATTGGTACGGTTAACACTAAGAGTAAGAAGAAGTCTTCCAAGAATTATTCTCCTATCATAACCTTGCCTGATTCCCCGACAGGAGATTCTTCCGCGGAGATTTCCACCAATATTCACGTTGTAGAGTCATCTACAGCCAAATAAAAATTTGGTGGGAAGAAGAAGAATGAAATGGACAAAAATTCAAAGGAAAAACCTGAAAAATTGGAATCTAATGACGAAAAATGCAAACCTTGTTATCCTTGTCTCATTTTTGATGATGAAAATTTTACAAGAGACTGCCCTCATCGTGCAGAGGTTTCGAAGATTGTCAAAGGTTCCCAAATGCCTGTTGTTTTGAAGGATCCTTTTCCAAGTCAAGATAGTAAGATGATAGGTTCTTCCTCAAGTGCCAATGAAGAACCCATACTGATGATGTCTCATGTTAGGATTGCGACTCGATCGCATGATTATGGTAGTAAAAGTCCTGTTGATGGTAAAGAAGCAGAATCTTCTCATTCTAATCCATCAACCTCAGCTCCCGGTTCCGATCCACTACAGATCGAGAAACCTAATCCAAACTTGGTAATCAAACCGCCTGCCAAGGGTATACTTCGAAAGTCAGCTTTCAATCCACATGCGAGAGCGGCTCAGAACTATAACATTGTTGAGGATTTAGCTGTTTCACCCTCAGCAATGTTGGCTTTGGAAGTGTTGCAATCATGTCCAGCACAGCGTAAATTAATTTTGTCGGCTATAGGAGCTATTGACGTTCAAGACTCGAACCTAATAATTTTCGATCTAGAAAATAGTACACTGTGCTTACCTCATCAAATGGCTTTCCAGATTTAAGTGATAGTAGAAAACAGGCCTATTCATCGGACTGTGATTGATGAGGGAGCCTCAACGTGTATTATGTCGATACAGTGTTGGAGATCGCTTGGTTCTCCTTCACTAAATCAATCCCTGATGATTCTAAAGGCCTTTGATGGTCGTGGGTTTCATCCTTTTGGCATTCTACAGGATTTGCCTATAGGGGTTGAAGGAAAAACCGTTAATCTAGATGTGGAGGTGGTTGATGCCCCTCTAGATTACAACCTTCTCTTGGGTCGAAGTTGGTCTTACGCTATGACAGCTATTGTTTCCTTGGTCTTTCGGGTTATAAAGTTTCCACATAATGGAAAGATCGTAACAATAGACCAGCTAACTTACTTCTCATCCGACCCAGCCTCTTCTGAAAGTATTCAGCATGTCGGTAAAACGACTATCCCATATAAGGATGTTGGAGTAGGACTAGTTAAAGATGCCGGTTTACTGGGAACTTTTCCTTTTCCTCCGATCAACGCATTGTCTTCATTTCCAACCATTCATATGATTACGTCAGACACCATTGTTTATGATGATCCTTGGATCGTTCCTTCTGAATCTGAGATAGACTCATTTGGTGATGTCATGCCTTTGAGTCCATAGGAAATTGCGTATGAGGCCATGAAATCATTTACCGACCCATCTTCAACCAAAATTGACTTAATGAATGTGGTCCGTGAAGAATCACTTTTCACATCAAGCTCGGATTCAATCACGTTTTCTGAACTTGTTCACTCTGATGAGCAAATTCATGAAATCCTATGTGTAGATGATTTACCATGGGAAGATCTCCATCACAGATCTTCATTTTTACCCGAGAATGATCGTTTTGAAAATGATTTTTCATCAATTTTTACGACTGAATATGTCAAGGAACCTCAGAATCCAATGAAACATCCTGATTCAGAGTTAAATTTGGGAAACATCTCTCGAACTATTCCTATTGACATTTCGGTTAAACCTGGAATTGTTGAAAACATTCATATAGGTGCCTCGTGTATAGATGATGAAATTCAAGTATATAAGGCCCTATTTCAGGAATTCCATGACGTGTTTGCCTGGTCCTATGAGGAAATGCCAGGAATTGATCCTGCCATTATTGTTCATGAGATCAAAACTTACCCAGATGCTAAACCCGTCCGGCAACATTTGCGTCAAATTCACCCAAGAAAAGCTGCTGCAATTAAAGCAGAAGTTGAAAAATTACTCAAAGCAGGTTTCATTTATCCGATCCTGTTAATGGATTGGGTATCGAATATTGTTCCGTTTAACAAAAATCAAGGGACAATAAGAATATGTATCGATTATAGGGACATTAATCGAGCCTGTCCAAAGGACAATTACCCAACTCCCTATATCGATCAAATCATTGATGATTGTGTCGGCAGCGAAATATTCTCCTTCATGGATGGTTTTTCTGGATACAATCAAATCAATATTCCACCTGCCAATCAACCAAAAACGGCTTTCATTTGTCCATGGGGTACATTTGATTATTGAAAATTACCTTTTGGTCTCAAGAATGCTGGAGCAACTTTTCATAGGGCCATGTCTTAGGCGTTTCATGACATCAAGCACATTGTACAACCCTATCTCGATGACTTGCCTGCTCATTCATTACATCAGGCAGATCACCTCGTCCATTTACGAGCAATCTTTATGAGGTGTACGCATTTTTGGATTCGGTTGAATCCACACAAATGTGTTTTCTGTATAGAAACGGGTCGATTGCTGGGGTTTATTGTTTCGAAAGCCGGCATTCACGTCGATCCCTTGAAGGTTGAAGCTATTGTCAAATTGCCTCCTCCTTCGAGTCTTGGCCAACTCCAAAGTTTGCAAGGGAAAGCAAACTTTTTACGACGATCCATTCCTAACTATGCCGAGGTTACAATGTGTTTTACCCAGTTGTTGAAACAGAATACTCCATTCTATTGGGATGAGATAGCTCAGAAATCTTTTGATGCACTCAAACACGTGTTGACCCATGCACCGTTATTGCATCCTCCCAACTACAACCAGGATTACTTCTTGTATCTCGCCGCCTCTCATTCCACCATTGGAATGGTCTTAGTTCAGGAAGATGAATTCGGAACTGAACATGTGATATATTACCTTAGTCGAACTTTAAATCCAACTGAGCTAAAATACTCACATGTGGAGAAACTAGCATTGGCACCTGTTCAAGCTGTCCAACGTTTTCGTCACTACATTTTACTACGTAAAACTACAATAATTTTGGATTGCAACCCTATGATCTACATTTTGACCAAGCAATTGCTAGGGGGCAAGTACTCTAAATGGATTGTTATCCTGCAGGAGTTCGACTTGGAATTTGAGAAATCTAAGTCTAAGAAATCTTTAGTTTTTGCGGAGTTAATGTGTGATTTCCCGCGTGATGACACGGAGACTGTGGCGGAAGAGCCCATTGCGGACGAATCCTTGTTTCTAATCAGCACTTTAGATCCGTGGTATGGGTATATCATCATTTATCTCTAGACCCAATCCTTTCGGTCAGAAATTTCAAGGTCAGAATGTCGGAAAATACGATTCTAGTCCCAAAAATTCAGGATTATTGGAGATACTCTTTATTGCCATGGGGCGAAGTCTATTTTTCGATGTTGTTTAACTCACGAGGAAGCTGAAAGAAATGACTGTCACTCTGGAGCGTGTGGCGGTCATATGTCCAGGTATGCCACAACCCAAAAGATATTGCGGGCTGGCTACTTCTAGCTGTCTTTGTTTAAAGATTGTATTACCGCAGTCCGAAAATGCCACAACTGCCAAATTTTTGATTGAAAGATGCGCGCTCCACCTGCTCCTCTCCACCCTATAATTGCCGTTGGTCCTTTTGCCAAATGGGGTATCAATTTTATTACATGTAACCCTCACTCGGCTGGGGGGCATGCGTATATCATCCTTGCAGTAGATTATTTTACCAAGTGGGCCGAGGCGATGCCTACATTTGAGGAAGACGGCAAGACAACTGTAATTTTCGTGTTCAATCATATAATTGCTATGTTTGGTGTCCCACAAGCGATTATCACTAATCATGGGCATCATTTTCGAAACGTTATGATGACCGAACTTACAGGCCAGCTTGGTTTGCGTCATGATAGTTCAACCCCTTATTATCCACAAGCTAATGGTCTGGTTGAATCCATCAACAAAGTTTTAGTCATCATGATCCGACGAATCATTGGGATTCATCGGTCGAATTGGCATAACATGCTATTTTCAGCACTTTGGGTGTATCGAACCTCAGTAAAAACATCAACAGGGTTCAATCCTTTCCAACTAGTTTATGGTCTGGAAGCTGTGTTACCCATTGAATGCGAAATCCCGTCATTGCAAATGGCCATCGAGTTACTTCCAGCCACTTCCGAAGAGGAAAAGAGTTTGTTATACTTGGCTCAATTAGATGAGAATCGACGTGATGCTGCATTAGCGATCGAGACTCACGCAAAACGTACCAAAGCTCAGTATGATCGAAATGTGACCCCTCGAAATTTTTCGGAAAGAGATCTAGTCTTAGTTTACGATCAAGCTAATGATAAATTAGGTGCTAGAAAATTCGTTCCTATGTGGCATGGTCCCTATGTTGTCAAGCAAAAGCTAGCAAAAGGGGCCTATGAATTGGTAGACTTTGACAGGGACTCTTTAGGTAAACCCAGAAATGGTCTTTACCTGAAGAGGTATTATGCTTAAAGAATGGGTAGGGAGATTTTTAGTTAGGATAGTTTTTCTTTCTAGCTGGTGTGTTTTAGTTTAAACAGTGTGCTTAGCTTAGAGAGTGTTTTTTTGTCATTATTCCTGCTTATCTTGGTTTTACTCTTGATATTGCAGATGTCGATGCCTCTCCAAACATACATTGGTTTCGCTGATGGTGCTTGTCGTAATACACAGAACATTTCTTCCGCAGCTTGGGTTATCTATTCACCCTCTGGCGAGTTGGTATCTATGCATGGGGTAAGCCTTGGTCAAACAATGAACAACATTGCCGAGTATAGTGTAGTGATTGAGTTCTATTCTGAATCTATTTCATTTGGGATTCGGAGTTTGATAGTGAGGTTAGATTTTGAACTCGTTGTATTACAGCTTAATAGAGTGTATGCCATTAGAAATCCAGTGTTATTGAGATTATTTTTGAGAGTGCGTCTCTTGGAACGTGAATTTGATTATATTGAGTATCAACATATTCCAAGATCTTTAAATACATTATCATATGCAATTGCTTCTCGAATGTTAAGTAGACATTTGCAATAATCATACATGTAAATTTAAAACCATTCCATAACATGATTTACAAGATAAGCCGGTAATAGTGATATATATATATATATATATATATATATATATAGGAGTGTGTCAAAAAATACATCGTCCTCGATCATAGGTTGAAAAACACCTTATGATCGGCAAAAATGATAAGTACAAAAACAAAAAAGTCATATGTGCCCACAATAAGCGATCATCCTATCACTGGTGATGATCTCGATAAGAAACCATTGCATGGGCCACCTTGCAAAGGAACCTCCTAAAAGGTCCTGGGACCCCAATCACATAGCGCTGAAGTCGACAAGGAATGTCATCTATGGTGGTCTCCGGAATATCTCCTGTCAAGCGCTCTAGATGACCCTCCAACTCGGCCAAAACCTCTGCTGATTCGTCCTGTGGGGCTGGTGCGGCTGCAACTGGTTGTTTCCTCTCGTAAGGCCGGAGAGCGGCTGGTCGCTGTGGACCCACATCTGCATTTGAAACTTTTACTATCAGTTTTGGGACGATAGAAAAATAATAAAAAAAATTAGAATAGGGAAAATGTTGAAAATGATTTTACCTGAGTCATCCAATTGCTCTCCTGGTGGAAGAGCCATGTCTGGGTCACCATGAAAATCTACCCCAGCATAAGGGAAGTCCTGAATAGAAAAAACCTGGTTTTCCAACCACTGGAAATACTCAGGTTTGAATCGAACAACCTCTGTCCCCTCGTCTGGATGACAGGCCATAACTGCGACCCATCGCATCAGTTTGGGCTCTCGAGGATGCCCAACTCCAACAGTAAGGTGCTGCGGGATCAACATGGTAACCCTCTCCAGACCAAAGCCCCATAACCAAAGGTCTTTAGGTTCCATTCTTGGCTCTGGTCAGTTGGCCTTTCACATTAGCCAACACAACATCGCACCAGTTGAAGATTGTGCCTCGAAAGTTGTCAACTGCCATCCGCATCTGGGATCTGGTGGCAACATGTAATGCGGCACTCTCGCAAAGTCTGGTGATAGTAAACACGATCACCATGAGTTCAGGAAGGGATATGGTTTTTATGTCTATCCCTTTATCTCTAGCCTGGCTGTTGCAGAACTCTAGCCGAAGGCTATCAACAGACTGGCCACCTGGCCTAGCTCCGAATAGAGTCAAGTATTTGCCTCTCTTAGGCAAACCAGTCAAGAAATATATATCTGCCGGCTCGATTTCGAGCTGGTGGCCACCAATGAGGAAGCACTGGTCCTGTATGCTCCGTATGTCAACCAGCCACTGTAAAAAATCCACCTGGGCCCTCATTCTAGGTATGGCCCAGAATTTGTACAACCGCAGGCCTTCAATGCATCGATCGAAGGTTGGTTATTCAATGCGGCTAGATCAAAGTCCTCATGCTCTCGTTCACGCCAATCTAGCATGATGTACTCCATGCATCAAGTAAAAAGATAAATTAGAATGCTAGAAATTAATTTGTTCGGGCCAAATTTGAGAATGTTTGGGTTAAAAAACCCTTGCGGCAGGGACTGCACCCTCTGAGTTAGACACAGTGCGTGGGTCCGCACCTTGCCTACATGGAAGGTGCGGACCCCTGACTTTTTCCCCATTGAGAAAAAGTCGGGGTCCGCGGGCTGGCAGTGTTGCACCAGCCGGCCCCCACGCGCGGGTTTTAAGCCTAAAAACCCTCCAAAAAATGAAATAAAAGCCTAAAACAAAAAATAAAACTGTTAAAAATGAAGAGTGGGAGGATGTGGATTACCTGGAGAAGACGGCGTTCGATTCTGACAGTTGGATTTTCCACAATATTCACGGGAAGTTTTCTGAACAAAAGCACTATTTTCTCACCCAAAACTCAAACGGTAAAAATGAATTGACGAAATCCCTTTTTATAAGTTTTTTGAGTAAATAAATTGAAAATTTGTTTATGTTTCACTTTGGAAAGGTAATTTTTGCAACATTTTTATCCATATCAAACAGGTATGAGTAATGTTTTCATTTTTGTTCAGGATAACGGATTATTCAGGCGAAATCTATCATTTTCGACAAAAAAACATTTAGAGTCACCTTTAAGCTCTTTTCTAACTCCTGAAACATGAAAAGATTGTCGAGTTTTTCTTTTAAACTCGTTAAAATGGAACTAAAAGACGGTCCACTTATAGCTCTTTTCTGACCGTAAAAACATGAAAAGGTTTCCGAATTTTTGTCGTTTCAAATTTGATATTGGTTATAAAACGACATGTCGTTGATCGCTTTTTTACTTTTTCGGATCAGGGGCACTATTTATGAAAAGTACTCCTTGGTTGTAAAAGATCAAGCGGTTCTCTCAAGTATTATTTTATACTTTTACGGGCTTGGGAGACACAAATTTACGAAAAAGGTCAACCTTGGAGTTTTCTTAAGTTTTTTCAGACTCTAAATTGAAAAACGTCGAGTTTCTCCTATACTGGACTCGTTAAAATTTCACAGTAAAGGACTTGTTCAATTACAAACAGGAACGAACCACTCCTTCTTAGGGTTCGAATTTAAACTAAGTTGGACTCATTCGAAGGATGAGCTTATAATCAAGCAAATGTTAGCCTCCTCAAGCTTGTCAAAAATAAAGAGGCACTTGCCAGAAATGGTGGGGGAAAAGAGAGAAAAATGAGCCCGTTTGTCATACTTTGTAACCACTCTTGAACACGACACTTTTATTCACCTGGGTTAGGAAATCCTTTGCCTAACAGTTGATCAAACCACATTGAAATTCTTTAGCTGGTTTTTGGGTATTAACTTTGGGTCAATTGTCACCAAGCCATCTGTCGTGTCGTTATGTGTTCAAGAGGTCACTGCCAATAAGCCATTCATCTGCAAAATATCTGTCAACCATTTTGACCATCCCTAAGTCAGTCCTTGCAACTAAATTTCTTCAACTTGATCTATGATTTCGTGCTGTGGGCTTGCCTACGATGGATCGCTTTCTATCGACTTCAGCTCATTATCTAGAAAGATGATCTAGAAATCGTCAGTACCTTGGGATCTGCATGCCTCAATGGCAGGTTTCTCGCCTTTGACGACAGGTTGCATCATTGACCTTTGATCAAGGGATTCCGTGACATGTTCGACATCAACATTTTTATTCACATCTCATGGATTGTACTGGGTACTTTTAGAGCCATTGACATCACTGGTGGTTTCTCTCACACTTGTGAACAATTTAGATCATTGACTGCTAATCAAGTGGTTTCTACCATGTTTGACGTCAACAAATTCATTCGCATGGATAGAATCGTACTGTTTCAGGAAGTAGAAATGAAGACCTTAGATCTAGTTTCCACAATCCAGGCTGCGAGGAATTTTGTATTCATTATATAATGGACTATTCATAAACAGATGGCTGCGTCCATACTGTGTCCACATGAGTCTATACTTGTGATGTATTACAAGATCATTCCTGTATCAGAGCATTAGTTAGTTTTCTAAGTCAGTTTTGATCTGAGTATGGGAATGCCTACCTCAGCGATGATATGATCTCATATATATATCTTGCATTGAATGTTTTTACAGGTTCCAACCAGGCTCTCCACAAGATGATCCTCGAAATGATAAATTACTTCACTCTTCCTAAATGATAAATGAAATCCTCATCTACTATAGACTTCGCACTTTAGGGGGCAATCTGTTACACAAAAATATCGGCACCATGATTATTTGCAGTCAGTATAGGTCTATCATCACTTGTACTGTCCTCCTAAGCAAGTCTCAGACCTCAGCTCTTCAAGTCAAGCTTTGAAATTGAGAGAAAGACATTGAAAATCAATAAAACTCTGGTTCCGCACTTTCTCTCACTATTGCCTGTGGTCCCGCACCTCCTGTTTACAAAAACTGCGGACCTGCCCGCTTTGTCCCTAAAGGTGTGGGTGCGGACCCCTGTGAAAATAAAAAAGGTGCAAGTTTATTCTAAAAAACTCACTTTGGGTTAATTCTAGATGTTTCTAGAAGGAATTTTGACGTGGATTGGCCGCTCTTAGGTGGTTCATGCATCCCAAAAGAGAAGGAGCTAATCCCTTGATAAGAGGAGCTATCCCTTTGAAGGAGGGCTTTATCCCTTTGAAGGAGGACCTAGTAACTTCCCTCCATTGCACTATAAATTCAAGCATTGGGCTGCTTGCTGGAGAGGTTAGAAGCTGAACATTTTTTAGGGTAAATGCTGGTGAAATTAATACTTCCTAGTTGAGCTTAAGAGTAGAGATCACATACCTTTTTGGCTTCATTGGGAAGAGAGTGAAACTTGTCAAAGTAGAGGAGACTTCTTGCTGGACCCTGGGAGGAGCTTGTACAACGTCAAGGCACAGGTTGTAAATTTCTTCTTGATTTGAATTAATACAATTAGACTCATTTTTCTCAACAAATTGTCTCATGTCATTTGTTTCATGAATTCCTTGACTTTCATGTTAAATATGTTTTATGATATTGGCTTTTCAGGTGCTATTTAATTTGTTTGCTTGTTTGTGTTTGCAGATTTGCGACAAGGGAGCGCATTTGGATCAAAGGAGTGAAGGCTTCCACAAACTTGCGTTGGACCCAAGGTAGGCCTAAAACACTTGTTTGCCTTTGTTTATAAAAGCATATTTAGAGAAAGATAGTGTGTGATTGGTTTGCTTATCATTAGGTCTTCTTTAGATTCTAGGAAGGTCCATCTTGTCCGAAAGATCGACTTATTCCGTGTGATAGGCTCGGGTTGAGTTATTATTGAGTTGTACTTATTTAATTCAGTTTAATTGAGTTAAATTTAGTTAAACTAGTTCTAACTGATGGAGGAACTAGTGAAAGGTCAAGTGAATTAATTTGGATTTAATTCACATGTAGTGATCAATTAGATAACTTATAATTCACTCATAAATAACTCATGCATGTCAGTTCTCAGAAAGCCCAATTGAGATTGGTGTTCAAAGACAGTGTACTATCAGTTGTAAAATAATCTAAATTAAATCAATGGTGCATGAAATCAAGTGAAGGCTTATGGATGGATTGGATGTTATGGATGAGAAATTTCCCAATCAAACATGGGCTAATTCCCTAGGAAGCTGGGCAAGGAAGTAGGAGATTTGCAGGTAGCCGATTTGGCTAAGTATTAGCTTGAGCTAGTTTGTGAAGTAGTGATATAGATTGTACTTGTGCAGAGATTGTTTGGGTTGAACAAGCATTGTATTTTGTTCTCAGATCTTCTGATTAATGCAATAGAGAAATAGTAGGGGTTTTTAGCTGTGGCATTCCCTAGAAAATTATTGTGTTCATTGTGATTGAAATTCTTCCTTTTTCCATTTTTTGTTTCTTGATTTCCTCTATAAATTTTTGTTTCTACTGAAAAGTAGAGTAGATTCAAGTCAATTGGTTTATCATATTACAATTAGTATTTTGAATCTACAAGGAAAGTTTACTTGGTATCAGATTTGAAATCACTATAGAAGAGGATAATATGAGTTTTTTTTGCAGGAGAAATTGAATTCATAGTATCATACTTCAGAGCCAGTAGGAGGTTGTTCTATGGATTGAGACTTAAGTATCCCCTTGAGGGTAGCTCGAATTACATAACCTAGAAGGACATGATGGGGCAATGTTGGAAGACAATGGGCTTAAGGAAGAATGGATAAAGTGTGTGGAAAAGGCAAGAAGAATTATCCTAAAAGGAGTTAGAGATCATATTGTCTCCAATATCAATGGTAAGGAAACTCCATTTGTAATGTGGAAGGCCTTAACAAACTCGTTTCAAAGCATAAGCGACCCCAGGAACATGGCACTAAAGGACAAGTTCAGAAATATCAAGATGGAGAAGGCTGATATAATGCTGAAGTACTTGACAAAGTTCACTGAATGTCAGGATGAGCTTGGAAGTGTTGGTGTTACTATTGTTGAATATGATATGGTGAGCCCGACACTTCTAGGACTTCCTAAGAGTTGGCACAATTACTAGGACTCAGCTAATGGGAGGGAGAAGCTACCAAAGTGGGAGTGCTTGTGGTCTGACTTGGTATAAGAAGAGATTTAGTGGAACATTAGAGGTAGATCCTCATATAAGCATGATGATGAGGAGAAATATGCCTTAGTTGGAAAGGAAAATAAATGGAAGGGGAAGTCATCCCATTCCAAATCATATTCTAGTTAGGGTTGTAATAAGAAGGACATGTCGAAAATAAAATTCTGTCACTGTCATGAGCTGGGACACTATACCAAAAGGTGTCTGCACAAGAAGGCCAGTAAGAAGAACTTAGGAGGAGTGGAAGGTGAAACTCTTACTTCTAAGTTTGAACTGGATTTCACCCCCATCGCTTTCATGGTGGCATCGGTGATGGGTAGTGTGTGGTACCTAAATGGTGGAGCCTCATTCCATATAACTGGCAACAAATAGTTATTGAGTAACTTGGAGGAGAAGGACCTCTAGATGCACATGGAGATGGCAAATGATGGGAGGTATAGCACTACCAAAAAAAATATTGTTACCTTTCAGAGGGAGTCTGGTTCTCCCCTCACATTATAAGACATCATGTATGTTCCAGGTTTGAAGAAGAACTTGGTTTTTGTTGCCATGTTGGAGGATCGTGGCTATGATGTGATATTTAGTAAGGGAAAGGCTTTCCTTCTTCACATAGCCTCAAGATAGGTGAAGCGGATTGGAATTTGAGTGAAGAACCTCTACAAATCGGATGTAGAATAATGTGCTACTTTGAGCACTAAAGCAGAGAAGTTGTAGAACTAAAACATCGCTGAGATCTGGAATAGAATATTGAGTCACTTGCACCATGGAGCTTGAAAGATAATGCAACAAATTTCTAGAGGAATTCCCAAGGGTACACTAGATTAGAGAGACACATGAAAAGGGTGTACATTGGGGAAGTACACCAAAGGTTCCATTCATGATAAATACTGTCGAGTGTAAGTGATCCTTGATCGAGTTCACTAAGATGTATGTGGACTGTTCTTGAAAGCATCCACATCCAAGCGCATGTATTATGTAATATTTGTTTATGAATTTTTCTCGTAAGTGTTGGATTTTCTTCATGGAGAAGAAAGATCAAACATTCACTAAATTTTTTGAATTTAAATAACTTGTTGATAAAGATACTGGAAGGAAAGTTATAACTCTCAGAAGTGATAACAATGGAGAATACGTGTTGAATTAATTCAAGAAGTTACGTGCTTCAGAAGGCATTCGATGAGAGTTAATAACACATCATAACCCACAATTGAATGGGTTGGATAAAAGAAAGAACATAAGTATGTGGGAGTGACACAGGCTATGTTACATGATCAAGGCCTATAGTTGCACTCGTGGGCCAAATCATGCAAAAAAATTATTTATTTGCGGAATAGAAGCCCTCATCAAATTCTCGGGATGAGTACACCAGAAGAAGCTTTTTCAGGTAAGATACTAGATGTGAAACACTTCAGGATCTTTAGTTCATCAGTCTACTGTCATGTTACCAAGGATGCATAGGAAAATCTAGAGCCAATAGCTGGGTTGGTCATATTTGTGGGGTACACTAGAACACATCACAACTATTGGGTGTATTTGTCATCCAATAAGATGACAATGGTTCATAGAGATGTGAAGTTCAATGAAATCTTCTCTTGAGAGGGAGATTTGGTTACATGCATAAGAGAATATTTTAGATCCAAAGGAGGAACCTCAGGATAATGTGGAGCAGCCACATACAGAGGAGCATAGAGTGGAAACACCCACTCATGCAGATACGTCCAGAGATGGAAGAAAGAGAACTAAAGAGGTTGATATATTGATACATGATGCTAGAGAGAATGTGGGACCACCCACATCACAGCGCAGGTAGAGGAGGTCACCAGATTGGTACACTGGCTACATGGCTCTGATGAGTGAGAGTGTAGATATTGAGTCATCCTCATTCGAGGAAGTAATGCAACAACTAGTATGGGTTGATGCCATGGTTGAGGAGTATGAATCCCTTATCAGAAACAATGTTTGGGAGGTGGTCTCAATACCAACACACAAGTCAGAGGTGATTTCTAGAAGGCTTTAAAAAGTAATGAAAATAAAAGCTGGGAGTGTGGAGAAACACAAGGGCAAATTTGCGGCCAAAGGATTCTCTTAGGTGGAGGGAATTGATTACGATGAGACATTTTCTCCTATAGAAAGGTACTCATCAATCAAATCTATTCTAGCATTGTCCAAGTAGATGGGATGGGAGATACATCAAATGGATGTAAAGACAACATTCCTCAACGATATGATTGAGGAAGAGGTGTATATTGAGCAATCAGAAGGATTTGAGGCCTTCAACAGAGAGTCAGATGTGCACAGATTCAAGTGAGTATTGTATGAGCTAAAACAAGCACCTCGTGCTTGGTACCCTAGGATTGATAGTTATTTCATTGGGTTTGGCTTCAACAAAATTGAAGGAGATGCAAAACTTTACCATATTGTGGTTGAAGGAAAATTTTTGGTTATAGTATTATATGTCAATGATTTGGTTTTGTCAGGTGATGAGAAGCTAATAAAATCTTGCAAAGAGGATCTTGCAAGAGAGTTAGACATGAAGGACCTGGGGCTCATGCAATAATTTCTTGGTATGGAGGTATGGCAAGGAGATAAGGAATTGTTTGTCTGTTAGGGAAAATATGCCAACGAGATATTGAAGAAATTCTAGATGGAGAGAAACAAACCCATCTAGACTTCTCTAGTAGGTAACTGGAGGAAGTAGGATTCTACTTCAAGTGAAGTAGTGGAGGCTATTATTTATAGAAAAATTGTGGGTTCACTTATGTATTTGGTGAAAAAGTGAGCAGACATGTGTTTTGCAGTTAACTAACCTAGTCAAGCCATGGTTAAGCCAAATAAATTTTATTGGAAGGGATCTAAGCATGTGTTGAGATACCTCAGTTGCACCACTCAGTTTGGTATTTGGTATAGATAAACAAAGGGAGTGAAGCTTTAATGCTTCATACACGTAGATTGGACAGGGATTCCATCTAGGAGGAAGAGCACATCAAGGGGAATATTTTGTATTGGGTCAGCAATAGTTTCTTGGTACAATAGTTCAACAGAGATTAATTTCACTTAGTTAAGCAGAAATAGAGTACATGGATGATATTCAAGTGGCTTGTGGGGATATCTAGATGAGCAACATCCTTGTTGGGTTGTTTGGTCAATAGATGGATACTACTATGATTTACTGTGACAATCTGATTTCTATCAAACTCTCTAAGAATCTAGTTTTTCATGATTGGTCCAAGCATATCGATATCCAGTATCACCATTTACGAGATTGTGTGCTTAAGAGAATCATGTTGTTGGAGTACATTACTATAGAGGAGGAGGATGTAGATATTTTGATAAAGGAATATTAAAGATACAAATTCGAGTTTCATAGAGGCAGGATCAGGGTAGCAGATAATCCCTTTCTTGTTGAGAGGGAGTGTTGAAAAAGTGCAACAAGAAACATCCTAATTTAATTTGTCCTTGAATTAAATTAGGGATTAAATTCTAATTCTAATTCTCATAGCAACCTGTAACAATTAAGTAAGCTAAGTTGACTTAGTTGGCTCAGTAAATCTGAGTTGGGAGTCTATCGAAGTTCATCCCTAAGTTTTAGGGGCCCAGGTTGAGTTATTATTGAGTTGTAATTATTTAGTTCAATTTATCTTAGTTCAATTCAGTTAAACTAGTTCTAACTGATGGAGGAACTAGTGAGAGGTCAAGTGAATTAATTTGGATTTAGGTCACATGCATTGATCAATCAGATAATTGATAATTCACTCATAAATAACTCATCCATGTCAGTTTCGAGAAAGACCTAGTTGAGATTAGAGTTCAGGGACAATGTACTATCAATTGTAAAATCATCTAAATTAAATGGATGGTGCATGCAATCATATGAAGACCTATGGTTGGATTACACAGTTATGGATGAGGAATTTCCCAATTAAATATGGGCTAATTCCCTAGGAAACTACCCAAGGAGGTAGGAGCTTGGAAGACAACAGATTTGGCTAAGTATTGGCTTGAGCAAGTTTGTGACGCAGTGAGATAGATTGTACTTGTGCAGAGATTGTTCAGGTTGAAAAAGCATTGTATTTTCTTCTTATATCTCCCGATTAATGTAATATATATAACAAGGATTTCTAGCTATGGATTTCCCCATAAAATTATTTTGTTATGTGTGATTGAAATTCTTCCTTTTTCTACTTCGTGATTTCATTGATCAATTTTTGTTTCCTCTAATGAGTAGAGTAGATTCAAGTGAATTGTCTTAGCATATTGCAATCTGAAATTTGAATCTACAAGAAAATTCGATCAACATTCATATCAAGTATTCAAGAACTCATTAAATCATGGAATAGATCTATAAAAAGAGCACATCATAAAATATGAAATATATCATGCATGTAAGCAACATTTAACCATAATAGAACCATGAAAAACTAGTCATAAAATCATACATAAAATCATAACTTATTCTCATTATTCCCAATAAGAATCAACACATAATAATATATGCAAATTACAACCAAGTCAGGGCCTTCCACATACCACCCAACATAAGTTTGGCTGAACCAAATATTTGTTTCATCTAAGCACCCCCATGCCATATTCCAAACATGAATGTGCGATCTCATGGGATAAACCAAAACATAACCAAATAGGGAATCATGATGTTAAACCACCTACGCCTTCCATCCATAGTGATCTCACCTAAACCAATCTAATATCACCAAACCAACACAATCGTGGATGCATAAAAATTCTTCGCCATACCTAGAGGAATTTTCTTGTCTCCACCCACCTTTCAAGGGCTTCTCATAGAAAACTATATACATCCCCCAACCCTTGGGATTTTCATGAGACCACCTCAACTAGATCCGAATCCATTGGCAATCCAAAGCTGAACCAAAAATGAATCCCAACAAACCATGGCTATCCAAGAATTGTCAAGGCAAGGCTGAAACCACTGTCAATCTAGGAAAATCTCATGCCAATGACAACAAAGTAACCATGTAAACCAATGCATTCACCATGCATTCAAATCCCAAGAAGGAAATCACAAATTCAACCTGTTATCTACAAAATCTTCCTACTATAGTTGTTCTTCCAATCTTCTCCTTATGCTCACTTGCTTTCCTTTGCTGGTCTTTTTCTTGCTTGCTTGCTTGAGTCCAAGCACTTGTTATCTCTTTTTCCTTGATCTCTCTTTCTGAAAGTGATCAAAAGTTTTCAACTATTTCTCAGATGTCTTTTCATCATTAATGTATGCTGTCACTTCCTTTCCTTTTCCTTTTTCTTTCATTTTCCTTTATTTTCTCTCTAATTTCTCGTGCATGCATATTCTTGTCTATTGATCTTCATTTTCTCCTATTTTCCCGTATTTCTTATATTAAATTTCCATTTATTTCCTTTTTCCTTTGCTAGTGCCAATGCCAATTTCCATAGCCATTAATTGACCACAAGTGCTTCCCACTATAGTGTTTCTCTACTCATTTAGCTTGGAATACATGTCTCATGACCTTGTTCTTATTTTTCCTTATAATGTACTTCCATTTACATGGAAAATCAACTTGGGGCTATTACAACCTTTTCCTAGATTACATAAGTGATCACTGATGATCTAGCATTAGATAGTCCAGATTTTAATAAATAGTTCTTATTATATGATTTTTCTTCTGACACATCTATTGCATTCATTCTTACTCAAAAGGACAACCAAGGAAATGAGCGGTCAATATCATTTATGAGTTCTAGATGACAAGGATTATTGAATCATCCCACTATTGATAAGAAATATTATTCACTTTACAAGGTGGTTAAGTACTCCAGGCCTTACCTTTTGAAGAGCCATGTTATCATTTTTGTGCCTCATCCAACAATTAGATCACTCTTGTGAAACAATAGTTGGGTGAAAGGAAGGTGAATTGGGCAACAAGACTTCAAGAATATGATATAAAATTTAAGCTAGTTCATACAATAAAGGGCCATGGTCTCTATCAAATTACAACAAAAGCAATAAATTTTCCAAAAGAGGATTCTTTTGGATGGGGACAAGAAATTGAAATGTACAAAATTTAGCAAGATACGCCTACAAACACAACCATGTATTAGTATAGTGATGTACATGAATATCTAGAGCATGACACATTTTTCCTCGTAGTTAATGATGAAACAAAAGAGGGAAATTTGCCTTAAATATTTATCTTATCAGCTTGTACATGGTGTGCTTTTCTGGAAGCACAATGATGGTGTTCTTCTTAGGTGCTTAGAAGCATAGGATTTAGAAAGGGTATTAAAAGACCTTAATGATGGGCCAACTGGTGGGCACTATGAAGGTGACACTACTTCTCATAATTTCATGTGCGTTGGTTACTATTGGCCCACACTATTTAAGGATGCACACACCTATGCTTGTAAGTGTCCCATATGTTAAAGAGTTGATAGAAAAGATATAATTCTAGCCTCCACATTGGAGCCATTCTTGTTGAAGATCCTTTTCATCAATGGGAATTGGATGTTATCGGAAAACAATTTCACGATTCATCTAAGTAGCATTGATATATCTTGACTACAATAGATTAATTTACTTGATAGGGTGATAATTTTTTGTTAAAGCAAGTGAACGAGTAGGAATTCATTCACTTTGCCAAGAAGAATATCATCACTGGGTTTTTCATTCCCACTTAAATTGTTATAGAAATTCAACCACCATATTGCATCCCATTGTTGTTGAAGATCCTTTTAAACAATGGGGATTGTATGTTATTGGTGAAATGTTTCCTCATTCATCAAAGAAACACTGATATATATTTATTGCCACAAATTACTTTACTCCATGGGCTGAGGTAGTTTCATTAAATCAAGTGAATGAGAAGGATGTCATTCACTTTCTCAATTAGAATATCATCACCAAGTTTGGCATTCCCACTTTACTTGTTTTTAGTAATGTAATGTACTTTTCATCATTAAATATTTGTGAGTTTGCATTGGAAAATGGTGTTGTTTAAAAGCACTCATCTAATTACTACCCTCAGGAAATAGCTTAACTAAGTCTACTAAAAATAATTTAATTTACATCATAGGGAAAACCTTTTACTTTGAGAAAAGAAACTGGCATAATGCATTGTGAATGCTCTATGGTCTAACCGTTTCACACCCAATGTTGGAAACCTTTGAGCACTATTGAGAGTCAGGGGGTGGGGTGAATTAGTAGTGTGATCTATATATGACTTCTACCAATTATTACTTCAATTACTAAATCACACATATATGCAAAAAAAAACGCATTAAATTATCCATGCATATAAAACATATAAGCAGCCAGAACAAGATAACCATGGGAGAAACAATAATCAACACATCAAAAGAACATCCACACAAGAGAAAAAATATTTCTAGTGGAAACCCTTATGGGAGAAAAACAACCCTTGTTGTTGTTGCTCTACTCTGAGTTTCTATTAGTCAAGTAATTTATCTTTTACATAGTTTTCTAACTCCCATTATATTATGAAACCAGCTCAAGAAAAGATAGAAAAGATAGATCAACGCCTTAGAATTCAGCCTGTTCGAGGGGTCAACCTCCTTTACATTTCATAAATGAACAATTCTTGGATGATACAAATGACAAAACCTCCTTTCTATATATAGGAGTCTAAGGAGTCACAATATAATCCAACCGACCTAACAATAATAATATAAAGCCACAAAAATAACAATAGGGGGATTCTATGGGGCACAGAAATAACAATATGGGGGTAATAGGGGCACAACAATATAAATAAGGGGTATAACTACAATAGTAATGGGGTAATCACTAGTATTATAGGGACCCAACATGCCCCTCTCCTTCAAAAAAGTGTTGTCCTCAACGCTTGAGTAGTTCTGGATACTTCTGCATAAAATTCTCATCCTCCCATGTGGAATCTTCAGCGGATAAGTTCTTCCACTTGATAAGATACTCTGAAATTGATCGATTTCGTAGCTGTCGAGTTCTTGTTTCTGTGACTGCTTCCGGTTCCAATATAATTTTTCCTTCCTCGTCAAGTTCTGGCAATATTGTTTGAATTGGGAGCTTGTCACCTATAACCTTCTTTAAACATGAAACATGGAAAACTGGGTGCAATCGAGAAGCTGCAGGAAGCTCCAATTTGTATGCCATAGTACCAATCTTTTGCAACACCTTGTACGGACCATAATACTTTGGTGATAATTTATTATCCTTCTTAGCTTGCTTTAGGGACATTTGCTTATATGGTTGTAGCCGTAGGAATACCCAATCACCTACATCAAAACTTCTTTCACTGCGATGTTGATCTGCCTGTTGTTTCATTCTATTTTGTGCCAACACGAGGTTATCCTTTAAGAGTTGGAGGACTTGTTGTTGATGTTCGATGTGATGTTCCACTGCCTGAACCTTAGAATTTTCTCTTAAATATGATGTGATGGATGGTGGTTGATACCCATAAAGTGCCATAAATGGGGTCATTTTTGTTGCTGTATGGAAGGAAGTGTTATACCACCATTCAGCCAGAGGCAACCATTTGACCCATTGTGTCTGTTTATCAGATACAAAGCAACGAAGATATCCTTCCAAACATTTGTTTACTATCTCAGTTTGCCCATCAGATTGAGGATGATAAGATGAGCTATGAGCTAACTGAGTACCAAGACAAGAAAATAATTCTGTCCAAAAATTTCCAGTGAAAATGGGATCTCTGTCACTTACAATAATCTTTGGGTTTCCATGTAGCTTTTGAAATGTTTCCATAAATGCAGTAGAAACTGTACTGGCTTTAAATGGATGTGATAATGCACAAAAGTGTGCATACTTGGTAAGTCTGTCAACTACCACCATGATGACACTCTTTCCCTCAGACTTGGGTAAACCTGTGATAAAATCCATTGAAACCTCCTCCCAACGTTGGCTTGGAATGGATAAAGGTTGTAATAGACCCGGTGTCTTAATTGTTTCAACTTTATTTTGTTGGCAAACCAAACATTCCGCCACAAACTTTTGAATATCTGATTTAAGGCCATCCCAAAAAAATTCCTTCTTAACCCTGTGGTAAGTTTTTAAAAATCCTGAGTGCCCTCCTAAGGGAGAAGTGTGCAATTCCATAAGAATCTTTTGTTTTAGCTGGGAATTCTTACAGAGGTATAAGCGATCTTTGTACCATAACGAATCATTTTTCCAGCTAAATGTATCAGAAGTACTGGAATCTTGTTGTAGCTTTCGAATAAGTGCCCACACTTCTTCGTCATTCTTCCATTCCTCCCTTGCTTCGTTTATCCAATCTGGTTGGATAATAGAAATGGCACACAACAATGCTTCCACATCCTCATCCTTTCTTGAGAGTGCATCTGCCACCACATTTTGCTTCCCTTTTTTGTAGATGATTTCAAAGTCATAACCCAACATCTTTGTGACCCACTTTTGTTGCTCTTCAGAGGATAATCTTTGTTCTAAAAAGTATTTAAGGCTATCATGATCCGTTTTTACCTTGAAGTGTCTTCCCATTAGGTAGGGTCGCCATTTCTTAAGTGCATGGAGTATTGCCAACATTTCCTTCTCATAAATAGCTTTGCTTAAAAACTTTCCCTTGATTGGACGACTTTCAAAAGCAATGGGTCTTTCATCTTGCATTAGAACAACACCAATTCCATTTCCTGAAGCATCACATTCCACAATAAAGGTTTTTGTGAAGTCCGGTGTAGCTAAGACCGGTGCTTGGCACATTGCCTCTTTAAGATGTTCAAAGGCCTTTGTTGCTTTCGGAGTCCATGAAAATGAATCTTTCTTCAATAATGTTGTTAGAGGTGCTGCTATTCTCCCATAATTCTTAACAAACTTGCGATAATACCCTGTCAACCCAAGAAATCCTCGCAGATGCTTTATGGATGTGGGGATTTTCCATTCCTTAATGGCTTTAATTTTGCTAGGGTCTACCTTAACTCCTTCATGAGATACAATATGACCCAAATATTCCACCTCCTGGACTCCAAAGAAACATTTGGATCTTTTTGCATATAATTGTTTCTCCTCCAATAGTTGTAGCACCCTGTCAACATGTTCAACATGATCCTTCCAAGACTTGCTGTAGATTAGTATATCATCAAAAAATACTAACACAAATTTTCTAAGGAATGGTTTGAAAATTGAATTCATCAAACCTTGAAATGTTGAAGGTGCATTGGTAAGGCCAAAAGGCATGACCAAAAATTCATAATGACCCTCATGAGTTCTAAATGCCGTTTTCGGAATGTCTTCAATCTTCATTCTGATTTGATGATATCCCGAACGAAGATCCAACTTGGTGAAGTAAATTGATCCATGCAATTCATCCAGTAATTCATCAATAACAGGAATGGGGAACTTATCTTTAATAGTGAGCTTGTTGAGCTCCCTATAATCCGGACACATGCGCCATGATCCATCCTTCTTGTGCACCAATACTACTGGAGCTGAGAAAGAACTTTGACTCGGTTGAATTATACCAGCCTCTAGCATTTCTGCAACCATACGTTCAATTTCACTTTTTTGGACATAGGGATATCTGTACGGCCTGATGTTTGGAGGAACACTTCCTGGAATCAGATGAATAGCATGATCATGATCACGCATAGGTGGGAGACCTTTGGGAGTCTCAAATACCTTGGAATGATTGTCCAGGACTTTTTGGAGATCTGGAGAAATAGATGATTCCAATGTGGAAACATCTAGCGAACATAATTGTGCAATTACACCTCTTTGCTCCTTTTTTAGAAGCTTTGTCATGCCATTAGAGCTGATTATCTTTCCTGGTTTCCCTGCAATACCCCTTAATTCAACTTCCTTTCCTTCCGTAGAAAATTTGATGAAAAGTTCTTGAAAATTAAAAGCTATTGTACCCAAGGATTGTAGCCATTGGACTCCTAGTACAACATCAGCACCTCCCATTGGAATGGAAAGCATTGGGCTAGTCAATACATATTCTCCCATGGATAGCTTGATATTATGGCACTTTCCAGAGAAATTTATTGTTCCTCCATTTGCAATCATCACTTGACACTCTGGTGCTGGATATAGGAAGCAATTCAATTCTTTTGCTACCCTACAATGAATAAAATTGTGGGTGCTTCCTGAATCAATCAACACTATTACCTTTTTCTTCTTGATTTGTCCTTCTATCTTGATGGTTTGAGGAGTGGTAATTCCCGCCAATGCATTACAAGATATGGTCGGATTTATTTGTTCTTCATCTAGGCTTTGTTCCTGGAGTATATCTTCTTCTTTTGACCTTTCTTGCTCCTTTTCTTCTTCCTCTTCACAATCTATGTAGAATAATTTCTTCTCAGCACACTTATGACCTTTAGTGTATTTGCTATCACAACTGTAACAAAGCCCTTTTGCTCTTTTTTCTTCCAATTGTTGTGGTGTCAACCTTATAGGTTGTGGAAGACTAGGGGCAACAACACTTCCATCTTTATAGTTGTGAGTGGTATGCTTCCTGGTTGCCATAATTTTGCTTTCCATTTTTCTTGCTAACCTGAATGCCTTCTCTAATGAATCAGGTTCCCAAAGGCGAACATCATGTTGGATATTATCCTTTAAAGACCCTATGAACACATCAATCCTATGCTCCTCTGGAATATCTTTTACCCTTATGTTCAATTTTTGGAACTCCTCAATGTGCTCCATTACTGAACCCTTTTGTTTGAGACTTATCAATTGGCTAAAAAAAGTGTTGCTTTTTGTATCTTCATAATGTGCTATCAATTCTTCCGTAAAAATTGCCCAAGTGATAAATTGTTTACGAGAGCAAAGCCATTGATACCATACAAACTGATTTGGTTCCAAATATACAGTTGCCATACGTACCTTTTGTGTGTTTTGCACATTATTGAGATCGAAGAATTGCTCCATCTGTAATATCCATGTGGCGGGATCCTTGCCATCAAACTTCCTCATATCGATTTTTGGAATATGGTGATTCTTCGATCCAACATTAGCGTCTATGGAATCATGATTAACATTTCTTTTGTTCTCATCATGAGTTTCCTTTACTACCTTTTCACCATTAGTGACCCTTTCTTGTAGCAAATTCTTCAATTCTTCCATGTCTGTCTTCAAATCTATCTTCAAATATGCCATGTCTCTCTTCAAATTTGTCTTCGAATCATCCATCTTAGCTTCCATGCACTTTATCTTAGATTCCACGCCACTTATCTTAGCTTCTGTTAGCTTTTGTGAGCGTGACATTTGTTGCACTTGTTCTTGTAATTTTGATATATCATGTAGCATTTCTTCCTCTTCTTCATGAGTCATGCTAGAGCTTTCAGGTTCCTTACTAGGTGTTTGCATTTTCTTTCCTCGGGGCATCAGTTACCGATAATAATGCTTTACTATGCCCTTTGAATTCCGTTAAACCAAGCTTACACAAAAATTTAAAAAAAAAACTACACACCTTTTTTCACTTTATAGAAGCCTGATATTGAATCTGATGTATCTCTGTAATTTCAGATCATCCAGTTCTGAAATTGCTACCTGTAGTAGCCTTCTGCGTCCTCTTTCCAATGCCACAAGTCTGAGACAAATTGGATTCTCCAAGGAAGAGTTATGTGAAATCTCCCACAGTGACTTGCTTTTAGACTGGTTCAGTAGAGCGAAATTGTATGACGTGCCACGCATCACTGTTTCAACCTTTGAATCTGAAACACACATACAAGAAACTACAGTCCGTCCTCTTTTTGTACCTTCTTATGAAATTTCAATCCGATCCCCAGAGAGAAAGTTATGACGATTTTCCCCAGGTCACCTGTTTTGAATGTAATTCAGGAGTCTGCAAAAAGACCAACTTCCTCAGATCATATCTCCGCAAATATCACGCGAAAATCTCTGAAATTTCGACCCAGGGTTCAGCGCGATTTCTTCTCAAATGGGTTTTTTTTGCGACTTCTGAAACGTCACAGAAAAAACGTTATAGCGAAAATTCCACGATGACCTGTTTGGAGCAGCGAAACCCTAGAATCCAAAGCTCTGATACCAAATGTTATGAAACCAGCTCAAGAAAAGATAGAAAAGATAGATCAACGCCTTAGAATTCAGCCTCTTCGAGGGGCAACCTCCTTTACATTACATAAATGAACAATTCTTGGATGATACAAATGACAAAACCTCCTTTCTATATATAGGAGTCTAAGGAGTCACAATATAATCCAGCTGACCTAACAATAATAATATAAAGCCACAAAAATAACAATAGAGGGATTCTATGGGGCACAGAAATAACAATATGGGGGTAATAGGGGCACAACAATATAAATAAGGGGTATAACTACAATAGTAATGGGGTAATCACTAGTATTATAGGGACCCAACACATTAGCATGGAGACTAGATCTCATATACAAAATTCTGACACTGATCCACTAGGAGATTCGATACCATTGATCATCTCGGAAGACTCTGTTTTCTATGGATCTATAGACTAACATCTTCTGGAATCCATCGTGATCAATTGATCCTCGATCAAATTCGATTGGAGAATCCAACTACCATTGGATTGAGAAACTATTCCTTTCGTTGAAGCTTCGATATCACTACTCATCGCCACTATTCATATATTCTTTCATATATTTTCAAACTCGATCCAAGAAACTATTATAAAAAAGAATTCATCTCTGTATACATGCTCTCAGCAATAATATCACATCATCAAATCAAATATACATATACCAAAAATAAAATCTCTCCAAACTAGCAAAATAGTGGCCACAATAATTATGAATACAATCAGACCCTCACAACAATAAAGTGTTGCATACTACAATTAGAAACATAAGAAACTATGGATATGTGCCAAAAGAATCAAAACCTCAGGAAAAACAAGTGTGAGAGGATCATCAACATATACTCCAACATCGTACAAAAACTCTTCCTCAAATAAATTCTACTCCAACAACTTCAATTCTTCTCTATTCTGAATCATGCTTTAGATCTACTCATTATGTAGCAAATAACACTCAGATTGAAGCATCTACAATCTCCAATAGGTCTGAAGCATACACTACTTATCTGCAACCTTCTCTCTCACATACACATTCCTTCTACTAACCATTAACCCTACTTAGCTCCAATATCAAGTATATAAAACAAGTAGGGCGAAATTGAGCTTGGGGCTAGGATCAAGGGTGCACAAATTGGACCAAATAAATCCATTAACACAACAAATTGTGCACTAAATGCATTCACATAATTGGATATTTTTTCAAACCAATTTTGGCCATTATAACGTTTTCTAGAAGCCTCTAGGAATTTCCAAGCAAAATTCCTTCTGAACAATGTGAGGAATGTAGAGAAAATCATTTCAAATCTCTCAGCCGCATGCATGACACTAAATCCATGCGACTAAGACATATAGTCGCTCACATCAGCTTGTTTTCCAATGACTAGAACCTTTACATTGGAGAGTTGCCTTTATTTATTTATTTAAAGAGGACTGTGCATTGACACTTATTTATTTTGGGGCGAAAGAGGGATCCAAACTTATTGAGAGTAGAAGATGTTGTTCCGTCAAAGAAGCATATAGAGACCTTTGATTTAGGTTTTCTCATTTAGATTTTCCCCTTCTCCATTTCTACTAGTTGGATAAGGTTGAGAACACCAAAGTAGAAAAAATTGAGTATAGGCATGAGTTTTCCTAACTAGACATGGGTTTATGGTTGGACCAAAACTCTCCTTACAGACGGATCATATTTTTAGTTGGAAATTCATTAACGAAAATATGTAACCAACAGAAGGAAGATGGAAAAAAGGCTAGACAAATGTTGAAGTGTCACAAGACTTTATAGTTCGACCACACACATACTAAGAAACCAAAATAGGTCTAGGCACAACACTTATTCACATGATGAAAACAAAAGGAGAATCTCAACAAGAAAGAAAACAAGATGAAAAGAGGGAAAACACACAACAAGGAAACAAAACCAGAAGACAAGAGAACGAAATCACTAAATAAAACATGATGTAGAATCAAAATAAGAAAATGAGGATAGACTATAGGGAACGACTGTAGAATGAGTGCAGGAGAGGGAAAACTAGGATGGAGCTAATCCTACTCCTAACCTAACAGCTAGAAGGTTGGCGTCACATATAATGAAATTTCCAATGAAGCCACTGTAGTTTTCCCAACTTGCATTCCCGCAGATATGAAAAATTAAAAATGATATAAAGAAATGTGGAACAGAAAATATAAGAGCTTGAATAGCTTGCATAATAAAAGGAAGGTCTTGCTCATGGGCAGAAAGATGTGTCACAACCACTACTTTCATCCAATTTTCATTCTCACCTTTCCAATGAATACCATCTTTCAACAAACCTTAGAAGCTTATCACTAATGTGTCTCCATTTACACTAATCCCTTCAATAAGTGCGAGGGAAGATCGAAACTTGTTGTTTACAACCGAGCTTGCCAGGTAAGATTGTTCCAACCATTCAACTATTGGATCACACAATTCATGACAACCCTCTTGAAATATTTGAAAACATCATATTTCAATTAGAAGCATGGGATTATGATGAGAATAATGTAGGGAAAAATAGATCTGATCATTTTCAACAGTCACGTCGAGACAGTGAGGACCTGACATAACTATCAATGAAGGTTGAAGTGTTTCAACTGCTCGACACAAATATGAATAATGAGATATTGAATGATGAAGGTGAAGAGATGTAAAAAAACTGTCCTTGGATGTGATGATGGGAAAATGATAAGATAAATGACAGTCATAAAGGAAAAAAAAATGATAAGATGAGATGATTGAAGTGCTAGATTCCAAGTTTGAAATAAACAAAGGTAAATTGTTTTGAAGAATTTCATGTTTTTTTTTTAATAATAGAATCATCTTCTTCATGTGATGAATATGGTAGTTCATTTCCTCATAATTGGTAACATACTGCGCTAACATCATAATCATTGGGAGAAGTTGGAAGGGATGCTAGTATAGCAGGCACATGACACTAGTCAGGATGGAATGAACAAAAAGGAGATTTATTCACGCAGTAACTCATGCATACATTCACACTCAAGAGGTTTTTAGGGAAAATGAAGAACAAAATTTGTGACATGATATTCACAAGGATAGCTAGGAGCTTATCATCATGAAATACATACGATAGATATGATTCCTTGGGCCAAATATGATCTTTGGAATGATCAACTTCCATGAGAGGTACATATTCCAGAATTGAGTTTACTACAAGAGACTTGCATGAAAACAAATGAACCAAAAAAATTCTTGAGTTCGGTCAAAAGTGAAATCTCGAGAGTTTGAAAGACTATATCTAAAATATCAAAAATCTTTGAGAAAGAGATTTACACTGAATGGAACCATGCAAAAAGAAGGATTGTGTGTGAGAAACTAGATATGACTTAGTATAGGGGGCTTATTAGAGTTGCGATATCCTGACATAACCATCAATGAAATTTAAAGTGCCTTGACTCCCTTGCAGGGCCCAAAACTTCGAAGGATTATAGAATCATATTTTGAACCTTGAACCAAATCATGCATGGCTTGAGGATAGTTGTTGTTGTTGTTTTCAATACTACTCACTGGATAGAAAGATAGAAACCATCTCTGTCACATGCTTTACCATATTTTTCAACTTCAATAATCAGATTACTCAAGTGGAAAGCATCTTCTCATAGAAAATTCAAAGATAAATGAATTGGGGAAATTTCATGAGCAGACTCATTTGAAGAGTTTTCTTCATGCAAGAGAAGAGATGATGAGGGATGGGAAGGGTACTCTACATTTTGACTATTTTTAATCTCATCATGGACAACCTCACCTCCCTATGATTACTTATCAGATAAAGAAATGGAAGAGAAAAGAGTATCTCTGTCAAAAGTAGATGAATTGCAAATGACAGAATACAAGGGATAATGAGGTGAAGATAAAGTTTCGATAAGAACATATTCTTTCACCGAATCAGATAATGGATCAAAGGTAAGATATTCATGGGAAATGGAAATATCAGATGATGCACTTGGGCATTCGTTACCACATACACCAAAAAAATTATCTTCATCAGAATGATTGTGGCCCAAGGCTACGGATTGATCGAAAGGATCGATTACATTTGATTCACTACCGAGATTGGAAGATTGAAAATCCTCCATGAATGGAAGCACATCATCTTGACATGAAAGATATTGAAAAACAAAAGAAATATTGAAAGCACTTTCACTTTCATGCTCCTCTACCTATGTAGAGTGATTACCTTGTACCTTATTTCAATTTGAACCAACAACATGAAAATCAAGAGAGTGTGGAAGACTAGCTTGTGGAAAATATTTCTCAAGTGGGTCATGGTACAAAGAGTCATGGCATGTAGATGATAGAGGATAGAAGACATATAGATCAGATTCGATACTAGAGTTATGAACAGTGACATCATCCTACAGAGTGGAGGAGTTAGTCTTCACCATAGGTCTCATAAGCCATTTTGGAATTTCATCCATTAAATCTAAGTCATCACAAGTAGGAGAAGAATGCAAAGATGGTTTGGGATTTCGATTTGCATAATTTTAAACTTTGTTACCATCATAGAGAGGGACCCCTACCAGAACTAGAAAAGGAGGAGGACAGCGATCAAAATGAACAATAGGTTCCTCATCTGAAATTAGAGTTGTCTCATGATTCACAGGAGTCGGGGAAGCAGAAAAATTAGGGGGTTTAGGTTCACCACGTGAAATGATAAGAACCAAGATATCAAAGTCATGTTTCAAGAATTACCAATTCAAATATTATTTCAGAATTTCGTAGAAAAGATGAAGGAATCAATTATAAAAATGATCAATTGATTCATTAGGCTCCATTCTTATGAGTTTGATTCTTTTACAAACATTTTGGTAATTATACCCACCGAAGGCTTGATGAAGCTTCCAGAGGAACTGGAAAAGGGAATGAATGGAAGTGGGTGGAAACGTATGGTGTCACTAATTAGCACAACCTTCAAGGGTGAGGAAGAAAAGCACACAATTCAACTCTTCATTGTCAATTTTATAATATTTGCAAAATTTAAGAAAATCAGAAAAGTGCTCGGTTATGGATGTTCCATCCTCACCATAAAACTTTAATTGGGACAATTCATCGAGAGGCTCATTGGGGACTAGGAATTGATTAGGGGGGAAATTGGAGAAACAACCTGGGAGTATGATTTGTGTATGATCCATTTAATATAAGAGATTCAAACCTGATGCAATGGGCTCAACCTGTCATCTGGCCCTCCTTCTAGCACCATTTTGTTGACAATGTTGGAAATTTGTCAACTAAGGGGTTCTCCCTGATGGGAAGTAGCAATTATACCTCACACTGTTTGGTGTAGGAGCCCCATCTAGAATATCAGCCTGGTTGCCATACATCTCAAAGATATTCCTTGGCTCTAATTGTTAGCATGGGAGAGGGATAGAATGGTGTCTTATAAAAGAAAGGGAGGTGTGTCTAGTGTGTGTGTAGTTGTGACTATGTTAAGGTTATTCTAATGCAGAGGAGGGAGAAAAGTGAGCCTCTAAGCGAGAGGTAATAGTACCACACAGGAAGAGACACACATGAACCAAAAGGATCCGTCAAACATCCATTGGAATAGTCCATAGTGGATGTGACGGTCTTTACAACCAACAAATAGGGAAAGTTTCATTTAATATCTCGCAGAATAGTGCACAAGTATGGGACATCAATAGAAACCATTAAAACACATTCTCAAGGAGATAAGCACTAAAATAACCGAAATATTTTAACTATCTTAGTACATGTGAACACAAACATGATATACAATCACCCACAAAATAGTCTTTCAAATAGTCATATTCCATGCATGAAGAATGTGTTGGCCTTAAAGGATTTTGTTATTAAGAAAAAGTTCCAAGACACATGTTCATGATGTACATCACTAGCCCTTGTAGCGGGACATTGGAGCCACTCCTTTCTCCTCAAAGAACTAGTTGATCTCTCCCTAATGCCTTGCGGGAAGAGCCAAGGTGAAAAAGTCCTTGAGGGGGTATATATCACCAAGGGGTGATGCTTTCCCCTTGTGACTGTTTGACTACCCTCATGACTGTTCAACTTCTTATGAATTTTCAACTAACATGAATCTTCATATTCATGTGTGTCCTTTGGAATTCCACTTTACAATACATTTGAATATAATATAAATGGTCCACAATAGTGATGTGGTATATGACCACTTATGACATGACATAACATGACACTACCAACATGGACAACTTGGTGATGTGGCAATGTCATGTCACTATTCCTGCTGAGTGTTGGATGTCTTCTTTGATATGCTTTATCTTCTCCTCTACATGGCTTAGTGACACAAAGTCTTCAATGATATTTGTCCCTTTGATTTTCTTTGATAGATGAGCTTGCCTGCTTCAACTGTAAAGATGTCTTTCTACATGCTCCCCTTCTACATCTCCTTATTCATCATCTTGTCATGGTGTAAGAGAGTACTTTCAACTAAAAATCACTCATGATGAGACAACATCAGTTTGAAAACCCCTAGCCTAAGATAGAGCATTTGGATTCATGAATTGGGTGAGGACTGGGTAACCGGTTAGGAGAGAAGGCCCAATGACTGCACAATTGCGTAGTTCAAGCAACCAAAGATCAATCATGATCACTGAGACTACACAGTGCACAAATCATGCTAGACTAAGGGAAATTTCTGCACAGTCCTCATTTCGGGAAAAATTTGTGCAGTGCCCATTGAGAGAAAAAATTTCACAGTGCCCATTGAGGGAAAAAATTGCGCAATCCCCACTGAGGGAAAAAAATTGCGAAGTGCAGACTTAGTGGAAAATTTTGTGCAATTCAAGTACAAAGTAGAGGTTGTGGGATGGGGCCGTGGGAGGAAAAACTTTGTAGTTTTAGGAGGTAAGGGGTCTGGGCAACTGAGATTGTGCAATGTGCAGCTAAGGGAGGCTTGAAGGACAAAATTGCACAATTTTTGGAGGCAGTGAGGGCCAGTTGAGGGAAATGATACTAGGAGAAGCATATGTGCAGTTTTGGGTGCCAATGCAGGTTGGGCTTCTGTGAATTGCATAGTTCCATTAGACAAGGGAAAATATTTAAGTAAGTTTCAGAGTGTTCAGTTCAAGGCAGTTTGGGAAACACAACTATGCAATTCTAGAGGTAAAAATCAGGAGTTGGGCTCAGGAATTGCACAAAGAAACAACCCTAGAGGATAGGGACTGCGCATTGCATAGTCCCATGAAGAAAGGTCACAACTTAGAGGGCTGAGACTATGTAGAGTGCAGTTTAGTTGGGGCCCGATGAAGCTAAGTTTCTCGATTAGGAAGATTTTCCGAAAATGTATAAATGTGGGATGCGTGATGAACTGTGATGAAACTTGACATTGATCACACACTTAACATACTTTGAATACATGAAAACATATATCATCGCAACATGTCAACAAATAATTTGCCTCAGTGCGACTATCTAATGACAAAATACAAAAAGTGCGACACTTAAGATAGCCTTTACGACCATGACGACACTTGTGTGACAATGCTCAAGACTTTGTGTATGGTTGCAACATATGTTTACATGGTTGGGGCAACTCATATACACAAAGTGCAGCCTTCAAAACCATAAAAAGAGGCTCATAAATGTTGTACGACAATCAAACATGCCAAAAGATGATAATTAACCAATCATGCAAAAGGGACCAAAGAACTGCGAGAAAGCTCATGAAATGAGCTCTAATTTTTGCAAAAACAATGAAAAAGACCAAGGAAGGCTCCAAAATTTTATTGTAAGCCAAAATTTTGGAGGGTGTTGCAGTAGCTACAACAATCTCTTAGTTAACTTATCAATTTACTAAAAGTAGCCCTAGTCGTGCATGCAATTTGAATTCCCTAGTTTATGTGGAGGGAAAGGCACATTATCATTGTCAATTGTATACTAGTTGCGTGTACAAGTTTTGTGTTGGAGTAGGTGATCAATTCCTTCAGGATTTGCATAAGGAAATAGGGAACTCTTTTATATTTAAGGGACAATTTCCTCAAGGATTGCGCAAGGAAATATGAGGAATCTTTGAGGCCTATTTTTGCTAAGTATTGGTAATAGTAGGTAAGATAACAAGAGATCAATATTACAGTGCAGGTTCAGCTTCAAGGATTGAAGTTTTCATTGTAATAGATCCATATTTTCGTCTTAATCAATACAAAAACAAAGTAGGGGTTTTTCGTAGTTGGGCTCCCCTAGAAAAGTATTTTTTTCATTGCGATTTAATGGTTGCATGTTATTGGATGTGTTTGTATTGTATGTTTTCCTTTACGCAAATTGAGTGAAAGAAAGTTGTATTTGTTGTTTTCAATATGAATTCATTAACAACTACAAATTTCAAGCTATTTCTACAATGCAAAAGTAGATGAAAAATGAGATCCAAAAATTGATGCAAAACCTAACGAAAAAGTGGATAGAAAAAGGGATTCATAAAATGATGAAAATTTTGATGAAAAGCTAGATGAAAATATTGATGCAAACATGGATGCAATATTTGAAGGAAAAATGGGTGTAAGGGTGGGTGCCAAACTAGGTGAAAATTGTGGTAGAACAAAAGTGGAAGTAGTAGTGGAAAAAATAATGAATGCAAAAGAGGACAAAAATGTTGATGTGAAACAAGATGCAAAACTAGATGCAACAAAAGTAGATGAAAAACTAGACAAAACCTTGGCGAAAATCTTGGTGCAAAGGGGGATGTTATAAATGATGCAAGAAATAATGTAAAGAGGTTGCAAAAGTTGATGCAAGTGTAGGCACAAAAGGTGGATGAAATCAAGGATGAAAAAGTATGTTAAGAAAAATTAGGTGCCAAACTTGATGAAAAACATTAAACAAAACCTAGTGCAAAGGATGGCACAAAAATTGGGGCAAAATCTCATGCAAAACCTGTGCAACACTTGATGCTAAATTGAGTGTAAGACTTGGTGCAAAACCTGATGCAAATTTTGCACCATATATTATAAATGGATCCAAATAGCCCTTAAACACTCCCATTTGATGTACACAGATGTCGCTATTATAAACCCATCATAATTAGCTTGGTCGGTTGAGGGAGAGAATAAGCACAACCCCTCCCCTTGAGTCTCCCATAACATCAACAGAGCAACTGCACTTCAGTAACCCAACCTTGATATTCAAATAAAATTCTACCAAGAACACTAATAAGATTCTATAGATCCCAATTATAAAAATTAAAACTGAAATATCTTACAATTATGGAGTAAAACCACATTGTAAAAGATAATATTTTACCCTCCTCCATGCCTGAGAATCCCAAGTCGAATCCATTTGGAATTTCACTTTGTAAGAGACCACCAAAAACATTTCTCCATCAAGTGTCCTCCGAATGATCACACATAAAGATGCTTTCTCTAGGAGGAAGATAGATGTATCCCACTTTCACATTTTTGGATACATTGTCTATTGTCATGTCTCCAAAGATAGTAGGAAAAAGTTGGAGCCTACTGCAGAGAAGGGGATATTTTTGAGATACACAAATACACATCACATTTACTGGGTGTACATGCCTTGACTCAGGTTGACTGTAATGAGGAGAGATGTCATATTTGACGAGGAGAAGGCCATGATAAGATATTTAGAGTGAAAGTTGAGCATTCCACCAAAGGAGGAGATTCAAGCTCCAAAGGAGGAGCCCCAGTGAGATCCAAAAGATGTTGTGGAGAAGCAACATGAGGAAGCACTGAGAGAAAATCGAGTGGTGGCACCAAATCTCATAGAAACTTCTAGATAAGGGAAGAAGAGCAGTATGGGGGCATACAAATAGGGGCAGGATGCTTAGGAAGATGTTGGAGTTCGCACATACTTATGTATATACAGTAGATCACCAAACATATATATTAGATATATGGAACTGATGACATAAGTGATTTATTTTGAGCCTTCTTCATTTGATGAGGCAGTTTCCTAGGAGGTTTGGATAGATGCTATGGTGTAGTAGTATGACTCCATCATGAAGAATGATGCATGGGAGGTTGTGCCTAGACCTAAGGGAAACTATGCTATTGGCTCTAGGTGGGTGTATATTGTTAAACATGAAACTGATGGAAAGTTGAGAAGTACAAGGCCAAATTTGTGGACAAAGTCTTCTCACATGTAGACGGATTTTATTATGAGGAGAAACTTCCCCCTGTGGTAAGATATTACTCTATCAGGACCATACTAGCATTGGAAACATAGTTTGGATGGAAGATCCACCAAATGGATGCTAAGACTGCCTTTCTTAATGGAGTGGTTGATGAAGAGATATACATTGAGCAACTGGAGGTATTTGAGACATTTTATAGCAATACACATGTGTGTAGACTTAGGAGATGCCTTTATGGTACAAAATAGACACCTTGTGCTTGGTACACTCACATAGATTCCTATCTCAGTGGGTTGGCCTTCATTAAGAGTGAAGCAGATGCCAATTTCTACTACATTATGGTAGATGGTAGTCTAGTCATATTATTACTGTATGTAGATGATTTGATACTCATAGGAGATGAGAGGTTGATCCATTCTTGTAATGAGGACCTTGCAAAAGAGTTTGAGATGAAGGCTATGGGTGTGATGCTGTAATTTCTTATTTTTGTGGTGTGGCAGGGAGATGGAGAGCTATTTGGTAGGTATGGAATGTACACCTCTAAAATCCTTCAGAGATTCCATATGGATGATCGCAAGCCCATGGACACTCCTCTAGGTACTAACTGGAGGAAAGAGGACGCCTCTACAGGGGATGTAGTACATGGAACCATTGACAAAGAATTGGTGGGGTCTGTTAGTGTCCTATATTATAGTAATCAAAGTTAGGCATAGCATTCTCATCATTCTAGTCAATTTGTAAAATGTTTTGCTATGATATCTTAGAGATCAAGTTATTAGTCTTTTGAGTGAATATAATAATGGATTTGGGTTTTTCTTCATTTAGACGAATCAAACAGTGTCTTTTCAAGTCAGTTGTAAGGTAAAATCATAAAATAATCATCATTACAAGTTGGTGTTGTGCTCGCTATTTGCGTTTTTACTTCATATTTGAATTTGAAAGGAATAATTTTTAACAAAGGAGTCTTGGAATCCATGGAAGGTAATAAATACACGCATTTGGTTCTCAAAAATTCATCGAAACAATTTCTCCTCCTCCTTAGATGTTTTGAACAACCAAAGAGAGTTGTTGCGCTTTTTTTGCAGGGGTTCGCTGTGCTTCTACAAATTGGAGTCTTTCTTGTGTCACGATCATTATCAAACTCCAAATTTCTCTTGTCTAAGATAATTCACATTTTATGATAGTAATTGAGAAGAATGTCGAGACAATATCACAATACTCATAAACTTGAATGTGTTGCACTTTCTTGTTGCGGTACTTTCAATGGCATGAAGTTTTGATAGAAGATCAAGGTTTTGGTATTATTTATTATGTATGGAGGTTCAAAGATATTTTTAAATATAAATATCATCAATCAACCATTTTTCTTAGTGAACAAATTCAACGCCTTGTCAAATTCACTCTAATGAAATTCGATGTGCTTCTGTTATAGATAATAATTTTTGAAGAAGGGAGGTTTGCAGTTTGGTAAACATGTTTCTTAATAGGTATTTTATGATTTAGGCATCATTTTCCAATTGTTTGGCACATTCAGAGGTACAAGGGATGATTGGAAGTATACTAATGAAATTGAATGTGCTTTAGCACTACGCTCCTACTGTAGGTATTGTTTTTTTTCAAGTATGGAGGGTTTAAAATATGAAAAGAGGTTATTCAAAGTGTATCTATTGATTTTAAGTTTATATTTAAAATGTGTGATACATTAAAAATCCTAGGAGGTGATCATAAACATGAAAATCATGAATTCGTTTCACTTTTGAAGTGGCGCAATGAAGCGGTGCGCTTCGACACAGTCAATAATTTGACCATGAAATTTGTATATATACCTCATGTAATTGAATGTCATGATTAAAAAAAGTGTCCTTAAGGGTATTGTAGGTTCAAAATTCAATCATTGATCATATAATATGAAAAGGAAGCTTGATGCACTTCTACTGGAGGGGATTCGTTGCATTTTTTTATTGTTTTAGCAATTAACTTCAAAACCGGTTTCTGACCAAATGGAGATGAATCACTACAACAAAACCTTGTGATTAGCATCCCTTTTTGCTTCCTCTTTTGCATATAGAGCCCATTTTTGGTGCTATTTGTGTCCATTTATCAAATATGGTGCAAAAATTGATGCAAAAATTGCACTGAGTTTCACACCAAGTCATGCACCAAGTTAGCACTAAGTGTTGTGTCGGGTTTTGCATTAGGTTTTGCACCATGTTTTGCATCATCCTTTGCACCGCGTTTTCTACCAGGTTTTGCATCAAGTTTGGCATCTAATTTTGTTTCACCTACTTTTTCATCGTCTATTGGATCCATTTTTTTGTGCCTACACTTGCATCAACTTTTGCATCATTTTTTGCATCCTCTTTTGCTTCATTTTTTGCATCCATTTTTGCATCCTTTTTTGCATCCCCATTTTCGCCAGGTTTTGCATTGAGGTTTGTGCCTAGTTTTACATCTATTTTTTCATCTACTTTTGTTGCATCCAATTTTTCATCTTGTTCTGCATCCACATTTGCATATTCTATTGCATCAATTATTGTTTCCACTATTGCATCCACTTTTGTTCTACCACAATTTGCGCCTAGTTTGGTGCATACCTTTGTGCCCACTTTTCTTCCAATTTTGCATCCATGTTTGCATCCCCATTTGTGTCTAAGTTTGCATTTACTTTTGCATATCTTTTTGCATCCTTTTTTTGTATCCAATTTTGCATCATCTTTTGCATCATATTTGGCATCTTGTTTTGAAATAACTTTTGTTGCATCCACTTTTGTATCTAATTTTGCATCCACTGTTGCACCCATGTTTACATTCACTTTTGCATCCCCTTTTGCATCTTCTTTTGCATCTTCTTTTGCATAAAAAAATAACTTGTTTTTTTGAAACTATCATTTAATCCACTTTTGCATCAACTTTTGTCGCGCCACAATTTTCACCATGTTTTTCATGTACTGGTGTACCCACGTTTACTCCCACTTTTAAATCCACATTTCCATCCTCTTTTGCATCCAAATTTGCATCAAATATTTCATCCACTTTTGTGTCAAGTTTATGCATCAAGTTTTGTGTCTTGTTTTGTATCTACTTTTGCATCTACTTCTGTTGCATCCATTTTTGCATCCAATTTTGTGTCCACAGTTTCACCTGTAACAATCGTAGTGCAAATTGCATGTAATAAAACTTAAAAACAATAACCATGGATGAATGGGATACTTATTCCAAGTTGAATGTTGGGCAAGAAATCCTAGGGGGAGTTCATTTGGTTATTTATGGCTAAGGAAATTGGCAAAGTCATTAAAAGTAAAAAAGGCATTTTGGCACATTATTTATGAAAATAATGTAAATTAGGAGGAAAAGGAGGTGAAAGGTCATAGGTTGCATGTGAGGAGGAAAATGAAGGAAAATAATGGAAAATGAATAAAATAGAGGCCTCATTCATAAAAAGGGTTTTGAGGATTAGTTGGTAACCTTTTGTGAGTTTAGCTTTGGAGCTCATTCATTATTCTCTCTCTCTCATACTCTTGGACACTTAGAATTTTCTTGGAGCAATTTGGCATTGGAGAAAGAAAGGGAAATAAGGGAAGAGGAAGAAAATATCAAGTAGGGAAAGGAAAGATAGCAGCTACAATAGGCTTCATTGCAGGTATCGACTTACATTTGTATTTTCCTTGCTATATTTGGCATGCATGGGATTACATGTTTTTCTTTTATACCATGGCATGAGTTTTTCTAGGTGTGACAATATTTTCAGCCTAGCCTTGCCATTTCCTAATAGTTTTGATGAGATGAGTTCTCTCATTCAGTTTATGTGGGATGGACGGATTGGATTTGAAGGTGAGTGGGGTGGATCTCCAAATTGACAAACACATGGTGTAGTGGTCCCTAAATTAGATTGAGGATGCACGAAGCCATTGGCTGAGTAACCCCTGAACCAGACTATGGGTTGTGGTAAAGTCAGATTGTGTGCCTCGGTGGGCCTAGGAATCCTTGCCAGTGAATGGCGGGACATATGGTAAATCCAAGAGGTGGATTTTATCTCCATCGGGCCTAGTGATTCTAGGATTGAATAAATGGTAAAGCCTAGAGAGTATATCTTGGTGCAGGGAGTAGTGATCGCTAGATCAGACTACGGATGCACAGTAAAGTTTGAGAGACAAGGAGCCACTCAAATTCCTCACGGTGTAGGTAGAGAAATACTGTGGCATCCACATTGATTAATGTTTTTTGATGTGTTTTGTGAGTCCTGTTGTCATTCTTTATTTTTGAGTTGAGGGAGTAAACACATAGGACAACATCAAAACCACTTTGGAATCTGGGATGTAGCCTTGCCAGCTTCAGAGAGGGATCTCTCTATAAAATTCAGTTATGTTTGATGTGAATTTAGGCTAGTTATTATTGTACTGATTGTTTTTTATTGGATTGATTGGTTGATTAAATTGTTAGATGGGCTATGGAGTATAAAGATTAACTGGATTTGCATCAAATTTTGAAGGAGTTTCACAGGGAAAACTAGGTTTCACTAGTTCGATCTTTCGAAATTGTAAATGAATTATGAAATAGAAGGAGTGTAAGATTCAGTAGAAACTAAGGAGAAATGAAGGATTCCTTAATTTGACTTCAACATAAAACATATAAATTACTAACAACTAGAATAGAGTGCTCTGTATAACATATCCTATTCATCTTAGTTTCTATTATGTGATTAATCTTTTCAAAAAAGACAGAGAAATAAAACAATGATTAAACACATAAAATGAATAAGAACATCACCATTTCGTACACCACGTGACTCTTGTGAAAATGTCCTTGTATTATTGATGCTTCCAACAACTAGAAAATTACAATTTGCAGAGGAAATTATATTCAACAATCAACATCTCTTACTTCAAATGATGAAGTATTTATAAAAATCCTAAACTAAAATATATAGAAAATATATCAAGATTCGTTACAAATATCTCCAATTGTATTAAACAAATAGAACTAAAATATAGGAAATTTAAAACTAGTGTTTTGGAGAATTTGGTATCTACGGATAAATACTAATTCCCTAGATAAGTAGCCATATCTAGAAAAATAGTTTAAAGTGTATTAGTCTTTTCCTATAAGCAATAGATAAGATGAGAATATGAGAAGACCTACTTGTAGTTCTTCTTTCCTCTCGTCTCCCTTGTATCGATCCCGTCGCTCCTTCCCGTACTTAATACACTTGAGAAGTACCTTTAAACACAATAGAAAACAAAGAATCAATCAAAGAAAAAGATCTATTGAATATAAGTGAATGGAATCATATACATTTCACACATATAAGAATTATAAAACAATACAAACATATGGGAGAAAGGTTCAAACACTTTATTGAATAGAAGAAGGAATTACAACCATTTGTGTCTGATTCAAATCCATTCCTCTAGCTTGGATCCCATCTCAAAAGCATGACAAACTTGTAGCATCACAATACTTGCTTCAAAGCCAAATCTCATAGGAACATTATCTCCTTACAATTCAACATAATCTAGCCCCTGATCACTTAGATGAGTGGTCAATTTATAGGAAGATGAAGGAGGTTTTGTCATAAATGGTGGCATTGAATGGCCTTCCATACTTAGAATTAGTTCCATGGAGGAAGGAATGAGAGGATAGGATAAAGCTTAACTCATTCCTCATCCATTTTACGAGCTCATAGGAGTTGATAAGTGAGGGAACTTTCCAGATGACTCCAAAAGATAAGAATATTCCCCAAACCCTATGTGAATTTCGCTCAATCTCACCCAGTACAGGTGAAAGGAATCCTAAGTTCTTTGTAGAGCACCCTGGCATGGAATTAACTGCTCTGTAGCGCACCCTTACATGGGCCTATCTACGCTAGTCCATCTGGAGACTATTTCTGGATGTCTTCAAGTCATGAAACTATCCAAGAAGGAGGAATTCAAATGGGTGACTTTTTTAGGGCATGTAGCAACTAAAATTAGGGTTTGATGAGCCTTAAAACACTGATCTCGATGATGGGATTGATGTGCCCAAATGGATCTGTAACAGCTGCCCCCTAAAGTGTGAAGTCAGAAAAATGCCAATGTCGAATGAAATGCTTTACGATGTGATGAGGAGGTATCGAAGTGGAAGGTGACCTGCATCAATTACAATACATATATCATGATATTTTATTTTTACATGAATCATTGAGGGAAGGCATACCCATGCTCAGCTTATAATCTTTCATTACATGTACATAAATAGTTGTCTACGAATATAGACCCATGATCAGAATGACCATCAATTTAATGCCATTGTACATATGATTTAGTACTCCTGAAATTGCAGCCCGGATGGATGAAACTAGATCTGGGGTCTTCTATCTCGTTCAATCATTTTCTCAAGTACGATTCTAACCATTTGAATATGTGATCTGAAGTCGAACATTGGAAGACACCATTTGATTACCAGCCAATGATGTAAGCTGTTAACAAATGCGAGAGAAATCATTGATAATGATAATGATCCTCAAGGTACTGCAATACATTCTACATGGTGTGAATGGATGATTTGATGTCAAACACCATACAAAGTCTTTTGGTCGAAGGTCATTGATGTTAACCTATCGCCAAAAGTGAGAAACTGGCCATTGATGCATGCAAGGCTCGAGGTATTGGAAGGGTGTTTCTAAGTCAACCTTCTTGGATAATGTGCTGATGTCGACAAGAAGTGACTCATCGCAAGAGGGCCTTGATGTATCCCACATCAACGACACAAAATGAGTGTAGTGGTCTTAGAGGTGGAATTTGACTGACGGCACAAGGTTCAGGAATGGCGGTCATGAGAATGAAGGTTTATGGTATTGCAAAGGATGAATTTTGACCAAATGACTTTTCTTGAACATGTCGGTGACACTGGAATGAATTGGTAGCATTGACGCAAAACAAAGTGATGGATGGTATGATAGACCAAAGGTGTGATAACCATCAAGCTAATAACCCAACCCAAATAGTCACGGTGATGGAGTGAAAGTGTCATGTTCAAGAGCAACCTTCTACCATAAAGTGGTTTTCCCCTTTTTCCCATTTTCCCCAATCATTTTTGACAAGTACCTCTTTATTTTTATCAAGCTTGAGGAGGATAACATATGCTTGGCGTATAATTCCACCCTTCTGGTGAATCCATCACTATTTTATGTTCTAACGAGTTTAGCAAAGGTGAAACTCGGTCTTGTCTAGATGGAAGAGTTTGTCACTATTTGACGTTTTGACGAGTTTAACAACAAAGATAACTCAGTCCTTTTCATGTTTAGAGAGTTTGAAAAGGGACAAAAAGAAAACTCCACAAGTTCTTTTTCGTATATTTGTCTCTCAAGTCCAAAAAATCATAAAACAATACAAGAGAGAACCTGTTGACCATTTTTGGTCAATGTATTCCTTTTTCTTAAATAATCTATCTTAGTTTGGAAAAGGGTTAAATTTATACTGAGTAGATATCATTTCCAATCTGTTAACGAGTTGTAAATGACAAGCACTTGGCAATGTTTTCATATTTTGAGAGTCTGAAAAGAGCTTAAAGAGGACTCCACTTTGAGGAATGAGTGGTGTCTAGGATAACAACTGATTCCGACGATGTTGGAACTTGTCAAAACATCTTGATTTATGTGAAGAGGTTGGTTAATAAGACCACTCATTGCAACTATTCCTCAAAAAGGGTAAAACAACCAAGTGAAAGCGTATGATCGGGCAAAGGGATGGTGGCGATGGGATGAAAAAAACCAAGGCTCATCTGACGAAAGAGGTTGATAGAATGGAAATGGGTTCACTTTTACACAAGCTTGAACCATACAGAAGTATGCTTGGGTTCAGTTTCATGTTTACACAAGCTTGAAATGAGAAACTATGCTTAGATTTAGTTTCATTTTTAGACAAGATTGAAATGAATAATTATTCTTGAATTCAGTTTCATTTTTAAACAAGCTTGAAATGAAGAACTATGCATGAGATTGGTTTACATCCCCCAACATGATGAAAGGGAGAGTCCCTGTAACTAGATGGAAGTCACTATGGTGAAGCAGGACGGTTATCCAACAACTTCCTGGCTTCATCCAGATAGGGACAAAGGTGAATGGGGTGATTCCCTTCACATAACCTATAGGGAAACTTAACTTTACCACTAGGTGCATGCCCCCCAAGTTTCATTACATTCACCTAAGTAGACTACTCATGGCTATCAGGTGGATGGAATGAAGGGTTGTTTACCAGATCAAGTGAAACAATCGACTGGGATTTTACGAGATCTAATCAAAGACTCGACTTGGAACTTTGCTCCAGGGGGCCTTGTTTCATTTTTTAATGAGCTTGGCACAAGATAAGGAACTATGCTCACACTCCTTGTTTCATTTTCTAACAAGGTTGACACAAAACCAGGAACTATCGTCATATCCTTGGTTTCATTTTTTAACGAGGTTGACACAAGACAAGGAACTATCCTCATATCCTTGGTTTCATTTTTTAACGAGGTTGACACAAGACAAGGAACTATGCTCATGGGAGTTGTTTCATTTTTTAATGAGGTTGACATAGTAAAAGAAATATCCTCATATTCCTTGTTTCATTTTTTAGCGAGGTTGACACAAGACAAGGAACTATCCTAATGGACCTGTTTCGTTTTTTAATGAGGTTGACTTAGTAAAAGAACTTTCCTCATATCCTTTATTTCATCTTTTAACAAGGTTGACACAAGACAAGGAAAAATCGTCATATCCCTCAATCACGACTCATAAGAGGTCATGACTTCCAAGAGGTTCTCATCAGATGGGAGAACAATGCTTTGGAAGGGATCCGTAGCAAGGAATCCATTAGAGAGATCTGGTTCCAATGCCCCTAGTACATAATGTACAACATCAATGAATTGATCACCAGTTGATGTAGGCATGGAATGGGTTGCCACATAATTAACCCGTGGCAGGGACGATACCATTGGTACAAAAGGACCATTTAGGGAAGATGGTTGACTAGAAGCCATATTTGGACTAGGAAATGAAAGTTGGTCAATGGTGACAATTCTGCCTTCATGTGCAAAACACATCACTCGAAAGACTGTTGAAACAATAGATCCCATGTCATAAACATAGTCGCGCCAAAGAAGTAAATTGTAATCTAAAGGGCCTAGGACTACCATCACATTCAGATAAACGATTTTTCCTCCCAAAGTAATAGGCAACTAAGGAAGGATCCCTAATGGTTGATTGGTTCCTTTATTAAAAGCCAACAGATTCTGAGTAACGTGCGCAAGTGGTGGCAAACCAAGCGCTTGCCAAGTAGTTGAGGAAAGGATACCCATAGATGCACATTCATCTATAATAGTGTCTGATATAATCATATTACAAACCTATACTATGATCTAGAAATGCACATAAGAAGGAAGACAAAATCCTGCCAGTCAATTTCAATCAAAGGAAGTGACCAGACTAATTGGAAAGGGTACTGTAGAAATGAGAGAATTAACTCCTTGAGTTACGAGTGCAGGAGGATTTTCCTCCTATCTTGATGGAATAGGAGGATTGCCCCCAAGCTCATTGGAATTTGAAGAAACGAAAAGAACATGAGTGGTATTGTTGGCTTGTATGGGCCTGACCCAGGTTTAGAGGTGATTTAGCCAAGCAAATCTCGGTACTACCGGCCTTTTCGGCAACAGTCTGCGGAGCGTGGACTAAGATCTCACCCAAAGTAGTATGGCATGGTGCTAGAACCAGGTTTTCACACCCTAGGGATGTCTGATGAGCTTCTGTAGGTCTGTGGTTTGACCCTATGCGCTCATCGTTACACGCACTTGTTCGTCCCTCGCAACTTGCGATGCTACTTCCGCATAGCCAAACTCAGAGTGTGACCTGTATTATACCCAAGTTCCTTACTATTTAATCTATTATTACCCGATTACTCAACTTATTTGTGTAAGACTAGTGATAATTTAATAGCATATCCAACAATCATATCAGTGTCCGCAATAAACAAAATAGTATAAATGTAAACAAGTCAATACACAAGCAGATACACAGAAATAGGAATCAACTTCTCTTTATTATTCTTTGATCAAGATTACAGACTCAACACTGCCCTGCGCACTCAGCTGCACAGGTTCGTGCACTCAGTTGCAGAATCTACTAGGCCTCTGTGCACTCAGCTATAGATCCTCTACCTACTACTACGACCCAATACACTTAGACTCTTACTCTATGGTTGAACCATGTGTATTCATCTATCTCTCCAATTCTAATTCCCCACTTTTACAACTTTAGAGCCTCGCTCTATTTATACAATCCCATGGTCTACAGACCATGGGTTGGCCGACATGAAATTACATTACTTTACAATACTTAGGTTGGACATCCCTATGACTCATCTTATACTTTGCGCTCTGCACCCGTAATTCGTGGAGTCTCACAACAAATTTGACCAAAACTTGGGCTTTGAGCCCCAAAAAATGATGTGAGGGGATTTCATGCCCAACAAGCCCCCAACACAATCATTGTGACTCATCCTGAGTCACTCTATTGGTGTGGTGATCTTCGCACAAAGCCCCTCCAACTAGTCCCATACTGTTGGGAGGTCCGCGACACATTGTTTTGCAGTTTGCTAGACCTATTGCATGCACTCTTTCAATTCTTCTTTGTGAGGATCAGCTACCTTCCTTAGTGCGTAGAGTCCCTGCATCTGTGCGAGCTTACCCGCAATGTATGTCGCAATAGTGAAGGCCTCATCAATCCATGGCTGAACGCGCGCTTTGAGAAGTGCCCCTTTCCATCTTGCGGCATACACCTACTCTTTCAGTGCCCTTGCTTGCTTCATCTTTTCCAGCAGTTGAGTGAGGATGATTGTCTACGTAGTTCCCCTTACATTATCATACTACTCCTGAAGCTTGCACTCCTATGTTTTTAGGCGTTGTATGTTGGGGTCCTTTTGCAAGGATGTGAGGATGCCAAAGGCTTGTTCCAACATACCGGTACACTCCTGCACTACCCATCCGATTTCTTCCAATCCTTTTTGAATAGCGCTAACGCATTGCTCTCTAACTTCCAGAGGAGTGGAAGGCTACGCCTTTAGCCGTAGCTCCACAATCTGGATATTCAGCTCCAGTTGCACACGCATTGTTTCTTTGCATGCATCTTAGACTCCACTTGCCAGACATTGGATCCGCATCTCTATTGGTAGGTCTGAGGTGATGGACAACACTAGGACTCATTGGCACGCTTCATCAACTCCTAGCATGATTTGCTGGTTCTATGACACCAGTTCATCATGCTGCAGGCTGAGTTGTTCAATGTTGATCTTTTTCTCACTCATCACCTAAATTGCACGACCCTCCCTGGCACGGAGCTCTGCTGTTATGCCATCCTACAGTTGGTACAGTGTGTCTCGTGGAAGGGTAGCCACATTAAGGCCAAGTCCCTTGATCCTGCCCAGTGCGGCTCTGTTGTCCTCATTTCTTGCTATTAGTGCTCCTTTCGATAGCACTATGGTGTTGGCCATCTTTGTGCATAGCAGCTGCTCTGTTGCTAATGTGCCTGTTGCGTCATAGGTGGCTATGGTTCCTTCCTGTGGGGGCCACACCTGTAGTTCTTGCAGCTGCGCCCTTAGGGATCCCAACACAATCTGTTGCTCTGACATGGCTTCTTGGAGCACTTCCATGGTGACCTTGTGAACCATGTCACCGATGTCATAGAGGTTTCCTTCTGTTAATGTGATCAGGTTGATGGCAAATTTGTAGGCCTTGATCTCTTTCCATGGACCAAATCTCTCTGTGACGCACGACCTTTTTAGTTGTGTGGAAGTTGTGCCTGGGTTTGTGCCTTCTTCTGCAAGATCTATGTCCTCTACTTCCTGTCATGTAGAGAAGTCTTGGCCCTCCTCGTCCTATGTTGTGGTGGCCCCTGTTGCTTGCACTGCTGCTGCTACTTCAGTGGCCTTTTCCTGCTTCGTGGCTGCCCTTGCTGCCTCACGGACAACCCTTACCTCCACGGCCACTTTTTCATTGTGCCTCTTCTCAGACAACTTCATGATATGCAACTTGGCCTCATCCTTTTATTTTTGTGCTGTTGTCCTATCCAGCTCTACCAGATCTAGGGTGCGCCACTCGGGAGGCCATGGTTCTAACACTGAAAAGATTGCATCATCAATGGTGATGAAGGGGAGCTTAGTGCATTGCTGTGCTAGATCCTTACGCACCTTGATGTAAGCATTATGCATGTCCCCTTGAAGTATGCAAAGATCCGTAGATTGTTGTGCACTATGGGGGACAGGCGTGGCCATATATTGATCCATCTAGATGCACGCCTCCATGAACATCCAGAAGATCTTTGTTTCACAAATCCACTTTGTGTCCTTGGTAGCCCAGAGTGATGCATACTTTGCGGCCTCTGGTAAGTCCTATTCAATTCTAGGGAACTGACTGTCCTCTGGCAGTTCTCCTGTTACCAGAAAAATGGACAAGAGAAACCATGTGTAGTGGAAGGTCTTGCCCTGCTCCCGGGCTTCCTTGCAATTGGTCAAGAATTCATCACAGAGGAACTCGGCCCAGTTGAATTGGACCCCATCTGCACATTGTTCGGCCAACACAACTACCGACACTGGTACCTCATCGCCGCAGCATTTTCTCATTACCTTCCCAGCGAGGAGTTGGGTGGCTACACACACCCCTTTATCTTTGATGTTGCTCATTGCATAACCCCTCTTTTTCTTCTCGAACTTGTATTTTTTCTTCATGGCCTCTTCGAGCACCAAATATCTGCTTTTTCATGCTATCACCGTGGGGCACTTTCCCTTATAGGGGAGTCAGGAAATTGCATGGATGAGATCTGTCGTGATGGGAATAGGCTCCTCTAGCCATAAGTACCCATCGTGCACCAGCAAAAGTAGCTGCTTGATGACGAAAATAGTGATAGGCACATGGTGGAAGTGTGGAATCCATATTACATGAAGCAATCCGGCCTTCTCCACACCATGTAGCCATTTTCGCGGCTCTAGTGTTGTGACTGGCCCCTCTGTGCTCTGCTTCATGAGGCTCTCCATCTCTAAGTGTGGGAACTTCTCGCTGTCTGCGAGGTCCCAATCTTCAAACTTCATTGTGGACACGCAACCCAGGTGCGAGCCCTCAAACACAATTCCATCAGGGAGGAGCGGGGTTTGGAGTGCGCTCTTAGTGGCATCCAGGTCCTTTGGTATCTTAGTTTTCCCTTTTCGTGGAGGGATGCACTTGGGCAATTTTGCTACAGAGCACACTGGCTAGACGTCCTCTTCCATGTCTTCTGCTTCTTCTAACTTATTGACAAGAGCCTGTAGGTCCTCCTCCCCATAATCTGTCTCAATGGTGACAACTTTGTCCTTTTATTCCATTGTGAGTTTACCGAACCATGGATTCCTTGGGGACATGCGAACTAGTCCTGCTGCTTGCTTATCTTTCTTGGGCCTCGGCATTTGAGGTGATTTTGGAATTTCATGCACGACCCTAGTGTCTATGGGAACATCATATACCATGGGGTTCTATGCAGCTTCGTCGATGGTTACTTCTACAGAGCCCAAACCTCTCCTGGTAGCTGGCATCCTATTTGAATTGTTTGTGGTTGTTCACGAACTTCAGGGCTCGAATATTTCTCGGCGCTCAACACTCTGTGCTCTAATCAACTGCTCAAATCTCAAGTGAATAATTGTTGCCTCTTGGCTAGCCCCTAGAGTTTTATAGCGCCTTTTGAATTCAAATTCAATCGTTCCCCCCATTTTTGGGCCATCAATGATTTCTTGGTGGTAGATTGCCCCAAATATTGTCCTTAATTCGTGCCTTAAATGCCCGTCGCCCACTCCCTTTTTCCTTAAATCGGACATCTCGTCATGAATAGTGACACCAACGGTCACTTTCCCAGCTACCCGCATGGTAGCGCAACCCCTCATGCACAGTTGTGACCCTTGTGACATACTGATTCTGCATGCACCTCCCTCATCGCACACCTCCCAAACAGACTCTTTTATAGTCTCGTGCTCTCTTTCAACTGCCTGGAGCGCTGAGGCTATACTCCCTACGACTAGTCAGGGGGTTGCACCACCTGTGCAGGACTTCAAATCGCCTTCCAGTATAGTCCACAGAAACTCCTTAATTTCCTTCACAACATCTGGCATCGTGTGTTCCTAGTTACTGTGTTTGGTGAGGTGCGATTGTAGCCATGGCAACAGAGTCATAAATTCCCAGTGACAATATTCTAGTCCAATGGTATGATCATCCGCACCTTGTCTTGTTATCCTTGGTTGATCGACGAGACCTGCTTGCTTGATCTCATTTTCAAGCCTTTTGATCTCGACGTCCATCAAAATTCTTTTCTTCCATAGTCGTACCCAGTCTTTTTCGAGTTCGCGAAGTCTAAGGTTCCCTCGCCGAATGGCTTCTTGAATCTCTATGTGTTCAACCTTGCATAGTTGTGTGATTTCTTCGTGCTCATCTTCACATACTATCACCACTGTAGAAGCTATTATGTGCGGATTCCTGTTTGCATTATCTTAAGAAATTATGGTGTCTACTTTATTTTGCACCTTCGGAAGCGTTTCTACTATCGGGGTTTTGCATAGGGTCATACAGGCCCATTGAACTACTGGTACGCGCAGGTCCCAATCAGTGCATCTTGCCTAGTGAACCTTGTTCAGTACTCTGCACACCCTATCGAATGCTTCATCGTGGATAATTGGTACTGCATGTCGCCTTTCTTACTGCTGCGGTTTGTTCCGATTCTCTATTTTGGAAGTGGTGTGCACTTGTGTGGGCTGTACAACATATGTCCATACCCATCAGGAAAGGTGGGCACGCACGTCGTTCCAACACTGCTGAATGGCTGGAGTTCTGAGATGGGGTTTTCCAAAGTGTAGGCACATCATCCTTCTGCATCCATGCCAGTTCTCAAAATTTCCTTGATGTGTAGCCCACCATCGTGTGGGCGTCCCATGAAGTGCCCACTTCAGCACATCGAACCACTGCTGTTCTGGTACTGCACTTTCAAATTTGCTCAGGAATTCATCCACCACTGTCAACCCATCATATGTCGGTAGATCCCTTGCTTCTGTTGTCATGCAATGTAGTGATCTAACCATCATGTTGCAATTAAGCATTGTTACTTCGTGCAGCCGATTCTGCCATCACTCTATCTCTTCGTCTAAATCCGAAGTGCAAGAGCTTTCACGCTCCCACGAAATCCTTCCATCTGTAGTTGGATTCACCCAATCCTCTTCTCACGTAGTTATCTTGTAAATACAATCGAGATCGTCATCACTATCATCGTCATGCACCAGTTCAATGTATTGCGCTCCTTCGGCTAGATCTAGTGGTACTATTACGCGTAGTGACTTTTTCTCAAAGATCATTTTGTGCTTCTTCAGATTTATGACTCCATTAATATTCGTGGCCCAGTCTATTCCTAGTAGCGCACGGTAGGGATTACTGTCATCGACAGTCTCTATCACTTCAAAATCTGCATGTGCGCTCACACCCTCAATATCTACTGTTACCCCTTGCAATCTCCCCATGGGCAAGACCTTCTGTTGGTTCGCCATTCATAACTGAATAAGAGACCATTGTAGCATGGGTCTGCCCATGCATTCCCATGTTTTCTTTCGTAGTACATTCATGTTCGATCCTAGATCCAGGATTACCTAATCCATTTCATACTCGCTGATTTGTGCAGTCAACCTCATTTCCCTTCCTATGCGCAATGCATGCTTTCCATGTTTCTGGACCACGCGCGGTTCTCCTGAGCTCGCGCACCTCGTGATAAGTTCCTGTAGCCCTTTTACTGCCTTGCTATCATGTAGCAATTTCATGCATGTCTCTAGAAATGTAGTGAGCATTGAAGGACCCATTCTTAGCTCTAATTGATCCTTACTACCTAAAGTGGAGGCCTCCATGAAGCTCTTCTTAGCTTCCATGAATGTCTCCTTTGCACGTTCTAAATCAAATCCAGGTTCCTTAGTAGGAGCCTTGCAAGCCCACGCACTTTCTTCTAGCTGCTTACCTTTATCATCGTTAGTGGTCATACTGCTCCTGAGCATCATGTCTACATTCGAGTCTTCTTCGCATAGTTCAGACCTCATCCTCTGTAAATTCTGAGTCAGAGGGGGCTGAAGTACCCCTTTTTTGTGCAGTCTCGCTATCAGTGTAGGGCAGTATTCTACCTCATGATCAAACTCAGTGCAGTACAAAAATGATGTCCTCGTCGGGTTTATACAATCGCGGGCATAATTCCCTAGCCCTCCGCAATTATAACAAGTCAAATTTCCACGACCCCTTCCTGGTCCCATTCCACCTCAACCTCCATTGCCCCCCTGAAATCTAGCACGCGCCATTCCTGCATTTGGGTCAAGGGCTCATGTTTCGATCTGCACCCTGTAGGCAGGGGTCTGATCCATCATTAGTTGGTAGCTTCTGCAGGTGCACTCATCATAGCCTAACGATCTGCAGAAGTTACAAAACAATTGTTGTGATGTCTGCGTATACTTCTGCAATAGATGACAATTGTCCATAGTGTGTTTTCCGCCTATCTGACAGATCGTGCACCATAATCTAGGCGCTGCGCTCAGCCCTGCCTGTGCCTCAGGTCTTAATGGCATCAGTCCTCCTCCTGCCAAGTAGTTCGCAAAAATTGGATAGTGGTCCTTGTAATGCCATTGGCCTTTGCATTTTATGCACCATACCTCCTGGTGTGCCTCTGGCCGAGGTGTCCTGTCCTGTTTCAAACTTTGCATTTCCAGACACAGATTTTGCAATTGCACGTGGATTTGTTGGATTCCTAGACCAGGGTCTTGTATAGGGGTCTCATGCAATCTCATCACCATTTCTAAAGCTTTGGCCTGGGTGGAAAGTTTTTCCTATGACAGCGTCGTCCTTAAGTGCGGTGTCAGTGATGCTGCAAACCATATGGGGCATTGTCCATCTGTCAATGTCATGTTGGCTTCGTGAATCATACCCTTCAATCATTAGTCCAGATCCCAGAGGGTCTTGCCCAGGAGCATCATGATCTCCTTAAACCCGATGATTGATTATGTTTCTGACTTTGGCCTGCTAAATTCCTTGTTCAACATGGCTTGGATCTTTGCGGTTCTTGCATTTGGATGGTCATTAGAATGCTTGATGTACCATATTAATGTGTGATCCTACAACACGCTTACTAGCATAGCCTTCCTGATATTTTCATCCACGATGCCTTGTGCTTCCCATGCTGCTCTTACCACGCACCAGAATTGGTCCAGATCTTCATTCCCTACTCCTTTGAATACTGGTAGTTTGATCGCACTTGCCATACTAAACTGTGGGGGTGGCAGAGGTGGGGTGGGTGGAGATGGAGGTGAGGATGGTGAGACAGGTGGTGGTGTGGGTGGAGGTTGTAAATGCAAAATGCACTGCCTTATCAGGCTGACCGCGCTTCTTAGAGAAACTTTCACAAATTCTGGAATTGGTTTCCAATTCTTCCCTACTCTCGCTTCTGTAGATCTTCCCACTTCACGTAGTTGCAAACATTAATTTATTCGCATAACCTGCTTTTCACACAATAGCATCTTAATCCAAGTGTTAAAAGATTTAATATACTTACCTTGTGGTCCCTTGAGAAAACGTCGTTCTGCTTCATTGTAGTTGATGGTAATATCTACCGTGAATTTAGTGATAAATTCTCTATAATTCGATTGAGCCAATGGTCCACAGCTCACGCGATCTTATCTCCTGATGCTTCTAGTCTGCGTACTAATTCCAGAGTCCACACGATTGGTTTGTCGAGCCTACACCTTCCCTGACTATCTGCTAGCTTCACAATCCACTCATATAGCTCAGAAGGAAAGGATGCAAAGAAAATTTTGTGGATTTCCATATACAAGTAGCGCTCCAACCACTGTTCTTTAGTTACTCACGGATTTCTATTTTCCTGTGCGACAAACTCATGAATCTTCTTATCCAACCACTCTTCAATTTCTTTCTTTGTTGGATTCCAGTGGCCCGACATTAGACATCCCTTATGCAGATCCCGGTCTCGGCAACAAAACCATTTGTTGGCTTGTATGGGCTTGACCCATGTTTAGAGGTGATTTAGCCAAGCAAATCCTAGTACTACTGGGCCTTTCGACAACAATCCATGGGGTGTGGATTGAGGTATCACCCGAAGTATTATGGGAGGGAGCTAGAACCAGGTTTCCGCACCTTGGGGATGTCTGGTGAGCTTCTGGAGGTCCACGGTTTGGCCCTGTGTGCTCATTGTTACGCGCACATGTTCGTCCCTCGCAACCTGCGATGTTCCTTCCACACAACACTACTCAGGGCGTGACCCGTATTATACCCAAGTTCCTTGTTATTTAATCTTTTATTACTCGATTACTCAACTTATTTGTGTAATACTAGTGATAATTTAATAGCATATCCAACAATCATATCAGTGCGCACGATAAACAAAATAGTATAAATGTAAAGAAGGCAATACACAAGAAGATACACAGAAATAGGAATCAACTTCTCTTTATTAGTCTTCAATCAAGATTACAGACTCAACACCACCCTGCACACTCAGCTGCAAGGGTCCACGAACTCAGCTGCAGACTCTACTAGGCCTCTTCGCACTCAGCTGCAGAGCCGCTTCCTATTACTACGACCCAATACAATTAGACTCTTACTCTATACTTGAAACATGCATATTCATCTATCTCTCCAATTCTAATTCCCCCATTTTACAACTTTAGAGCCTCGCTCTATTTATACAATCCCATGGTCCACAGACCATGGGTAGGCCGAAATGACATTACATTACTTTACAATACTTAGGGTAGACAACCCTAGGAATCATCCTATACTTCGCGCTTCCTGCCCGTAATTCGTGGAGTATTACAATACATTTGACCAAAACTTGGGCTTTGAACCCCAAAACATGCTGTGGGGGGATTCCATGCCCACCAAGTATCATATTCACTCTCTACAGGAAAGGTATGATTAACTGAAAGTGAAATTGAGTCAATTGTTTGCTCGACATATTGATTTGGGTTAGGTATAGTGTTGGGCATGGAATCCCCCGAAGGCATGTTTTGGCGCTCAAAGCCCAAGTTTTGACCCAATAATGTTGTAAATAATCCACGAATTGTGGGCATAGAGTGCGAAAGGTATGATAGAGTCATAGGTTTATCCACCCTAGTTTTATAATGTAATGTCGCCTGGATAGACCTACCCATGGTCCGTGGACCATGGGATTGTATAAATAGAGCAAGGCTCTATGTGAAAAATAGAGGAATAGAAGAAGAGAGCAAGAGAGATAGGAAGAGTCTAAGTGACTAAGGGAAGTGTGCCTTTGGGTTGTAGGGTAGGAGAAGGTTCTACAGCTAAGTGCGCAGAGGCCTAGTAGTCCATAGCTGAGTGTGCGGACCCCTGCAACTGACTGCGCAGGGCGGAGTCAAGTTTGTAACTGAGGAAGGAATTAATAAAGAGAAGTTTGTTATAAATTTGTGTATTTGTTCTTGGGTTAATGCCTAAATTGAAAATATACTGTTTATTTACTGTGCACACATGTAAATGATTTATGTTGTTAAGTATAACTTAAATCATGCAAGTAGGCTAAAATAATCAACTAACATTGGAATACTAGTAAGGACTTGGGTAATAATGCAGAAGAGCAGCGTTCGGCCCCTGAGTAGGGCTGCATGAAGGTAGTATATCAGGCTGCGAGGTACAGGAAAGTAAGTGTAGCGACATGTACGTAGGGTTGAATCGCAGACCACTTGAACTCATCAGACATCTCCAGGGTGTGAAAAGTTGGTTCTAGCACCCTCCCATACTACTTCAGGTGAGACCTCACTCCACGCTCTGTGGACTATTGCCGAAAGGGCTAATAGTATTAGGATTTGTTTGGCTAACTTAACTCTGAACCTGGGTTAGGCCCCAATAAGACAACAAATGGTTTCGTTGCCATGATTGGGATCTGCATAAGAGATGTTTGATGTTGTGTCGCTGGAATCTGACAAAGAAAGAAATTGAAGAGTGGTTGGACAGAAAGATTCACTAGTTCGCGGTGCATGAAAATAGGAACCTGTGGTTATCAAAGGAAGAGTGGTTATATTGCTACTTGTATATAGAAATCCATAAAATTTTCTGTGCATCCTTCCCCTCTGAGCTGTACGAGTGGATCGCGAAACTAGCAGACAGTTAAGGAAGGTGTAGGCTCAACAAACCTATTGTGTGGACTCAAGAGCTGGTGCGCAGACTGGAAGCATCAGAAGATAAGATTGCACACGTTGTGGACGATTGGATTGATTGAATTATAGGAGTGCTTATCACGAAGTTCGTGGTAGATACTTTAGGTAGCTATAGTGAGGCAGAACGACGCTTCCTCAAAGGACTGCAAGGTAAGTATGTTAGATATTTGAACACTTGGATTAAAATGCTACTGTGTGAAAAGTGGGTTATGCGAATAAATTGATGTTTGGGGCTACGCGGACTGGGAGGATATACAAAAATGAAGGTAGTGCATAACTAGTGTGTAGCCCCTTGATTTCACCTCCATAGGAAAGTGAGGAAGAGCTCGCGAAAGTCTCATTAAGAAGCGTGATAAGTATGATAAAGAAGTGAATTCTGTGCATACCATCCCCACCTACACCACCCCCAGTTTCACCATCTTCACCCCCATATTCGCACACACTACCTCCGCCACCACCACAGTTCAATATGGCAAGCGCGATAAAGTTGTCGATGTTCAAAGGGGTAGGCAACGAAGATTTGGACCAATTTTGGTTTGTGGTAAAGGCTATATGGGAAGAATAGGGAGTCATGGATGACAATATAAAGAAAGCAACGCTATTCAGTGCTTTGTAGGATCGTGCACTAACGTGGTACATTAAGAATTCCAATGACAATCCAAGCACAGGGATCGTGGATATCCATGCTATGCTAGGCAGGGAATTCAGCAGGCCAAAATGAGAGACACAGTTGATTATTGGATTTAAGGAGATCAAGATGCTTCTAGGAGAGACCCCCAGGGAGCTAGATCAGAGACTGAAGTGTATGATTCATGAAGCAATACAACATTCATGGATGGGCAACACCGCGCATGTTTTGTAGCATCGCTAATGCTACATATAAGGAACGCATTGTCATAACAAAAGCTATCCACTCAGACCGCGGCCTTTGGGATCGCAATGAGACTGCACGAGACCCCGATATAATATCCTAACCTAGGAGTCCAATAGATCCATGCTCAGTTGAAAAATTTGTGACCTAAAATGCAGAGTTTGAAATAAGATAGGACGGCTCACCCAAAAGTGTACGAGGAAGTATGGTGCATAAAATGTAAAGGCTAGGGACATGACAAGGACCACTGTCCAGTATTCGCGAACTACCTGGCGGCAGGAGGACCAATGCCATTGAGACTAGAGGCCCAAGCAAGACCGAGCTCAGTGCCTACGTTATGGTGCGCAAATTGTCAGATAGTAGGGAAGCATGCTACAAATAGCTACCATCTATTATAGAAGTATACGCAGATCTCACAGCATTTGTTCTGTAATTTCTGCAGGTCAGTAGGTTACGTTGAGCGCACTTGTAGAAGTTATGAATTGATGATGGATCAGACTCCTACCTACAAAGTTCAAACTGGAACACGGGAACTCTATCAAAATAGAGGGATGGTGCACATAGGATTTCAAGGGCATAGACGAGGTCGAGGTGGAATGGGACTAGGAAGAGGTCGCGGTAGCTGATCTATTACAATTACGGAGGGCCAGGGCATTATGACCGTGATTGTACAAATCTGACGAGACCATAATTCTTATATTGTACCTAGTTTGATCATGAGATGAAGCACTGTCCCACGCTGATAGCCAAGTTGTGTGATAAAGGAGCGCTCCAATCTCCCCCAACTTAGAACCTGCAAATGATGAGGTTTGGGCCACACAAGGAAGAATTGAATGTAAATATCATATTCTGAAGTGGTATTATGATAGGAGATGACAAAGGCAAGTAGCCCAAAGAGAGTGCCTAGGTTTTCAAGGCTCCAAAAAAGGAACCAGAATTTGATTTGGAGCGCGCTAAGGAGACATTCATGGAAGCTAAGAAGAGCTTTGTGGAGGCCTCCACTTTAGGTAGTAAAGATAAACTGGAACCAGAAATGGACCCATCAATGCTCACTACCTTTTTGAAGACATGAATGAAGCTACTATGTGACAACAAAGCTATGAAGGGGTTGCAAGAACTCATCACTAGATGTGTTGGGATTGCGCTAGGAGAACTGCGCATAGTTCGGAAGCTCAGGAAGCACACAATGCAAACAAGAAGATAGATGAGACTGACCACACAGATCAAGGAATATGAAATGGATCAAGTGATTTTTGATCTAAGATCAGACGCGAACATCCTGCCAAAGCAAACATGAGAGCGCATGGGCCGACCCGTGTTGCAATGGTCTCCTATTCAATTGTGAATGGTGAACTAGAAAAATATCCTACCCATGGGAATATTGCAAGGAATAACAGTGGATATCAAAGGTGCGAGCACGCTTGCAGATTTCGAAGTGATAGAGATTGTTGATGACAACAATCCCTATCCCATGCAACTGGGAATAGATTGGGCCACTGACATGAATGGAGTGATACATCTAAAGAAGCACAAGATGATTTTCGAGAAAAAGTTACTACGTGTAGTGGTACCTTTAGATCCTGCGGAAGGATCGCACTACATAGAGCCAGTGCGGGACTACGACAACGATGAAGATCTAGAATGTATCTACAAGATAACCGCTCGAGAGAAGGATTGGGTGAATCCAACTGTGGATGGCAGGATTTCATGGGAGAGCAAAAGCTCCTGCACCTCAGATTCAGATGAAGAGATAGAACGATGGCAGAACCGGTTACACGAGGTAACCATGCTCAATTACAACATGATGACAAAGTTTCTGCGCTGTGTGGCAATAGAGGTCAAAGATATTCCTATGTATGATAGGTTGACCAAGGGGGGTGATTTCCTAAACCAATTTGAAAAAGAAGTGTCGAAACAACAACGGTTCGATGCTCTGAAATGGGCATTCCGCGCTACGCCCGCAAGATGGTGGGGTACGCATCAAGGAAGTTTTGAGAACTGGCGCGAATGCAGAAGGATGATGCTCAGGTGGTTTGGAAAGCATCAGATGCGGATGAAATTCGGGAATGACAGATGAAATATCCTGTGTGCCCACCTCTCCAGATCGGTACAGGCATCTGGTGCACAATCTGCCTGAACACACACCGTCCTCGCAATAGGAAACACGACCAAAAAGTGGGAGTGGGCAAGACAATGACGTGAATGATGACCAGGAAGTATGATCAGACGAAACGCACCGAAGATTATCTACCTGGAAGCCTTTGACATAGTATGTGAAGTACTGAACGCGGTCCACCATGTGAAACACATTGACTGGGACCTATGCGTACCAACGGTTCCATGGGCTTACAAGACCATGTGTAAAACCCTAACCATGTGGGCACTTCCGAAGTTGAAATATGAAGCAGATGCTATAATCCCTATGGACCATGCGAAGCCTAGTCCGCGCACAGTAGCACCCATAGATACGATGGTTCGTGAAGCCTAGAAAGGAGGGATCACACAGCCGCCAGGAACATAATGCATGGGACTTGAGGAAGAAATCCAACAGGGAAACCTTAGACTCCACAAACTTGAAAAAGAAAGGGTATGGTTAAGGAAGAAAAGCACTTTGATGGACATGGAAGTCAAGAGGATGGAGGACGAAATAAAGAAATATTTTTTTGGCAAAAAGACCAGAATGGTAAGGTAGGAGGTGTGCGATCCCAATGATAGGGTTAAGACCTATTGTCGTGAATTGATTAGTCTGATGCCTTGGCTTGGACCAGATATTGCTAAGCATAATGACGAAGGTAGCGTGTTGCAAGTGGTGAAGAGTGCGATACCGACCGTAACAATACAAGGTGGGGATTCTCCAGGAACCATGACGGAGGATAGGATGAAACTCTACATGGGTGGTGTGACCACTTGACTAGCCAAGGGAAGGGCAGTCCTAGCACTCCAGGTAGTTGGAAGGGAGCGCGAGACTATAAAGTATTATGTCCGGGAGTTGCGTGATATTGGAGATGCATGCAGAAGCAGAGAGTCACAAGGTCCATGACTGTGCACGGGGGACTGCGTTGCCGTGCGGGTTGGCTAGGAAGTGATCGTTGAAGTCACTATTCACAATGGGATGCTTGAATTGAGGGTAAATGGAGCAGGCGGCAGGCATTTAAGATGCGATTTATGGGGAAGATTTGGGGATATCTGCTGCCAAGAAAGCATTAATTACCCAAAATTGGGGGGAACAATCAAATTTGCATTCAAAAAGAGCTATAAAATACAAGGGCTGCTCAGTAAACAAAACTTGGTCATTTTCGAATTAAGCGATTGAGCAGAGCCCTGAGTATTATTAGGGGAGTGTTGATTGAGCCCTTGTATTTGTGAGCGATAGATTGTAGGACAGCTACAATGACAACAACTAAGTATGGTCTAGGAATAGAAGAGGTAATCGCTGGCGAGGCGACATAGGCCCTAACTATGGAGGATGTTCCAGAAGGTGTTGGGATTGTGGTGGAGATCCTGAAATCACCAAGTGCGCCAAGACCCAATAAGGATAAACAAGAAATGGCTCCCATATACATGTCCCCGTGAAACCTGCTGCACAGTAAACTATCAATGGAGGAGAAAGTGAAAGCTGTCACAATAGAAACTGACAAAGAGGAGGAATATCTATAGGCCCTTATCATCGTAGAGGAAGAAGACGAAGGCATGGAGGTGGACAATCAACCTACACTCTCTATGACAAAACTTCCTGTCTATGTCCCCCTGCGAAAAGGGAAGGCCAAGGTGTCCAAGGACTTGGACGAGAGCAAGAGTTCACTCTAGACGCCGCTCCTCCCAGATGGCATTATGTTTGAAGGCACGCACCTGGGCTGCATGCTGACCATGAAATTTAAATATTGGGGCCTCGCTAACTACAAGAAGTTCCCTCACCATGAGACCAGAAAGCTCATGAAGCAAAACACCACGAGGGTGGTGACAACATTAGAGTTGCGAAAGTGGTTGCGCGGTGTGGAAAAGGCCAAGCTGATGAAGCTACTATGGGTGCCGCATTCTCACCGCACCCCAATAACCATTTTTGTTATCAAGCAGTTGCTCTGTTTAGTGAATGATGGGTATTTATGGCTGGAGGAGCCCATCCCCATCACAATAGACCTCATTCATTGCATTTCCCGACTTCTATACAAAGGAAAGGACCCCGCGACAATATCGGAAGGAAAGGGTAGTGATTTGGCCATTGCGAAGTCCATGAAGACGAAGTACAAGTTAGAAAAGAAGAAGAGGGGCTACACCATCTCTAGCATCAAGGAAAAAGTAGTACACGTAGCAACCCAAATCCTTGCAGGCAAAGTTATGCGGAAGCGCCGTGCCGATGAGGTACCTATGCTGATGGTCGCATTGGCCGAGAAGTGTGCAGAGGGGGTCTAGTTTAACTGGTCCAAATTCCTTTGCATGAAATTCCTAGAGAATTTTTGTGAAGCCTGGGAGTAGGGTAAATTCTTCCACTATGCGTGGCTGTTGCTATCCATATTGCTCATAGCAGGGGAATTGCCAGATGATAGTCAATTCCCCATAATTGACAGAGAATTACTGGAGGCTGTGAAGTACGCTTCGTTCTCGGCCATGAAGGATGCTACCAGGATACGCAACAGCAAGATCTTCTAGGTGCTCATGGAGATGAACATTCGAATGTGGATCAACTGGAAGTTGCACTTGTCACCCACAGTGTACAACAGTTTGCAGAGTTTTGTAGAATTTAAGGAAGACATGCACAACGTATATATCAAGGTGAGAAAGGATCCGATGAAGCTGTGGACAAAGATACCCTTTGTAGCCACTGACGACACCATCTTGACTGTCTTGGAGGCATGGCCTCTAGAATGGTGTGTCCCAGATCTTTTAGAACTCGAGAGGGTGGCAGCGGAGAAGAATAAAGACGATGCCAAGCTGCACATCGCACAATTGGCCAAGAAAAGGTGGAAGGAAATAGTAGCAGCCGAGGTGTGGGCAACGTGGGAAGCAGCACAAAAGGCAGTCGAGCAGGAAAATGCAACACTAGTAGTAGCAGCATAGGAAGCAGGCGGGAAGGCGGCCGAGGGTCAAACAATGCCTTCACAAGGGTAGGAAACAGAGGAATAAGAAACAAAAGGAGGCACGGACCCACTGACCGCATCCACATAGTTGAAGTGCCAACACCTGGGAGAGTGAGCAGGACTGAGGAAGAAGGTCAAGGCCTTGAAATTGTTCATTGACCTGATCACCCTAATTGAGGGTGACCTGCATGTTTTCGACGAGATGGTGCGTGATGTCACCAACGAGGCTCTTCAGTATTTTATGTAGGATCACCAAACTGTGTTGGGGGCCCTCAGAGCATAGTTGCAGGAGTTACAGGCTTGCCCCCCTTAGGTTGGTACCATTTCAACCAACCTCACAGTCAGATCCATGGCAGCGAAGCAGATGTTACGCACGCGGATGGTGAACACAATAGTGTTGTTGGAAGGGGCTCTAGTGACATTGAATGAGGCCGATAGGTTCTCGGTTAGCACAATGAAAGGTCTCAGTGTTAATTTGGCTACCCTTCTATGCGATACATTATATCTATTGCAGGATGGGATAATGGCAAATCTGCGCGCTAGGGAGAGCTGCATGCTCCATGTTCTTAGTGAGCAAAAGATAAATATGGAATAACTTAGTTTGTAGCATGATGAATTGGTGTCGCAAAATCAACAGTTGGTGTAGATGATAGATGACGCTTGCTGAAGCGTCCCAAAGCTAGCCATCACAACAGATCTACCAGTGGTGGTGCGGATCCACAGGTTAGCAATAGGAGTCTGCGAGGCCAGGAAAGAAAAGACAAAGGTTTAGCTGGATTTGAATCTTCAGATCACCGAGTTGCGGTTAAAGGCGCATCCATACAATCCCCTAGAAGTTAGAGAAAAGTGTGTTAGCACTATCACAGTGGGATTGGAGGAAATCAGAAGTGTAGTGCGAGGGTATACCAACATGTTGGAAGAAGCACTTGAGGTCCTCACAAGTTTGCAGGAGGACCCAAACATCTAGCGCTTAGAGACAGAGACATGAGAACTCCAACAATAATATGACAGTGTCCGAGGAAATACACAAACAGTGGTCCTCACCCAACGACATGCGAGGGTGCAGCAAGCTAAGGCATTGAAGGAGCAAGTGGACATGGCATGACATAAGGAGGCAGTTATAAAAGCGCGCGTCCAGCCTTGGATCGATGAGGCCTTCACTATCATAGCAGACATTGAAGGAAAGCTCATGCACATATAGGCGATGCACACGTTGATGCAGAGAAGCACCCCAGACATAGAGGTCTCAGAATAGCGAATGTAGTAGATCCAGCAAGCAGCAGCTCAGTGCACTGTTGACCTCCGCACAGTTTGAGAACAGTTGGAGGGATTCTATGAAGAGATCGTCATGCCTACAGAGTGACTCGAGGGCGAGTCATAATGTTTGTGTTGGGGGTTTGTTGGGCATGGAATCCTCCCAAGGCATGTTTTGGGTCTCAAAGCCCAAGTTTTGACCCAATATTGTTGTAAAGAATACGCAAATTGCATGAGCAGAGCACGTAATGTATGATAGAGTTGCAGGGTTGTCTGCCTTAGTTTTGTAATGTAATGTCGGCTGGATAGACCTACGGACCATGGGATTGTATAAATAGACTGAGGCTCTAAGTGAAAAATAGAGGAATAGAAGAAGAGAACAAGAGAGATAGGAAAAGTCTAAGTAACTACAGGAAGTGTGTCTTTGGGTTGCAGAGTAGGAGAAGGCTCTGTAGCTGAGTGCGCAGAGGCCTAGTAGTCTGCAGTTGAGTGCACAGACCCCTGCAATTGAGTGTGCAGGTAGAGTCAAGTTTCTAATCGAGGAAGGAATTAATAAAGAGAAGTTTTGTTGAATTGAGGCTTCTGTGATCCATATCAAATTTATGAGAAATTCTTCGGCGTATCATGTGATTTACGCCGAAGAATTTCTGATAAAAAGGAGAAGTTTGCTATCAATTTGTGTATTTGTTCTTGTGTTAGTGCATGTTTGATACAAATTACAAATATACTATTTATGTACTATGTGCACCTGTATGAATGATTTATGTTGTTAAGTATAACTTAAAGCACACAAGTAGGCTAAAATAATCAACTAACATTGGAAAACTAGTAAGGACTTGGGTAATAACATAGAAGTGTAGCATTCAGCCCCCGAGTAGGGCTATGCAAAGGCAGTATATCAGGTTGTGAGGTATGGGAAAGTGCATGTAGCGATGTGTGCACAGGGTCAAACTGCGGACCACTTGAATCATCAGACATCTCTAGGGTGCGGAAACCTGGTTCTAGCACCCTCCCATACTACTTCGGGTGAGACCTCAGTCCACGCTCTGCGGAATGTCGCCGAAAGGGCCAGTAGTACCAGGATTTGTTTGGCTAGCTTAACTCTGAACTTGGGTCAAGCCCCAATAAGATAACATATAGACTCATCTGATTCACTTTCAGAGAGAGTGGGTTTGACTAAAGGTTTCTTTTGGTCTGTCAATTCATCAACTAGTGAAGGATTAAGGGACAATCTCTTGTAACCAGATGGAAGTTGATGCAGAGAAGTAGGATGGTTATCCAACACTTTTTTGGCTTCATCCAGATAGGGACAAAGGTGAATGGGGTGATTCCCTTCACATAACCTATAGGGAAACTTAACTTTTCCCTTCTTTCCATGAACTTTACTACCACTAGTTGATGATGTGTCACCAGCATGATCTCCAGAAGTTGACGACACAGGATGATGTGAACGTGAAGACCATTCTTCTAAGAGCTAAGGAATATGAGGACAATTTTGAAGAAGAAGGTCTCCTGTACAAAGTTTGCATGGATATCAAACTTTGTGAGGCTTGACGGATAGTTTCTCATCAGATCATTCAAAGCAATGGTTTCTTGGTTTCCCCCCTGCTAAATTTTATTCTTCTTCTTCTTCTTCCCTTTCTTCTTCTTCTTAGCCATCTGGTTACTAGTATGAATACTTTCACCAGGTGAAGAGGAAGAAGGGGAGGAAGAAACAACTGAGGAAGAAGGCGAAGGGTCAACTTTAGGATCAACTGGAGGATGATTTTGTCCAGTTGGAGGAGTACTCGATTGAGGAGAAATCATGACATTTTGAACCAAGGAGGTTGAAAAAAACCATACTAGAAAGCCAATGGTAAATCTCGGAAGGGACAATGTAGCCATATATGGAGCACCAATATTTCCAAAAGGAGGAAAAGGACTAGGATTCCCATAAAAAGAATTCCTTGATCAGTGAACTCCGGATTTGTCACCATATGTTTCAACCTAAGATCAACTAAGGAGTGAGTGTGGAGGATGTTATCCGTGGTCAGTTAAATTTATTTTAATCAAAGTACTGTAACAAAACAAAAAAGGGATAATCTAGGCAAGAGGTTTACCAAGCAACTGTGAACTGCAGAATACCTCCTAGCGAACCGAGAAGTACGGGTAAGAAATCTCCCTGAATGCTATGTTCGGTGTATCACAGTGTACAAGGCAGCCGACTTGGTTACCTAAGGATGGATAGCAACCTAGTTTTGTCCTCCCATATATACCCGAAAGTACGTGGAGGCATAATCTGTATAACCACTGTCTAATGCAAAACTGCACAGTGCGAGCATTCCCATATACTTTACGTATTGTAACACAGCCGTATATACTTGAAGGTACGTGGAAGAGCTACGATATACTCATGTACGTGGAATGAGGTATCACACTCAGGATGTATTGAAGACAAGTTAGCGATAGCTACTTTGTTTTAAATGTTTTTCGTTAGGTGACAATGCTCCATTAGGTAAATTCAGATAAATTTTAAGTTAATCTTCTTTAGAATTTTCCTTTCAAGGTTCACCACATGATGTATGTCTACAATTCCTAAAATGCAACTAATATGATAAACATTATTTTCATTCAATTTGAACAATGAAAACCTTAGCTAGTAGGGATAGAGAAATCAGATCTTTGACAAAGAGAAAAGAGCATGTCTAATGCAATTTCCCTAGATATTCCTTTCAAGCATTCACAAACTACAATATGAATGATGCAAGTTTTTCTTTTCAATTCCATTAATGTTATGATGAACAAAAAATTAAACTAATGTGCACACAGTCAATTAATATTTAAAAAGAACGAAGACTTTTATGACAGTTCTGTTTCGAAGGAAAAGAAGAATTTATGACACTTTCTTTCGAAAAAAGATTAATCAAATATATTCTAACTTTGACTATAGGCTGATAATGACAAAGAAAACATTTAAGAAACACTAATCAATCAAGTCAAAATAGGGCTAGACAAGGATATAAAAACTTGTTCTCTGAGCCATGACATTCATTAATCAATCAACAAGCAAACAATCAGAGAAAAGTTGGAAAAACACATTCCAAAGGTGAAAATTTTCCCTAAGGTGGATCAGTGCAGGTCAAAGAGGGCCTAACTATGCTACAAAGCACTGTCTCTCACTTGAGGGTGCTCTACAGAGCACTGTCCCTTGACCAGGCCTACGCTGATTCCCTAGTGGAGTCACCAATTTGTTTTGGAGAATTTGGTATCTAGAGATAAATACTAATTCCCTAGATAAGTAGCCATATCTAGAACAATAGTTTAAAGTGTTTTAGTCTTTTCCTATAAGCAATAGATAAGATGAGAAGATGAGAAGATCTACCTGTAGTCATGCTTTCCTCTCATCTCCCTTGTGTCGATCCCATCGCTCCTTCTCGTACTTGATATGCTTGAGAAGTACCTGTAAACAAAACAGAAAACAAAGTATCGATCAATGAAAAATATCTACTGAATATAAGTGAATGGAATCAGATACATTTCACACATATAAGCATTATAAAACAATGCAAACATATGGGAGAAAGGTTCAAACACTTTATTGAATAGAAGAAGGAATTACAACTATTTGTGTCTGATTCAAAGCCATTCCTCCAGCTTGGATCCCATCCACATCACATCAAAAGCATGACAAACTTGTAGCATTACAATACTTGCTTCAAAGCCAAATATCATAGTGACATTATCTCCTTACAATTCAACATAATCCAACACCTAATTGGTCAATTTATAGGAAGATGAATGAGGATTTGTCATAAATGGTGGCATTGAATGGCCTTCCATACTTAGAATTAGTTCCATGGAGGAAGGGATGAGAAGATAAGATAAACCTTAACTCATTCCTCATCCATTTTCGAGCTCATAGGAGTTGATAAGCGAGGGAACCTTCTAGATGACTCCAAAAGATAAGAATATTCCCAAAACCCTATGTGAATTTCGCTCAATCTCACCCAACGCAGGTGAAAGGAAGCCTAAGTGCTCTGTAGAGCACCCTAGCATGGACTTAACTTTTCTATAGTGCACCCTTACATGGGCCTACCTGTGTTGGTCCCTCTAGAGGCTATTTCTAGATGTCTTGAAGTTATGAAATTGTCTGGGAAGGAGGCATTTAAATGGGTGACTTGTTTAGGGCTTGTAGCAATGGAAATTAGGGTTTGATGAGCCCTAAACACTGATCTAGATGATGGGATTGATGTGCCCAAATGGGTTTGTAACAACTGCACCCTAAAGCATGAAGTTAGAAAAATTCCAATGTCAAATGAAATGATTTACGATGTGATAAGGAGGTATCAAAGTGGAAGGTGACCTGCATCAATTACAATAAATATATCATGATATTTGATTTTTACATGAATCGCTGAGGGAAGGCATATCCATGCTCAACTTATAAACTTTCATTACATGTACATAAAAATTCGTCTACAGATATAGACCCATGATCGGAATGACCATCAATGTAAAGCCATTGTACATATGATTTAGTACTCCTGAAATCGTAGCCCAGATGGATGAAACTAGATCCGGGGTCTTCTATCTCATTCAATCGTTTGCTCAAGTATGAGTCTAACCATGTGAATATGTGATATGAAGTCGAACATGGGAAGACACCATCTGATTACTAGGCAATGATGTAAACTATTAATAGATGCGAGAGAAATCATCGATAATGATAATGATCCACAAGGTACTGCAGTACATTCTACATAGTTTGAATGGATGATTTGATGTCGAACACCATACAAAGTCTTTCGGTCAAAGGCCATTGATGTCAACCTATCGCTGGAAGCGAGAAACTTGCCATTGATGCATGCAAGCCTCAAGGTACTGGAAGGGTGTTTCTAAGTCAACCTTCTTGGATAATGCGCTGATGTCGACAAGAAGTGACTCGTCGCACGAGGGCCTTGATGTATCCCACGTCAATGAAATGAAATGAGTGTAGTGATTTTAGAGATGGATTTTGATTGATGACACAAGGTTTAGGAATGGCGGTCATGAAAATGAAAGTTTATGGTATTGCAAAGGATGGATTTTGACTCAATGACTTCTCTTGAACATGTCGGCGACATTGTAATGAATTTGTAGCATGACCCAAAATAAAGTGATGGATGGTATGATAGACCAATGGTGTGATAACCCTCAGGCTAATAACCCAACCCAAATAGTCATGGTGATGGAGTGAAAGTGTCAAGTTCAAGAGAGACCTGCTACCATAAAGTGGTTTTCCCATTTTTCCCATTTTCCCCAATCATTACTGACTAGTACCTCTTTATTTTTATCAAGCTTGAGGAGGATAACATATGCTTGTCGTATAATTCCACCCTTCGGGTGAATCCATCACTATTTGATGTTTTAATGAGTTAGAAAAGGTGAAACTTGGTCTTGTCTAGATGAAGAAGTTTGTCGCTATTTGATGTTTTAACGAGAGCTTAAGGACAAATATAAATCAGTCCTTCTCATGCTTAGAGTGTTTTAAAATGGACAAAAAGAAAACTCCACACATCCTTTTTCATATATTTGTCTCTCAAGTCTGAAAATGCATAAAACAATATAAGAGAGAACCTATTGACCATGTTTGGTCAATGTATTCCTTTTTCGTAAATATCTATCTCAGTCCGGAAATGGGTTAAAATTATACTAAGTATATGTTGTCTCCAATCTATTAACAAGCTGAAAAGGACAAGCGCTCGATAATCTTTTCATATTTCGAGAGTCTGAAAAGAGCTTAAAGAGGACTCCACTCTGAGGAATGAGTGGTGTTTAGGATAGAACTTCTCAAAACATGTTGATTTATGTGAAGAGGATGGCTAATAAGACCACTCATTGCAACTATTCCTCAAAAAGTGTAAACAACCAAGTGAAAGCATATGATCAACCAAAGGGATGGTGGCGATAGGATGAAAACAACCAAGGCTGATCTGACAAAAGGGCTTGATAGAATGGCAGTCACGAGGGTTAAAAATGGAAATTGGTTCAGTTTTACACAAGATTGAACCATAGGGAACTATGCATGGGTTAAGTTTCATGTTTACACAAGCTTGAAATGAAAAACTATGCTTGGATTCAGTTTCATTTTTAGACAAGCCTGAAATGAAGAACTATGCTTGAATTTAGTTTCATTTTTGCACAAGCTTTAAACAAAGAAATATGCTTGAGATTGGTTTACATGCCCCCAGCATGATGAAAAGGAGCGTCCCCTGTAACTAGATTGAAGTCATTGTAGTGAAACAAGATGGTTATCCAAAACCTTCTTGGCTTCTTCTAGATAGGGACAAAGGTGAATGGGGTGATTCCCTTCACATAACCTACAGGGAAACTTAACTTTACGACTAGGTTCATACCAAATTCTCCAAAACGAATTGGTGACTCCACTAAGGAATATCCTCTTTCCTAGTAGCTTATCCACCTCCTAGGAAACTCTTCTAGACCCTACTTGTGATCATTGATTGTATTTTAGCTCTTTTTCATTGAATTTTGGTCAAAAATTAAGGTTAGATGACTCTTGAGTGGCCTCTCACGAATCAGTGCAGGCTTGTTCAAGGGACAATGCTCTGTAGAGCACCTTTACGTGAGAGACAGTGCTTTGTAGCGTAGTTAGGCCCTCTTTGACCTATGTTGGTCCACCTTAGGGAAATTTTTTACCTTTGGAATGTGTTTCTCATAAATGGTGGCATTGAATGGCATTCGATACTTATAATTAGTTCCATGGAGGAAGGAATGAGAGGATAGGATGCACCTTAACTCATTCCTCATCCATTTTCAAGCTCATAGGAGTTGATAAGTGAGGGAACCTTCTAGAAACACCAAAAGATAAGAATATTCCCCAAACCCTATGTGAATTTCGCTCAATCGTGCCCAGCGTAGGTGAAGGGAAGCCTAAGTTCTATGTAGAGAACCCTGGCATGGACTTAGCTACTCTACAACACACCCTTACATGGGCTTACCTGCGACAGTCCCTCTAGAGGCTATTTTTGGATGTGTTCAAGTCATGAAACTGTCTTGGAAGGAGGAATTCAAAGGGGTGACTTGTTTAGGGCATGTAGCATCTGAAATTAGGGTTTGATGAGCCCTAAAACACTGATCTAGTTGATGGGATTGATGTGCCCAAATGGATCTATAAAAACTAGGAATCTACTTGGAACTATCTTTGTGGATTGCTGGTGACAAAGATGAGCAACTAAAATTTGATAGAAACTCTTATTTGATGAGGTGGCATCCAAGTCACTAACTGTCTTTGACCTTTTTCTCCTGAAATTATGAAAAATAGTGTCTAGTCATACCTTTGAAGATATCAACATGAGCTAGCTGTTCAAAAAAAAAGAGAGGTTTTTGTATCTCAGACTCTGAAAAAAAAAACCTCTTCCAGTTTATGAAAATTCATTTATGATTACCCACAATATGATCTACAAAATGATGACTAAAATAGGACATTGCGCAGTCATTAAAAATAGGCTAAAATGATGAGAGTGAATATCCCAATCCCTGATAGTTGTGTGAAAAGTGAGATATAATTTTGTATATTGAAATATTAGGAACCAAAACATCATCAAGTTTCCCAAGATTCATCTTTTATTATCTACAATATTCTCTGAAAAAAGGTGACTGAAATAGGAAATTTCTAGAAAATATGCCTTCAAAGAATCATTAGCATCTCCCAAACCATAATAACTGTTAGAAAATTGAGAGAGGTTTTTGTACAAGAGGATGTTAGAAACAAAAAAACTTTCAGTATTTGAAAACATGTTCTCAGTTTTTTGTAAACCATGTTTGAAAGTGTTGTGTTGTATATGGAAAAAACATAGTTTTACTTGGCCATGAAACAAATATATGATGTGAAGGTGGGAGGTGACATGGAGGTGGTGGATGATGTGGAGGCACATGGTTGGTAGAAATATGATTAGGTGGTAGAACAAGAGTGGTTGAGGAGGAGGGACATGGCGGGTGGACTTTGGCATAGGAGTAATTAGGCAGAGGATATGTAGCGGTAGTGAAGTGGTGGCTGAGTGGAAGTGGGGGGTGACATAATCGGGAAGGCAGTTTGTGGCAAGGAGTGGGTACCGATTTCAGAGGGGGATAGAGGTGGATTGTGGTATTAGTGAAGGGGGGTCCAAAATGCTTTGAGGGAGACACATAGCAGTGGGGTCTGACAGTAAAACCACTAATTTTGGACCCCCCATCAGTGATAAAGGGAGATAAGGTTAGAGGGTCTGAATTATTTTGGGTTTCTTCGGATCGGATGTGCGTTGAATATCGGGCACGAAAGATGTGTAGTGTAACCACATATGATAAATCTCCTTTTTTCGTTATCAATTTTACAATAAAATCAAAGCTATAGTACTAAGGCCTTATTATAATTTATTTAATCACTTTTAAATGATGTGATTAATTTAATCTAAACACACTTAATTATTCTCTAATGCTTCATTTCGACTTGCAAGCATTTGTTTTTTATTTTCTCAAGGTTTTTACCTATTTTGAAAATAAATTACAAAATTTAATAATTTACAACATCCAAAATTTAATAATCATCACTATAATCAAGCAATCCTATAAAAATTATAGGACCCTAACAGTGGCTCCAGCTAGGGATGGCACTTCCTGGTGAAGTGTCAAGAACATTGTAGACTAGTAGCCTGATCCATTGGGCTGATCTTAGAACTTGCAACCTATTCTGATATAAAATCTTTGTGATTGAAAATATTCAAACGGGAATCAAATCCATTCTGCACACTGAAATTTGAAATACACATTGAATTGAAAGTTGTATTGCTATCTAAAATTGAAATTGACAATAATGCTTGAAAACGATGCTCACAATGCTGAGCTTATTTGCACACTTCTACCTATTCTGCAACGTTGAAAATTAGGATGAATCAAATCATACAAAAATTTGAATGAATCCAGTCAAGTAGCTGCTGAAACAAGTGAGCCACTTGACCATTTGTTATCATAATCAAAGGGATAGCTTGACCTTTTGTCCATAAAATCAAAGATGTAGAGTGCAATGGCAACTGTTGTTGGATTTGGTCATGAAAACATGATTGAACACTTGAGCTGAAAAGAACCTCCATGTAGTTTGTTATAGTATCAGTAAAGGCATGATTAATTAGTTTAGCTTGAAGGCCTTCATTGATCGATTGAGCATGGAAGATTTCATCAGTTTTATTCTCAATGTTAAACTATGATTCTCAATATTCAGTTTCAGTCTTGTACTCGAAAACATAATTTTCAACAATCTGCAAATCAAAAGACAATACAATCTCCTCTTGTTTTGGAGAGGGAATATTTCCAAGAATTTTTTAGGATCTCAGCAATCATAGGACTGAATCTGATAATCTAAAAGTTCAGTATCCTTCTCAAATCTTTCAATAGCTAACTCAAGAAACAAACGTTATTTCAAGGATAAAATTTTCTTAATTTCAAACAATGAAACACGACCGTTAAAAAATCTTCATCAATTTGAAAATCAGCTAATTCATCCCTAACTTCTTTTAAAACTTCACAAGACAGAGGATTTGCCACATAACCTATCATCTTGTTTAGCAAGAAATTTGATCAACTTGCAGTGGAGTCGCCATGAGTTTTCTACAAATCTGGATTCTTTGACAGTGAAGTCATACAAAAAATTTGAAGCTTTGGATACTTTGAATGTGGAGTCTCCAAGTGGATGATGCAACCTTCTTGTGTTTAATCATTGTCCACCATTAGTAATCAGATCTGGAACTTGATACACTTTTCTAAGGAATCTGAAAGGTTCTTCCCAAATATGGTTTCCACTATTGTTTTCATTTTGTATTTTTGAGGTTGAGGGACTAAACACATAGGACAACATCAAAATCAATTTGGAAGCTGGGATCTAGCCTTGCCAGCTTCAAAGAGGGATCTCTCTATGAAATTTAGCTATGTTTGATGTGAATTATAGGCTAGTTATTATTACACTGAATGTTTTTTATTGGATTTCTTGGTCGATTAAAGTGTTATAATTCCATTGGGCTATGGAGTCTAAATATTAACTGGATCTACATCAAATTTCAGAGTTTCATTGGGCAAGCTAGGTTGCACTAGTTGGATCTTTTAGAACATTAAATGAATTATGAAATAGAAGGAGTGTAAGGTTCAATAGAAGCTAAGGAGAAATGAAGGATTCCTTAATTTGACTTCAGAAGAAAACATATAAATTACTTACAACAAGAAAAGAGTGCTCTGTATAACATATCCTATTCATCATAGTTTCTGTTATGTAACTAAGCTTTTTAGAAATGAAAGAGAAATAAAACAATGATTAAACACATAAACTAAAGAAAAAAATCACCATTTCATAGACCACATGAATCTTGTGAAAATGTCCTTGTATTATTGATGCTTCCAACAACTGGAAAATTAAATTCACAGAGGAAATTATATTCAACAATCAACATCTCCTCAAATGATGAAGTATTTATAAAAATCCTAAACAAAATATCTTGAAAAAATATCAATATTTGTTACAAATATCTCCAATTGTATTACACAAAGAGAACTGAAATATAAGACATTCAAAACTAGGAATCTACTTGGCACTATCTTTGTGGATTGTTGGTGACAAAGAAGAGCAATTCAAATTTGATAGAAACTCTTATTTGATGCGGTGGCATCGAAGTCACTAACTGTCTTTGAGCTTTTTCCTCCAGAAATTATGAAAAATAGGTTCCAGTCATACCTTTTAAGATATCAATCCGAGATAACTGTTAGAATACTGAGATATATTTTTGTAGTGTAGCCCCCGAGGAACAAACATATCCTTCATTTTACCAAAATTCATTTCTGATTATTCAGAATATGCTCTGCAAAAAGGTGACTAGAACAGGACATTGCACACTCAAAAAAAATAGGCTAAAATGATGAGAGTGAATATCACAGTCCCTGATAGTTATGTGAAAAGTGAGATAGGATTTTATATAATAGCTTATTTGGAACCCAAATCTTGTCCATTTTGCCAAGAATCATCTTTGATTATCCACAATATTCTCTTTAAAAAGGTGACTGAAACAAGAAATTTCTAGAAAATATGCCTTCAAAGAATCATTAGCATATCGCAAACCATAATAGTTGTTAGAAAATTGAGAGAGGTTTTTGTACAAGAGGATGTTAGCAACAAAAACCACTTTCAGTATTTGAAAATACATTGTTAGTTGTTTTTAAACAATGTTTGAAAGTACTGTGTTGTATATGGAAAAAAACATAGTTTTACATGGCCATGAAACAAACATATGACGTGAAGGCAGGAGGTGACATGGGGATGGGGGATTATGTGGAGGTACATGGTTGGAATAAATATGATTAGGTGGAAGAATGGGAGTGGAATATGAGGAGGGACATGGTGGGTGGACGTTGGCATGGGAGTAATTAGGCGGAAGATACGTGGCGGTAGTGAAGTGGCGGTTGAGTGGAAGTGGGGGGTGACATAATCGGGAAGGCGATTTGCGGCAAGGAGTGAATACAGCTTTTGGAGGGGGGTAGAGGTGGATTGTGGTATTAGTGAAGGGGGGTCTGAAATAACCTCAGTGATCCGAATTGGATCCTTGAAAATTATCAGAGTTTCTATGATTATTTCAAATTATGTCAAACTTCAAAATCTTGTATCAGGAAGGACCTCTGGACAGTGGCAGTTTGTAGCCAGCACGAAACAACGAAGACCCTTGGTCAAAGTGCGCTGACCGTTGGCCCATGGAGACCACGCAGTGGCAAAAACTAGAAAATAGGGAGTTCATATTAGAAAATAGAGGTCATTTCTGATACGCAATTAGTGCAACGTCGGCACCCTGTCATGTGAAAAGCAGGTAAGACCATGCGGAAATACCCAAACTGTCAGAAGGCGTGTCCCATGCTCAAAACCAGTGGAATATCAGAGGGATTTTTAGTGGTAAGTGGGTTTGGTAGAGGACTGAGCAATGCCATACACTGAATGACACGCGTTCAGCGGATGAGAGAGAAAACCACTCTCATCACAGGGTAACGGTTGAGTAACTCACCCGTGCGATAAAAGCGATCACTGTAGGATCTAGAGGCCGCGGATCAATAGCGGAGATTGCACCTGATGGGAGACTGTATTTGATGGATGAATAGGCTTAGGCACATGACATTTGGTGTCTGACATGACCGATGAGTTGGTGGATGAATCATTTCATAGAATAACTGAAATAACAACCATTCGACGAAGAGTTGGCACTCAGTTCGTAAGGAGACAAGTGGCCACCTCTCTGTGAAACTTTACATAGTGGAGATGACACAGAAGTAGGGAATTCTAGCAGACAGAGGCAGGAAATCTGAAGAGTGGGAAGAGGAAGTGAATAGTCATGGGACAGATTGGATTTAAGCCACGAACAAATGAAGAGTAGAGGGAGACAGAGGAGAGAGTGAAGCAAGAAGCAGAGAACAGAGAAGTCGAGCTGACCTATAGAGCTAAGGCAGCATTGAGTAGACAAAACCGAGAAGGCTTGAGGGGTTTAAGCAATCCCTGTGAGGATATCGGTTGGGAACTGAGTACCAGATCAGACTCATCCCATTAAGACTAGTTGAAGTCGAGACTCAGTAAGGGGGAGTCTGTGTACTCTAGCGGCTTGGGGAATCCAAGTACCACCCTACTGAGCATCATCTGTTACAGGAGACTCAAATTGAGCTCCTCATTGTAAAAACTCTACTTAAAGACACAATAGAAAAGGCCACCACTAAAAGCTGGACTAGGAGACGTAGCCCAGGAGGATTGGTTGAACTCCTTATTAAATTGTTGTGTTTTGCATTTTCTTGTTGTGTTTCTCTTACTGTTTTCCAATGCTTGTGTATTTTGCAATCTTATCGATCCAGTGCTTAAAATAACATAGGCATATCCCAGTGCATGAGTTTGTAATACCTTAATTAATTTTTTTAGGTCACCTAGGGGTGATTTCAGATCAAGTGGTATCAGAGCTATAGGTTGTTAAGGTTAGACAAGCTTGTGTTGGATTTAGCTGTTGAATGCTAACTAGATCGAAGCTCAAATTAAGAAAAGGAGAGTTGGTTAAAACTAATCCTGAAATTGGAAGAGTTTATCCTCAAAGGACAATGTCGGAGGAAGGTTCTGTGGGGCCAGACCCTCAATTTATAGATAGTTTCCTGGCCATATGGTCCATGGTAGAGGAAATGTATAAGGACTTTAGAAAACATAAAGATGAAGATTCATCAGGCTCCAAACAAGATAAAGGAGAAGAAGAGTCTCTCCTCCATGACCACTCAAAAGACAAAGGGAAAGAAGAAAACTTTCTCACACCTCCTAATAGCCCTGAACATAAAAAGAAGACATCTTTGATTAATCTAGATGTTAAATTTGATTTACCAATATATGATGGAGAGTTGAAAGTAGAAAAGCTGGACAATTGGATTAGACAAATTGATGTTTATTGCAGAGTGCAAAGTATTGATTCAGATAAGAGAAAGATTCAGCTGGTCAGCCTACACCTTGGAGGCACTGCCTTTGTTTGGTGGGAAGGCAGGACCTAAGCTGACATGAAAAGACATGGTAAGACTCTTTCTGTCTGGAGTGAATTTGTTTTTGCAATCAAAAAGCAATTCTATCCACTGGCCTACATGCAAAAAGTCATGATCAGCTGGCAAACTCTTCTCCAATTGAAAGGGAAAAGTGTACAAGGTTACACCCAAGAATTTAGGAAGAGAGCCTTGATTCTAGGAATCTCATTACACTCACCTGAGACTCTGTTGAAGTACATCGGTGGCCTACACAACTACATGAGGCACACTATCCTCATGTTTAATCCCACTAGTATAGATAAGGTATCTGTTCAAGCTATGCATCTAGAAGCTAGAGGAAAGAATGGAAACCTAGAAGTTGGGGGATCATCCCAACCCACTGCAAGCAAGAATAAGGAGAAAAGAAAATAGAAATGGAAAGCAAGGAAGGCCAACACTGCACAGAAAATCAAATCTCCATGCACTCATTGTAAGAAGGATGGGCATGATGATGAGCACTGTTGGATTCTGCATCCGGAGCTGAGACCTAAGAAGTTCAAGGGAAAGAAGAAGAAGACTGCTGCAACTATTTAGAAAGATTTGGGGTCGAGCTCAAGAGATGAAACAACCATTGCAGCCACAGGTATAAAAGGTAAGAATTATGAAGCATCTACTAGTAATTCTGCACAATCTACTAGTGATGAAGAAAATGAGAGAAAAAGACATGAGCTTTTCCATATTCGAGTTATTTCCAAACATCAAAAGATTGATACATTGTTTGATAGTGGCTCACAAGTAAATTTAATTTCCGAAGCAATTGTAAAGAAGTTGGGATTATTGACGACACCTCACAAGAAACCATACCCATTAGGATGGTTAAGTGATAAAGCACAACTACAAGTGACTAGACAATGCAAACTCAAGTTTTCTTTTGGGTCAGCATTTGTAGATGAGGTTGAGTTAGACATAATTCCTTTGGATATATGTGGAATTGTTTTAGGAAGTCCTTAATTGTATGACAGAAAAGCTATTTTCTATAGAGTCGAGAATAAGTATCTACTCGTTAAAGATGGAATCGAATACTTTGTAAGAGCTCATAAGCTTAAGAATAATTACACTCTCATAATCTCAGGGCGGAAGAAATGAATTATAAATTCATGCAAACAATTTTTACTGATGGTTGTAAAGGAAAAGAAACCTGATAAAACCAATGTATTGAGGGCTATGATGCTAAACAACAAGCTGATTTAGAAAAAGTTGTTTCAGAGAATGATATCTTGTTTCAAGAACCTAAAGGTCTGCCACCAAAAAAGGAAATAGTGCATGATATTAATTTGCAGGAAGATGCTCCATTACCTAACATTGGAATGCACAGGTTGTCCTCTTTAGAGAATGTAGAAATCAAGAAGCAAGTGCAGGAGTTTCTTGAGAAGGGGTTCATTAGACCTAGTACATCACCATGTGGGTCACCAATTATTTTGGTTAGAAAGAAAGATGGCTCATGGAGATTGTGCATTGATTACCAAGCACTGAATAAAATAACAACAAAAAATCGTTATCCCCTTCCTCGCATAGATGATCTATTAGATCAGTTAAAGGAAGTTGTTTATTTTTCCAAGTTAGACTTGCATAGTGGATATCATCAGGTCAGAGTTGCAAAACAAGATGCATGGAAGACTGATTTCAAAACAAAGCAGGGATTGTATGAGTGGCTGGTTATGCCTTTTGGCTTAACTAATGCTCCTGCTACTTTCATGAGAATAATGAATGATGTACTCAAACCTTTTCTTGATGATTTTGTTATTTTGTATCTAGATGACATTCTGATATTTAGCAAAACATGGGAAGAACATTTAGAGCATGTTAAGCAGACACTAGATGTTTTGAAAAGAGAAAAAATTTATGTTAAACTCTCAAAATGTGAATTTGGCAAAACATCTTTGAATTATTTGGGACATATAGTAGGGGGTGGTGAATTGAAGATAGATCCCTCTAAGGTGGCAGCCATTGTAAACTCGCCTAAACCCAAATCTGATACAGAAGTTAGGAGCTTCTTAGGAGCAACACAATATTGGAGAAAGTTCATTTCTAACTTTTCCTTAATTGTAGCTCCCTTACATGCTTTAATAGGATTAAACAAGGTGTTTTAGTGGGGAGGCAAACAACAGAAAGCCTGCGACACCTTGAAAGAAAAGATTAGTCAAGCACCAGTACGAGCACTGCTAGATCTTCAAAGACCATTTGAGATCCAAACAGATGCCAGTGACTATGACATGGGAGCAGTGTTGATACAACACAGGTAAACCCTTATGTCATCATTCTGAGACATTTAATTCTGTAGTAGTTAACTATCCCACATATGATAAAGAATTGTATGAATTAGTACAAAGTGTGAAAAAGTGGAAACATTACTTAATGGGCAAAGAAACAGTTATCCATACTGATCATCAACCACTTCAATATCTACACTCCCAAACTAAGTTGCAGCAATCAAGACACTATAGATGGATGGGTTTTCTACAACAGTTTCATTTAGTCATCAGATATAAAAAGGGCATACATAATAAAGCTGCAGATATGTTATCTAGACCCATTATAAATGCATCTACTATACTTAAGCATAATTCTGTGTTACATGAGAGCTACATCTAACAATATGCTCAAGATATAGACTTTAAAGATGTATATGCAATTTTAAGTCAAGGAAAACGAGCAGAAGAGTTGGATTATCGTATTAAGGACCGACTCCTATATCATTGTGCGGAGCTATGCATTCCACAAACTGAAAGAGTAAATATAATTCAAGAAGCACACACTTCTCTAATATTAGGTCCCTTTGGGGTAAGTAAAATAGTTGCACAGCTACAAAGATTTTGTTATTGGCCAAAAATAAACGAGACAATTTCTAGATATGTAAGAGGGTGTACTATGTGTGCTCAAAGCAAGCCCAACAATAGAAAACTAGGCTTGTACACTCCATTACCAGTTCCTTCTCATCCTTGGGAAAGTGTTTCCATGGACTTTGTTGGAGGACTACCTAAATCTAGGAAAGGTCATGATTATCTGTATGTTGTTGTGGATAGGTTCAGAAAAATGTGTATTTTGATACCTTGTAATAAATAGATTACAGTTGAACAAACCACAAAATTGTTCTTTCAACATGTATGGGTTCATTTTAGATTACTCACTTCCATTATATCTAATTGAGACACCCAATTTGTGGGAAAGTTTTGGTCAAGTCTGTGGGAACTGATGGACACCAAATTGAATAAAAGCACAACTTTTCGTCCACAAACCGATGGCCAGATAGAAGTAGTCAATAGGACAGTGATCCAGTTGATTAGGGGATATTGCAGTAAGCATCCTAAGCTTTGGGATGAACGTTTGTGTTATATGCAACATGCTTACAACCGAGTCAAACATTATTCTACATAGATATCTTCTTTTCAGACCTGTTTTGGTTTCACACCAAGGTCTCCCTTGGATTTTGTATTTGGTAAGGACATAGCAGTTGAGGGACACAAAAATGTGGACAAGGCAACTAGGTTCATTGAACAAATCCAAGAGATCCATCAAGCAGTATAGGAACAGCTGGAAAAGAGCCAGGCCAAATACAAGGCAAGGTATGACAAGCATCAGATGGAGCATAGTTTCCAAGTTAGTGATCAAGTCTGGCTATATATCAGCAAGGACAGGATGCAAGGTGAAGGTAAAAAGTTGAAACCAATAAGGTATGGACCTTTTAGGATCCTTGAGAAAATTGGTGAAAAAAAGATTTTTGCCTTAATTTGCTAGCTTATATGGACATCTACTCAATCGTCAATGTAGACAGCTTGAGACTATTTGAACCTTCGTTAATTGAATATCCTGAAGAAGAGTGTCAATTGCCTTCTATTGATGACATGCTACTTGAATATCTTAATGAATTGCATGAAGACATAGTTCTAGACAGGAAGGTGAAAACAATGCGTAGGGCAGATGTTGAGTACCTCAGAATTGGACTCATGGGTTCAAAGCCAAGCACTGCAAAATGGATAAAGATTGGACAGGTGAGAAAGTTGTATCCTCACATAGTCGATGCTTGAAAAACCAACTTTTGGTGGTCCAAAAGCTTTTTTCAGTGGGAAGGTCGTGATGCAAATTGGAACCTTGAAAATTATTAGAGTTTCTATGACTATTTCAAATTATGTCAAACTTCAAAATCTTGTATCAGGAAGGACCTCTAGATAGTGGCAGTTTGTAGCTAACACGGAACAAAGAGGACCCTCGGTCAAAGTGCGCTGACCGTTGGCCCATGGAGACTGCGTAGTGGCGCAAGCTAGCAAATAGGGAGTCCAGGTCAGAAAACAGAGGCCATTTCTGATACGTAATTATAGCAATCACATATCGAAGGATAAAAACCTCAGAGAAGGAAAAGCCCCAGCACCTGGTCATGTGAAAAACAAGTAAAATCGTGTGGAAATACCCAAACTGTCAGAAGGCGAGTCCCACGCTCAAAACCGGTGGAATATCAGAGGCATTTCGGGCGGTAAGGGGGTTTGACAGAGGATCGAGTGATTCCATACACTGAATGATGCGTGTCTGGCGGATGAGAGAGAAAACCGCTCTCATCATAAGAAACTACTCTCATTGCAGGGTAACGGTTGAACAACTCACCTGTGCGATAAAAGCGATGATCATAGGATTTGGAAGCCCCATATCAACAATGGAGATTGCACCCAATGGGAGACTAGATTTGACAAAAGAATAGGCTTAGGCACATGAAATTTGGGGTCCGACATTACTGATGAGTTGGCGGATGAATAATTTCACAAAATAACCGAAATAATGACCATTCGATGAAGAGCTAGCACTCAGTTCGTAAGGAGGCAAGTGGCCACCTCTCTGTGAAACATTACATAGTGGTGATGACACAAAAGTAGGGAATTCCAGCGGACAGAGGTAGGCGATCTGAAGAGCCGAAAGAGGAAGCGAACAGTCACACGACAAATTGGCTTTAAGCCACGAACAGACAAAGAGTAGAGTGAGACAGAGGAGAGAGTGAAGTAAGAAGCAAAGAACATAGAAGTTGAGTTGACCTACAAAGCTAAGGTAGCATCGAGCAGACAGAACCGAGAAGGCTTGAGAGGTTCAAGCAATCCCTATGAGGATATCGGTCGGGAACTGAGTACCAGATTGGACTCATCCCATTAAGACAAGTTAAGGTCGAGACTCAGTAAGGGGGAGTTTGTGTAGTCTAGCAGCTTGGGGAATCCATGTACCACCCTACTGAGCATCATCTGTTATAGGAGACTCAAATTAAGATCCTTATTGTAAAAACTCTACTTAAAGACATAATAGAAAAGGCCACCACTAAAAGCTGGACCAGGAGACGTAGCCCAGGAGGATTTGGTGAACTCCTTATTAAATTGTTGTGTTTTGCATTTTCTTGCTATGTTTCTCTTACTATTTTCCAATGCCTGTGTATTTCACAATCTTATCGATCTGTTGCTTAAAATAACATAGGCATATCCCAGCGCATGAGTCTGTAATACCTTCACTAATTTCCTAAGGTTACCTGCAGGTGATTTCAGATCACTGAGGGAGACACGTAGCAGTGGGGCCTGACAGTAAAACCACTAATTTTGAAGCCCCCTACCAATAAAGGGAGATAAGGTGAGGGGGTCCAAATTAGATTGGGTGTTGTCAGATCGGATGTATGATGAATATCGGCTGTGGAAGATGTGTGAAATTTAAGCACATACGACAAATCTTCTTTTGTCATTATCAATTTTACAATAAAATCAAAGCTATAGTACCAAGACCTTATTACAATTTATTTAATCACATTCAAATGATGTGATTAATTTAATCTAAACACACTTAATTATTATCTAATGCTACATTTCGACTTGCAAGAATATTTGTTTATTTTCTCAAAGTTTTGACCATTATTGAAAATAATTTACAAGATGGAATAATATTTACATCATCCGAAATATAATAATCATTAGCTATAATCAAGCAATCCTACAAAAATTATAGGACCCTAAAAGGTCCCACATTCATCCTTGGAATATGACATGAGGGTGATTTGCTGAAAAGAGACTTGGCTCAACCAATTGATGGTCAGGTGAAATGTGGTAGTCCCATCTACAGTCAGTTCATTGCATTGATTAATGAGAAATTAATTCCATTGATTTTCATGTGTAAATCTACTAGTGTATATATGGATTTTGATGGATGATATGTTTATTGTATTTATGTTCCTATTATGCTAGCTATATGCACATTTTATGACAACAAATATGTATGGCTCTCAACATGTTTCTAGTTGTATATGAATGGATAATGTCTCTATGAACTAATAGATGAATATGCAGCAAATGACACGAGGGAGTAATGATTTATAATGATTCTCAGATGAGTATGAGATCCCTATACTTAATTCCTCTATTTACAGTTGTAGGTTACACGTTGATGATATGTTTGACGAAATGCCTATCCTAACTAGTAGGGGTCTGGTTAAGGTCTTGATCAACTATTTACTTTTGCAGCATTATTTCCCTATAATTTACTTGATTATGAGATTTCATTCCATTCTGGGTAGTGGCCTAGAATTTGGGCATGAAAAAGTGGCTTAAATGTCAGGGTCGCTAGCATATAAGTTATAAATTTGGTCGACAGCCACTAGCAGGAAGGCCTACGAGAGTGACTTTAGGTCTTTGGTTGCTCCCTTTCCCATAGCATGAGAGAAAATATGGCCTCAGAGGTCTAGAACAATAGTGGGACCCAGGGACAGGTTGTCTAAGTGGCTAACCTGTCTCCGTAGGGTTCTCCTGATGCTGATTGGATGACTGTGTGTGATGTTCCATCGATTCCACTTAAGGTCACCTAGGAGGTAGAATCTAATCATAGTAGCCTCTCGTCTCATGTTTACCTCGGTTGACATTGTTACTTGGGTGGATGTGGGAGGAGGGTGTTACAGAGTGGTACAAGAGCATGGTTCAACTTTCGAAATGGATGGGTTGAATGTGTTAGTCATGCATTCATGTCAGTTGGATTTGTGTCTCTTACACTTATATACTTATTACATTTGCTTGATGTTGGATTAGGGTTGTTGTATGACTATCATGGAGAATTTGATGTTGATTTCGTGAAGAGTATTTGACATGAGTATGTGATTGAATATATATGTGTATTTGTCACTCACATGTTTATTTTATGGTGCCTAATTACATGCTTGTATGTTAGGGTACATTCTTGAGTATTTGGATTACATGCATCAGTCTTGTAGGTTGATTGTGAGAATTGATCGATTATGTTTGACTACATGCGTTTATGCGTATTTGTAGTTGGCTAGGAATTTCTTAAGCATTTTGTTGGTTGCATGTAGCAACGTGTATAATGGAGTAATGGTTGTTGTCATGCATGAGGTCATGTTGTAGCAGCTACAACCACCCTCCAAATTTTTTCCTTAGCTTGTTTTGGAGCCTCCCTACCAACCTTTCACAACACTTTGTCTTGCTTTGTCAAGTACTCAAGCTTCAGTGTTTTCCTTGCACAAAGGCAGCCTATCGATCACAGTCGATCCATTCCCCTTACAGGATATTCACTCGGACTTGGTCCAACTGTTGGCTGAGCAGCTTCCCCTTGAAAATTGCACATTTATGGAGGGTAGTCAAACTTTCCTCCAGAAATTGTGTAATCCTCTTTGGTAGACTGTCGGGCTTCCGTATTGTGCAATCCTGCTAGTCAACACTCCGAGCAGGATTTGCACAAATTTCCCCAGTAGGGTTTCTCAGCACAGGATTTCCACAAAAATTGGTAGCAATAAGCTTCTCTACCCATAAATTGCACAATACTCCTAGGAAGTTAGCCTAGCTCCCAACCAGGAATGCACATTTTTCCCAAGTAGTTGAGAAACTACATGCAAGAATAGTCTGGTTGACCAGTTCCACCCGGGGCTGAGGAAACTCGACTTGCATGCATGCATGAATTTCTCTTCTCAGAATAGTAAGAGACAACATGAAAAAGGCATCCCATGATTCAACAAGCTATTTTTAGTAGCAAGGGGTTACATGAAAATTTGTTTTAGAAGTTTCCCTCCAAGTGTTGCTTTTTGCTAGATTTGTGGCATGCATGCCATGACACCAAAATTATTTATTAGACATATCAGAGCTCATTCATTCACATAGATATTGGAGCTCTGACATCCCAAAACACATCCAGAACTCTTCGATACATTCGGCTCAACTATTCACGGGTAAGTGTCCTCCAACATGTCTTTTTCAACATTTCTGTCACTTTTTGTGTATTCTCTTGTGTGAGTGTTGTTTTCTTGATTTATTTGAATGCTTGTTGTCATTTACATGTATACTAGCTTGTCCTAGCTCTGTTTCATTTTTTGTTTCTATCTCATTGTTGTCACATGCATGAAACTATTTTGCACAGATGTTCGCCAACTGGGAAACTGCCTCACCCACTTGCATGTTGTTCTATTTTCTTAATCTTTTATTCATGTTTTGCATGCAATCTCAATAAATTCTGCTATCACTTAGTGTCGCCATGCATTTTACTTTCTTAGTTGCTTTCAGTTGCCCGTCGGTGAGCCAGGCCAACCCTGGCTCGGGTTGTGCCTTCACCAAGGCTCCATCGCGCGATCTAGGGAAGGAAGGTTCACCTTCCTCTCTAGAAATGTGCATTCTTTCCTAGAACTAGCCTCCAGGACCGTTTTGCACATTTTTGGAGGACAATGGATGCTTGGCCCAAGAAATTGCACAAATAATAGTCCCTGGGCCAGTAGTCCTTCCCAACTGGAATTGCACATTGCGCAATCCCAGTAGCCAACTGCCTGGCTGGATTGTGCATTTCACAGATCCAATAGCTAGTACTACCTCCCAGATAGCCCAGACTGCCTTTTGCACAGTTCTGGCAGCTAATCACCCAGCCTCCGAGTAAAATTTACGCAATCTTGTTCATTAGTTTCCCAGGTATGTGTTGTGTCCTTCCCCAAATTTGCTTTGTTTCCACTCACATATTTCTTGCCATGCATGCTACCCGTTTCCAGATATTTTAATCATTTGTCCCAATGGCTTCCAAGAGAACAGGATCATAGGACACTGATGGAGTTGCAGTCAGAACAACAGTTGAGTAGGTGTCCTCTAGTTTGCTTAGCTATGAAGATACGAAGTTGTATTTAGACAAGGACATCAAACTAAATTGGAAAGAGGTTAATGAATCATTCACAGGCACCTCTGGGGAAGACCTTAAAGATCATCAAGTGTACGTGAACATTCACAAGTCCAGCTTGTACCGGATTTCATGCAGATACCCCACATTCCCATGCACTGAAATGACCATTGGATCATCTCTCACACTCACCCCGAGACGATGACCTTGAGCAGTGTTAGTGGGATGAAGCTTGGAACCTTTTGGGCATGAGATTATGATGAGATGTATCAAATGTTAGAGCCCGCGATTGTCATGAGTCATTGATTTAGCTTGCCCAACAGTAGAGGTAATTCTAGAGACATTCTGAAGGATTGGGTAAAGGAGCCAGCTCTTTTCAGGATGACAAACAACCAAATCTACAAGACACAAATATTGAGGATGGTATACCAATACTTGGTCATATTTTCATGTCGAATGAGTGGCAAAGCGGGCACTAAAACTTTCCTCAGAGTTGGGTGATCGCGTTGGACCAACTGGCTAGAGAAGGAAAACCATGCAACTGGTCCGACATACTGGCTCATCAGCTGAAGGAACAAGTCACAAAGGCTCGAAAGTCACCTGAAGGTATGTATGCAAAGATTTATATGCCTGCCTACATCGTAGATGAAGTCTGTGCCTGACATGAGTTCCCGAGCTTGGAATGGGCATGGTCACCAGTGGGGACTGTTGTGAATACATATTTCAAGTTGTTGTCTAAATGTAGCTTTAGGGGAGTAATAATACGACTGTTCGACCATTTTGTCACCCTAGTGTACAGGTTGATATTCGAATAGGATCCACCCTACATGTCAAAGGAAGAAATGAAGGCATTGTTAGGCATTGCAGATTCGTATAGCTCACCGTTTGGTATGTTCATCTGAATGTTTAGTGCAAAGAAGCCTCTGCATGTTCTACAAAAGTTTGCCTTGGACGTACTTGTCATGTAAGAAGTAGCGTACCATATCTCAGTAGGATTGACAGCTAGACTGCAATGGAAGAAGAAGGCACCTTGGCCCACTCTTCTGTTGCGGATTGGGTTATATGATATTTGGAGTATCAAGAAAGAGGATGTCGAAGCAGAATAGATGAAGAAGTACCCATTCGACCTCCGAAGCTTCAACCCATATGACCCACATTGCATTGTGAAGGATCATTGCATGAGAGTTCAATTCAACTGTCATGGGGCATTTCATTGGGCCGAGGAAGACTCATGGTGGTATTTGTACAATTCTTTCGGACCCAATGAACAGGTCGGCTTCATCATAGAATGGTTAGCAAAGAAGCATGAAGGAGCATTAGGGAGAGCACTAGCAGTAGTAGCAGCAGAGGTAACAAAGCCAAGCATACCTATGTGTGACAAAGGGAAGAGGAGGATTGTCGACCGCATGGAGGAGGAGAAAAGATGCAAGTTTCAAGTAGATCCACTTGTAGAACAAGAAGCTATGGCTATTCAGGTAGAGGTAGCAACACGACAAGTGAATTGCGTGAATGCAGAGGGATAAGAAGAGAATGGAAGAAGTAGAGAAGGAGTTGCATGAGATGAGGAAGCAACTCGAGAAAGAACAAGAGTTGTGCCATTAGGAGAAGGAAGTGTAACAATAGCAGATACATCAGATACAATAGAGGGATTGCATGTGTTTCATAGTCAACCCTCTTACTGTAACAATGGTGACAAATTATTTCATCCGAAGGTGTTTTGGGAATAGACCAACCCCCAATTCCACTTTGAAGCTCATGAGAATTAGTTCTAAACATTATAAATTGCATTGGTCAATGTTAAATTAATAATGGGAAAACAAAGCCATTGTCCTTCATGTGAAAAAATGTGGTCATGTCATGAAATATGGAATTGGGATTTGAGCGAATATCAACTATACATATAATTAGTCATGTAAACTCTAAATCCAACTTAATTTCTTTTCTTAAAGCATTGATAAATATTTTAATTAATTATGCAAACCAATAAAAATGTGTGTTTCGAAAGATAAACTCTGTCTAGTCCACCACTAAGGTAATAGATTTATAACATATCAAATGTATTGCAAACTTGTTTACCCACCAAATGTATTGTTAAGAAATTTGTTTACCATGATGAACTTTGAATTTCTGTTATCTTATATTTTACATTTATTTTATACCTTACACTTCTACCATTTTTACAATACTCAATATCAATCTAGTTGTTTCCTTTTGTTTCATTTACATTAGATTTTAACGAACAAAAACTTCATTACTATCATATCTTAACTTCTAAAATAAAAAAAGATTAAAATTAAATCAATTATACATATATATTCCATAAATCATAAAAATGATTAAAATCAAATCAGGGATACATATGTATTCCACATATCATAAAATTAAATCAATTACTAACTTTAGAGGCATGTCTATTTTGGAACATGTTTATAAAATATCCACAAAATATTTATGTTGATAAGGATGTCTTAGTGAAAGTTGATCATCATCATCACCATACTTTTGGAATAGGGCTTCCAAAATTTTAATATAATTATCAACACTTTTTAGTTGGATGGTAGGGATTTAACCTCCATAAAATAAAACTAGAATATTCTTAATAGTATGCATAAATCAAATGGTGAGATTTATTTTCAAAGTAGTTATGCATTTTTCCCCTTTTAATTAAATTCATTAATTGAAAATAAGTTATATAAACAAGTGCCATATGCAATTAATTATGGTTTTTTGGGAATACGGTATTGATAAGCCATAGTGTTGGCCCATGGATTTATAGCAAATCTTATTTACAAATTAAGAATCTTCATGGATAATAATCTTGTTACATGTTTTTTAAAAAATGTATATATGTGTTTATCTTATATATTAGCTTTGCTTTCTTAGCCCTAGGGGTTACCTCAATAGGTTGAGTGCTCGTCATTAAAAACCCTTTTATAATTATTAATAATTATTATTATAATTCAGTTAATTTTAATTTTTTTTTTTTTTTTTAAATTTAACAATGTGAAATGTATATCTATGAATGTTTACAAACTATTTCCATAAATTTGAAGATATAATATAATAAGTTGATCATTTTATTATTTTTCTAAATATAATATTAAATTATAAATAAATAAGATAAATGAAGAAGAAATCAATTTAAATGATAAAATATTTATTTTATTTATATATAATTCTTATTTTGTTATAGGTTATTTTTATACAACAACAACAACAACAACAACAACAACAACAACAACAACAACAACAACAACAACTAAATGTATATAATTTATTGAAATTAATAATTTTATAAATAATTTTTTAAGTTATAAATTTAAAATCAATAAAATAAATAAATAAAGTATTTTTCAAAAAAATATTAAATTCGCACTTCTTAAAATATAAAGTTCAAATATAGAAAATATATATTAAAGAGAGACATTGCAAATTTTAAATTTACGGAAGATGTTTCCACTTTAACCATTACAACCAATATTTCAAATAAAGTAATGTTTTTTAATTGTTTATTTACCTAGACAATGTCTCAAGATTAGACACGATCTAACCATGTAAGTTTAAAACAACAATTGAATTTTTCGTGATGGTTTCACCGCGAGCCATGTTTCATTTCCATTGTACAGTTTTATGTCTTTATAAGATGTGGAGTTTGTCTTACTGGACGGTTTCCATTTTTCTATTGAGGAAAGCTACTTCATTTTCTTGAGGAAAATTACTTCTTTTGTACTTATTTTTAGATGCATAAAATATTTATTTGGAGTTTAGAAATGGATGCGGGGTAAAGGATGTAATTATCTATTTTGGTTGTTGTCACATTTATGTAGTGGTAAGTGATGCAATTTTGTAATGTGTGTTATTGTTTTCTTATCATAGTTTTTATTAGATTGTTGCTTTCAGATATTTAAGATGTAGGAGAAAAATAGTAGCTAGAGTATTGTTGAGGAAACAAGAGATTGATCAAAATGTGAATAATTCGGGTGGAGTGTAGAACAAATATTTTTTCCAATTGTTTCATGTAATATACACATAATTTTTTGTTTAACTATATATACAGTTAATATTGAAATATTTTACTTAATATCGTGATTGAACTATTATATCTATGGTCCAGATTGAATTTTTTTACCATTAATAATATTTTTTAAATATCTTAATATTAATTTTATATTAAGAATAGAATGAATTATATATGTGGATCTTATCTTTTTTATTATTAATTAATTGATTTTTTTTTTACTTTTATTAGGGGACATTGAAATATTTTATTACAATCAACATTAATTTTCTGAAGGCACTTTTTCACTTTTGGTATTCATAAACACTTTTTCAATTTTTAATAATTAGTAGCTTAGAATTCCTCACCATTATTTGAATTTAAGACTAGCTTGGAATTCCTTTAAGACCTTATATGTTTGGATGGTGGGTCTATGTTCTCCAAAGATGTTAGGCTTCAATTCATTGTGAAATCCTAGAATTTTCACAATGGGAATTGTAGGTTCCAGAAATTACAACTATGGGAATTATCAAAGTCGTATGAAGTCAAGGTTTTGGTAATATCAAGTGGGGACCTCTAGTATGTTTCAATATGTGATATTGTTGTCATGGGAGAAATGTGAGAAATTGTGTAAATGTTTTTTATAAGACCAATGGAAGCTCCATTAACATGTTATTATCTCTATACCTAATAAGTTTTTTTCCCAAACCCATATTGGAGTCACAAAGTGGGAACAAGTAGAATGGAGCCTCCTCACTTGAGAATTATGGAGTGAACATGCAACCTTTCGCACATTTCCGTCTCCTAAAATTGCAAGCTCCATGGGCCGATCCACCTCCGTTATTTGCACAGGATTTGAACTGCTCACCCTGGAGATTAGGGAAGGATCTTCTATATTTCTGCCTAGCTTTATGATCTTTGCCTCCTCGTTACAACGACAACAAATGGGTGAGGGTAGGGCGTCAACTAGAAGACGAGTGATTTGTCGTTGAGAAATGTACTAGAAAAGCAGGATCAATAGAAGGAAAAACAAACCAACTATAAAATTCAATTCAAAGCTCAACTCATGTCAAATTCACTTCTTAACCACAAATATGCTATCCAAACAGATGCATTTTTCACAGATCTAGAGTAGGAGGAATGAGAACATCATGCCCGAGCCATTTTTTATTCACTTTGTACAGAGCAACATAATCATCGGCGATAACAAGGACTTTGTCTTGCTAATGTTGATTATCCAATTATTAAGGAAAGTAAGGTAAGGTTGGCTCACAACACAGACTACCATTTCTGGCCACACCTTCAAGCGCTTGAGCTAGCGTATAATAGTTTCACCTCAACGGACACCCACCAGTTCTACTATGGCAGATCGAACCCACGACCCCAGAAGTCGAAAATAATGTAGACATGTGGGATATCTTTATACGCTCTTGACAGATAATGAAAGATCTTAAAAACACCGAACGTGAATAACTTTGAGATAAAAACTTTGCAAAAAAAAATCATTTAATAGAGAAGTTTTCCCAAAAAACAAGCACCAAGAGAGAAGGACAGAGATTCCAAATTCAATACATCCATCAATTTTTCTTCTTATCCATCTAGCTCGTGAAGTATAGAGAAAGATAATACAAAGAAAATAGATCTCAAAATAAAAAAGTGCAGGGCACTCAGGATGTAGGAACACAAATTTTCAAACTGGAACCCTTATTCTTCACCATTCCCAAACCCTCCTTTCCTTACCTGCCGCTCGGTTACGTTTCTTCCTTTGGATCTTCTTCATCCATTATTTGAGATTAAAACAAAAATGGCAATCTGCCACGAGAAGGACAAGGTGTCAATAAACAAGTTCTACTCCGCTTCAGGGTTTTCACTGTCATTCCTTTTTTACTTGCATTTTATTTATAGTATTTTTTTTGGATTTTGGTCCTTCTATGGTGAGTTTTTTGATTTGGTTTGGCGACTTAGGCCATTCAGCGAGAAAGAATTGAGAAGCAACACGCCTCAGGTTGTGACACGCACTGACTTCTAGCGAAAAGTTATTGTCTATCAAAATATTTTTAGCACAAATAGATTGAACGTTTACATTTGACAAGGTAATATCCTTGAATTTCTGTCAAGATTAATGGTAATAGTGAGATTTTATTTAGCCCTCAAATACGGGTTATGTAGCTTACCTTGGATGAAAATTCAAGGTTGTTTTGCTTTGATGTCTATTAAATTTACATCCGAAAGAGGTTTGTAATCATCATTTTTAGTTTGGTATGCACAAAATGAAATTACTTCACATCATTTAGTTCCGATTCGATGGGAAAATATGAAAAAAATTCCATGATGAATGCTAAATGATGAAAATTTTCTTCTACATGCAAATATTGACATTCAACGAGATGTATTGTAGTTGCGTGGAGATTAAAACTATGGCATATAAAGAAGCTGTTGTGGAAAATTAAGTTGTTTCACTTAGATTTTCACCATTTCATTTTGGGAACTCTCCTTGCTTTGAAGGTACAAAAGATTCAAACAGGTTGAAAGGGTTTGAAGCGATAGAGGAGGCCTTGTAAACTGATATCTTTGCCAAGATTTTTAGATTTTTGAAACATTTGCACCTTATTCTATTTCTAAGAAGTTCTTGGTAATAAATCAACAACAGTGGGATCTTTCTTGCAACAATGTCAAATATTTACTTTGTACTTAGAACAATTCCCTTGCTCTATCATCTATGCACCAACCTTTGACAAAATCACCTCCTTCTTTGCCCAAGTCCATCCAAGACTCTGTTTGTGTTTGTACTGTTGAAAATTGTTTATAGGGTAAAAATGGGAGTTTTTAGAAAAATGCTATACATGAGTACAAGTGCATATGCTTATCAATATTATTTGTTGGCATCTCTCCCTTTGCCAAACTTCTCCCCCTTACGTTAATCTCATTGAGGGAAGAAATTTAAAGCTTATGTAAGGAAGCTAGACTGTGTACTATTAACATCCAAATAATTAATCCTAGAGAGGCATAGCCATGATGAGAATGCCCCCTAAATATAAATTTCATGGACGAATTAGGTGTCTCGATGGGTGTAAGACCGAGATGTCTAATAGTTAAATAAATAGGGTCATGAATATATATATATATATATATATATATATATATATATATATATATATATATATATATATATATATGCACGCAAGGCCTGTCTTTAAAAAAGGTTGAATCTAGCCAAGCTACAGGTCTACCAAGTTACCAACTAAGACAACAACTTTTCTTCAAGGAATTTGAATATTGATTGGGGACCATAGTGGGAATATCAAAAAACTACAAGCAAGCACATATATGGGTATCCTCTATAAATTTAAACAAGGGAAAAGGAAGAAGTTGGATTTTGGTATAAACATGTTGGCAAAAACATTTCCTTTCAAAGATTGAAATAGATGCAAGTATCAGGTGTGGACACGCATCACCACCAGTGGATCCCTAATTGTTTGCAACTACTTCAAGGAAAAAACTAGTCTATGAAGGATCTCTTCAAGGGAAGAGCTTGAGTGTGCACTATACTATGGATGCGTACTTACTAGATAACCATCTGGTTTCTAGGACATGATATCCCATTTTAATGTTATGTTGTTGTTTGGATCTAGTGGATCATATTATCCTACATAAACAAATCTTACTTCAATAAACAGATTGCAAAAGAAAGTCCTAGATCTAAAATTTAAAGAAAACAATCACTATATCTTTTAAACACATAATGAATTACATCAGTTGTAGAGCCTTTGCATATGAGATCTAGCATTATTTTGCATTCAATTGAAAATAAAATAAGTTTGGCCACATTTATTTAAGAAAATTGACCACTAGAATGAAAGTAAAAAGGTTTGATGACCATCAGAAGGAAAGTGAAAGGTTTGATGAGAAATGGCAGGATAGATCACTATCCCTGAAGAAAAAATACAATCTGAAACATTAGTTACACCAAAATGTGAGTTGGATTAAGAACCCTACCAGTGGGAGAGAACACAAATGCTATAATTAGTGTCAATCCCAACAAAATCTTAGATGTGAGGCACCAACAAGTAGTGTCATGTTGGTATTGGCATCAGAGAACCCCATGTTGTTGATTTATCCTGTTGATCACTTCACGTACATTAACTTGAATGCTACTGAATGGCCAGATCTAGATTGAGGTCCTCTTCTTCACACACAAGCAAAAATAGGGTTTCTTGAGGTCTCTTATCTCTCACTCTCCCAGAAAATCTAAGCATGTTGTGTTAGTGAAGAAACCTAAGCAGTAATTGTATTTAAATATTCTCAGTAGTGTAAATTTATACCAATCTAATTAGATATGAAACAATTAGTGTCATGTTGGTATTGGCATCAGAGAACCCCATGTTGTTGATTTATCCTGTTGATCACTTCACGTACATTAACTTGAATGCTACTGAATGGCCAGATCTAGATTGAGGTCCTCTTCTTCACACACAAGCAAAAATAGGGTTTCTTGAGGTCTCTTATCTCTCACTCTCCCAGACAATCTAAGCATGTTGTGTTAGTGAAGAAACCTAAGCAGTAATTGTATTTAAATATTCTCAGTAGTGTAAATTTATACCAGTCTAATTTTGGATCATTTAATGTTTAGAAAAGAAAATGTTTTCAACAAATCCAACCTTTGAAATTCTCCAAGACCTTGGCACAATCCTTTTCAATTTCTTCCCACGATCCTCAGAAACACTTCAGTGCTATATAACCTTTGTAAACATCTTAAGCAAATGACCTTGACCACGAGTAAAATTTGAATTGTTTTTACCAAGTTCGTTAAGTGACAAGTTTTGACTCTTTTGAAAGTCTCCTTTAGCCAAATTGGTTTAAAGTCTCCCTATAACTTGGCTGAACATTATGCTTGCCATTTTTATTTAAAATTTGGGCAAAGCTTTTCCAAGTTCTTTCCTAAATCAGGAGATTTCTATATAGCTCAGGGTAGGATCTCATGGTTTTCTTGATGAGAAACACATTTCATTTGTTTTACAAGGATTGATTTTTAAGAAAACAAGTTTGAGAATCAATCCTATTCACACTAGTACTTTTAGAGCAGAGTTGTAACTATTTGAATTAGCATTGAATGCATCATGAAGGTCTCATCATACTAGTTGGAAAAAAATTGTTAACATTTAGAAAAGTGGAATATCATCAAATTGTTTCGAACCAACTAGTTATGTTTTGTGGAATCATGGTCAAGGATGAGTTCAAAAGTCAATTGGTGATGCCGTCATTAATCACAAGAATATTCAATAATATATTTTTTTGTGAGCAAAAGGGGAAAGGTAGGATGCTAATGAGAATTGTTACAAACAAATATTTGTGTTGTCTCTACTCTCTAAAACAATACATAACATGGTAAAAAATATATATTACAGTCTCTTTGGTTCACAGTTAACCAAGAATGTTTCCCTCTAAATTCATTATTATTTACAGAGTTACAATAGGTCATCCTCCAATTCTACAGGTACTTCCAAAGGTGTCCAAGGTTTGGGAGCACACATCGCCAGGTTTGTACTTTGTACAACAATATGCTTGTGTTCTTGTGTGAAACAAAGTGCGAGGGAGCTGCAATTAAGGGCCCCAGTCTTAGTTTACTTCTAGTTTTTCCACTTTTAGTTCCCTACTGATCTAGATTTATAAAATTCTAGTTTAAGTTAGTTTTCTATTTCAGTGCAGTTTAATTTTTTAGTTACTTTTCCTTTTATGATTTAAGTTTCTATTTTTAGGAAAAGAGCACTATATAGGTTTTAGAGAGAGGATGCTGATCCGAGGAGAGGGTGAAGGCAAGGTGCGTGTATCCCACTCCAATCCAACTGTAGTTCTATAATTTTCCAGTTTCAGGAAAATAACACTATATAGGTTTTAGAGAGAGTTTGTTGATTTGAGGAGAGGATGAAGGGAAGGTTTGTGTGTAGTTCACTCCAATTTAGGTGTAGCTCTATAGGAGGCCAATGCATATGCATATGCTGGACACTCTAACCTAGGTGCACATGGTTAGGTTATTTTTAGTTTACAACCCAAGCATCCTTTATAAAGAGGGGTGGGGTCTTTATTATTATTCATTTTTTTAGTAGAGATCAATGAGGGATTAGAGTTTAGATTTATTGCTTCCGGTACTTCCTATTTTTTAACTAATAAAACAGTGATCTGATTTGAATTTCAGATCTGTTGGATTTGTTGTTATGATTTTTAGTTTGATATGTTTTAAAATTCAATTCCTAATACAAATCAAATTGCAGTTTTCATAGTATTTTCAGTTTTATGTTATCTTAAGTAGGTTGGTTAGGTCAGATTGATAATATTGTTACTACATGTCGATAATTTCAACATGGTATTAAAGTGGTTTATATGACAGTTTCATGTTATTGAAATGATTTTAATTTTAGATCTGTTGTACTTATTTTTACAATTTTCAATCTGACATGTCTCAGTTACCAGTAAGAGTTAGAATTATCATTTTATAGTACTTATAGTTTTTTGTTGATCCTAAGGAGGTATTGTTAATATGTGTTGAACATTTCAATGCAAAAATTTTTTGTAAATTATTTGTGTATAGATTGTACGTATTGCATTTGATTAAGTACACATAATATTATTTTTTTTTAATATTGCATGTTAATTTTTTTTACCTAGATCTATTACTTTGTTTTTATAAGTAAGAATATGCTTGTGATGTAGTTTATGTCCTTGACCTACTTTCCTATTCGAAATGGGAAATTCCTACTTCTCTTTCCAATTAATAATTTCATAGATGTTTAATAAGTAACCATTGGACAAAGTGAATATTTTTTTGAAATTGATATTGCAACATATTCATCTCATTTTTTGTTGAATTTTTTGGATGTACTATAAAGCCTGGCATTAAGTAATGCAAATATTACTATATCTTTGTCTCTGCAAATGTAGCATGAAAATCTCATAAATTGTAGGTATTTGGTCCATTTGCACAACAAAAAGATCTCTATGATCAAGCTACCATTTTAATAGTAAATGAAGTATTATAAGGTTTCAATTGCACAATCGTTACCTTATGGCCAAACTTGCATAGGAAAACTTACACCATGGAAGGTGAAGGGAAAATGCCAATAGTAAGTTTTAATGATTTTCTGTGAAGATCATTTTTTAATGATTCTCATGGATACATTCAATTTTCTAATAAATTGCTACATTTCTATTTTGCAATTTATACTTTTCACTACAAAGACTTGTTTGAAATCATGATTGAATAATTCTAGTTGGTTTTCTAGCACAACATCCTCTGGTGGAACCTATTAGATTACACTTAATTTATTTGTTGTCATCAATTATGAAATGTTTGTCTTTTAATATCTAGCAATATATTGGCTTTAGGTGGAAACTTGATGATGTAGGTATAACCATTGTACCCATTGCATCTATGAAGTGCATCAAATGGGGAGTTTCCATCCAATTCTTGTGTAATTCCAAGGGTCTTTAAGCAAATATTTGACACCTTAGAAAGCCAAAATGCTGAATACAATCTAACCGTCCTAGATTTGTATAATGAATAAATCATTGACTTGGTTGCACCTGATGAGATATCTAACTTTATGTTAGATTATAAATAGTGAAATCCCTTATCATTGATGGAGGACGCAAAAGGTGGGGCACATGTATGAGGCCTTGAGGAAGAAATAGTTACCAGGGAAAATCAAATATTTACTTTACTAGAAGGAGGCTCTGCTAAGAAACGAACAAAATAAGAACTTCTCAATAAGAAATCTAGGTAAAGTAAATTCTCTCCACGTTGTTTCTTCTCATAAGATATGGGATTAGATCAAATTTCTAGTTCTGAATTTTATTTTTCCTTTATAGTGGCTCTCGTTCATTATTTTCTTTCACAATTCATATCAAAGAAGCAACACCAGAGGGAGAATAGTTTGTTAAAAGAGGAAATATTAATTTGGTTGATGTTGATGGTTCATAAAACATATCCGTTTAGGGGCCAGGGAGGTGAGGTCATTCAAACTATCCAACTTTTAGTAGATGGTAAAGTTCAAGCTTATTTTCGTACTTAGTATATAAATTGGAATGGAATCTAATAGATCATGGTTTGCAAGGTTGGAATATGGTGGTCAAATATTTCTACCTACACAACATGAAAAATTAAAATTGAATATTCAAAACTTAACTAGATTATACTGCATACATCCTTGGAGAGACTAAAGGAAAAAAAATAATTGTAATTTATTTAATGAATTTTGCAGGCCCGTGGAAGGTGGGTAGGGGATATCGACAAAAGCATACTAATATTAGGTCATGTTATTACTTCTCACATGGAGCATCATGGACATGTTCCTTACAGATATATTTGGGCTAGTATTTTTGTGGCATGTAAGTAGTTTGACCTTTCGCGTAATTGCAAATGAAATTAGACTGTAATTTTGTACATAACTTTGAAAAAGGGTTCATGGATAATAAACTTACAATAATGTTACATGATTCGTTGAGTGAGAGGACAAAGACTTTCATAATAGCAACTATTTCACCATCTTTCCACTGTCTTGAACTAACTCTCAGCACTTTGGACTATGCCCACACGGCCAAAAGTATCAAAAATATGCTAGAGGTCTCATTGTCTACCCTTTCTGTTCTCTGTTATAGCCATACATATATTCCTAGTTGCATACTAGTACTTCAGAGATCTATATCATGTCTTGGGGTTTGGTGTTGGAACTTGGGATCGTGAGTTGGAACTCGAGTTCGATTCCTATGAACGAAATCCAATAATTTTGTTGAAAGCCAGTGACAATATAAACTATAGAAATGGAATTTACTTTTCAAACAAAATCAAACTCACAGACCAAATAACTCTAGAAATCATTTTTTTAGATTGATGAAATTTATTTTTTAACTAAAATAAAAACATTTTTCCTGAACTTTTTCTAGTGCTAACAAACCTAATATCTCTAGAAACCCTAACATTCCTTTTCATATGAAAAATCTAAAAATTCCATCTTGTCCAATTTTTATATAGACCGCAATAATCTAAGATATAATATAAACCCACTCTCTAGAGGTAATGAACTTGCGAATTTTTAATTCTTGTTGGCAGCTTTCAAACTCTGATTCCATGTTAAAATCCTAACCACCATTAGCACACAAGGGATATGTTTCCTTCCAAGCCAAGTTTTCTGGAATGCCGACCTTAGCTTACCCTTCACTCCACCTAAACCTAGTCTGGTTTTAAGTCCCTTGCTTAGATCACTAGATACATTGTATTTAGTGCTAAAATCATAATAATATCAAACTATTTTGAAAAAAATTATGGTTTGGGAAGCTCAAATCAATTATATTTAGAGCTGAATTGAAATCAATATTTTATTTCTCTTTTACATTATAATTTAGGGAGTTCAAAACAAATAGAATGGTATCATTATCATTACTAGGTATACTAGATTTAGTGTGATAATGGATAAAACAAAGTAATTATTTGTGAACATTTGTTCTTGAATGGACATTAGGATCCATTATATCATAGTGAAAAGTACATGCATTAAAAAAACTCAATATTTCATGTGACATTCATATTATAGGTGATTTTTTTTCATTAAAAACAATTTAGTTTTTCATGTGACATTCTTTTTTTGTTAAAATTTCTTCTATTGCTAATCCAAATTACAATTGTAATTTTAACTAAGGTTTCTAGTAATTCTTAATTTAGCAATCGTGCATGGACATCATAAGAAACATTCACAATGGAATATGAAGAAAAATTGGGTACCTACTTCATATGAATTACAAAATGATTCTACTACTTAATGTGAATTACAAGTGTAATTTTAGTTGGATCTCCAATATATCTTAAACCATATTTTCATTTTATTTTTTATTACTATTAAATGTTATTATGTCCTACCTTATTTTGTGGTTAGCATTGTAATAAAAATATGAATTGTGCTATGGAATTAATACTGACATGTAATATTGATTTTTTTCCATAATGCTACAGGTAATGATCGCGAAGATGATGATACAAACTATGTTAAGCTTACCTAAGATATAAGAGACAATGATGATGATTGAACATGGTGATGGAGTTGGTAATGATGATGTGGATCAGACTACCAGGATGGTCATGATGGTGATCATGGCAATGATCATGAGGATGATCTTGACTATGATATTTGTGGTGCTAGCTAGCCATGTGTTATTTTAATATTTGGTTGGTATGTCTTAATATGGTAAACATACACTTGAATTCTAGTTTATTTGAATAATGATGATGATACTATTGGTACTATCTTCTTACCTTATGAATATGTTGAAAATTGTCAACATTTTTGTATGAAGAATTATTGTGTATGATGAAATTCCTGTTTTTTTTATGGGTGTTGTTAATTTACCTTAGAATAATGATATCTATGAAACATTTTACTTTGATAATCATACATTGACTTTTAGTTTATTTTATTAAAGATGATTATGATATTATCATTATTATATTGTTATTTTATGTATATACTGAAAATTATCAACATTATTTTGATGGAAAATTATTATGTATGATGATATTACTATCTTTGGAAGGATGTTATGAATTTATCTTAGGATAATAATATTCACAAAATATTTTGATCTCATAATCACACATTTGAATCTTAGTTGATTTTATTAAAGATGATGATGATCTAATTAGTATTATCTTGTTACTTTATATATGTGTTGAAAATTGCCAATTCTTTTTGATGGAGTATCATTATGTATGATGATATTACTATTTTTGGATGTAATGTTGTGAATTATCTTGGAATAATGATATCTATGATAGGTGTTGATTTGGTAGTCATATAATGTATATTGAAAATTTTCAATGATTTTCATATGGAGAACTGTTGTATATGATGATACTTCTACTTTTTGGATGAATGTTGTCAATTTCCCTTAAATTTCTTTATAAACACTAAGTTGTCAATTTTAATTTTCATATCTCTTTAAATGATATTTAAAAATTGTAACATATTTCATTATGTAATTGAAATTAGTAAAATGAACCCATAAAGAGGGTCATAAATGCAAAGACAAGTACACTCTCTACAAGAAGACAAAAGTGGATGTAACCATGGATGCAAAAATGGGTGTAGAATTGGATGCTAAACTAGCCATCAAAACAAGATGCAAACAATGGAACAAAAAGGGTTTTAAAGTAGAAGTAAAAAAGGGTGGAACAATAGACACGAAGAAGGGAAAAAATAGGGCATACAAAAGGATACCAAACTGGGTGAAAACAAAGATGCAAAAATGGACAACAAAATTAGGATGCAAAGAATTGTGTAAGATTGGGATGCAAAATTGGGTGCAAAAGGGAAGAAAAAAAGGATCTAAGGAAAGACACAAAATGAGATGCAAAATGGGGCTAAAAATGGTGAAACCAAGGATGCCATATTGGATTCCAAAAATGATGCATAACTAGATGCAAATTCAGACTCAAACCTAGGTGCAAAATGAGATAAAAATGTGGTAGAAGAAAGGATGAAAATTTGGATTCCAAAAAGGATGAAAAATTAGACACCAAAAAAGATGCCAAATTGAACATAAAAAATGGTGAAAATTTGGACACAAAAGTTGAAAATATGGTGCAAAAATGGGAATAAAAATGGCTGAAATTTAGATGAAAATTGAGATGCAACATTGGATGCAAAATGAGGTGCAAAAAATGATGCAAAACTTGGTTCAAAAACAAGTATAAAAGTAGATATTAAAAATCGTTCAAAATTGAATGTAAAAATAGACACAAAATGAGATGAAAAGGTGGACATAACACATGGCTCAACATAGGACGAAAATTTAGATGCAAATTTGGATGCTCAAAAGGATGAAAAATTGGATGGAAGAAATGAAGTTAAAAACAATGCTAAGTTGGATGCAACGAATGATGCAAAATTAGATGAAAAATAGGATGGAAGAAAGAGAAACAAATCAAAGGAAAAAGTGGATGCAGAAAATGGTGCAAAAAAAGATGCAAAGATGAATGAATAATTTTGTGCTAAATTGGATTGAACATATGGTGCAAAATTGGATGCAAAAAATGGTGCAAAAATAGGCACAAAAACTGGCACAAGAATAGATGCAAAAAGAGGTACGAAAGTAGAAGAAAAAAATGGCAGAAGACTAGATGCAAAATCTCACACAAATTGGATGCAAAAAAAATCACTAAATCGGATGCAAAAGATGGTGTAGAACTCGATGCAAATGATGACACAAAACTAGAAGCAAATAATGGCACAAAATGGGAAGCAAAAATTGCAAAAATAGATGCAAATAATGACACAAAACTAGAAGAAAAACCTATTGTAAAACCAAATGCAAATATTGGTGCAAAATATGATGCAAAATTTGGCGAAAAAAGGATGAAATTTTTTGTGCAAAAGAGGACACTTTAAAAATTGTACAATAGAGCCAGATTTAGTGTTGGGATGCTCATTCCAATTGGGATAAAATGCACTAAAATCTGGTGCTAAATCTGGCTCAAATTGCCTATTTTTTTTATTGTGAATGTCTAAAATGTAAAAGATTATTTTGTCAAAAATGAGATAAATTACAATAATCTCCTTTGGTTTCGTAATAGATGTCATATATTGAAATATTAGAATCAATCTATCGTCATTTCCAGAGACTTCCCTGGATTGTGTACAAGGCCAATGTTTGGTAACATCTATCTTTTATGTGTTTTATATGATCTTCAGGAAACCAGAGACATCATATACATTATATACACATAGAAAATACAAATATACAATAAACAACATGGATTGGTTCCTTCATCCAAGGACATAAGCCATCTATTTATGGTATCCTTTCACATAGAAAACTCATAGGAATATAGGTATAAGCTAGTGGAGGCCGAGTAATTCGAGGACCTACAATTTAATTAGCTTTTGCAGAGTAATGAAAGAAGAGAAGGAGATAGACTAACTCATCACATAGAGATTGAAACATCAAGAATTCTACACTTATCTGAGTTAAAGATAGACATAATGGATGAAAGAGGATTGGATGCTATGATTCATGGAGCGAAAATTTAAAGATATAATCTCAAAGATACATACAGACATGTGCATTAACTAGTCAACACAAATGAATCCGTAAGAACATATGAGACATTTCTGGCAGCTACAATTGCATGAAATCAGAGAGGAAATGTGAACATAATGGAATTTAACAGAGAGGTAACATATTGTAGTACTCGAAGGTTGGAATCACCACTATTTCATTTATATTCTGAAAGATGAAAATATGGAATTCATATAGTTTCAGAAATCACATGTAGTTTTTCTTCAGAATTCAGAACCATTTCTAAGTGCTTCTTCCTCCCTTTTATAAGGAGAGGGAGAACATAAAAATTATAAAATATCTTAGACTAAACTTATTGCTACCTACATGACAAAATGGTCTCGATTTTCTGGCTCTGTCGCCTCCAATTATTACAACATAACGATACCTCTCTTGGAAATAAAACAACATAACAATATCAATTGAAAACAACAAAATAGAATTTGCAAATGAATTGAAATGATGGTCTTGTAAATATCTCCATGCCGCTCTTCCTTGCTAGCGTCTGGTCCAAAAATGTCTCTGCTAAATTAGAACCCATACTCACTCACAGCGTTCACTGTCGCCTTCAGCCTTAACTGTTTTAATTCTTCTTTTGCAGGAACTGAGAGTGACTCTGAACATAGTTTCTATCTCAACCATCCTTTCTTACAATCTTAATTAAGCCAACAAAACCAATCGTACTCCACAAAACAAATAATACAAGTGTGTCAGGACTCAAAACATTTAGGAACTTTAAAAAAAATGGGATTCATAAAGCTACAATTGCCTATTTCCTTTGGCCCCTTATGCCTTAGACCCGAGGGCTTCAGTGAAAACTGCATGGTGGAAACCTGGGGACTCAAGGCCTAAGCCTTATGGAGCTAAAAAAAAATTATTTTGGATGGGTGTCGATTCTTTGATATATTGCATTGTAACAGGTCCCAACACATAATGGGACCATACTACATATGCGCCTGGGACCCATTTCCAATATCAGAGTTAGGGGATCACGAATCTCTAATATTTGCCTCTGGTTGCACCCTACCAAAACTTGCGATTGTGATATGTGATGTGGTTTGGTCCATGTTGGAAGAGGATAATGGAGGGCCAACGCGAAGGCTTTAGCACATAAAAACCTTTAATAAATTCTCTGCCCAACAATTTGATTGATACATAAAACACATAAAATCATGTGACCCACTTTATGCCACCTATCCCCCTCGCTTCAGGTCCACAATATCAGTGCTCGATGGTTTCATGACACTATATGTGTTCGCAACCTTTGAAAATGTCGATCGTCGATTTGTGATGCAACTTTGAGTGCGATCATCGATATGCATGATGACTTCATCCTTTGCCACGTGTCACCTTGTGAGTGGTGATGTGTGTAAATCTGTTTTGGCCCGTTATGACCCCTTAAAATGCTAAATTCATATGCCACATGTCCTCCATACCACCATGTCATGCTGACATCAAATTCCATGTATCTTTCTGAGGACCAATCCTGTGCTGCAACGTGGCCCTACTGGAGGAGAGAGAAAGTGCTCACCTGCCTTTTGTTTTTTGCTAAATTTCTTTGTTAATCGCAATCGATCCTTCCCCAGTGATTTATATTATAGGCTCAAGTCCTGACACCTTTAATGTTATCAACGTTCAGTAGTTTCATGACACTGTATCTATTCGCAGCCCTTGAAAACATCAATCGATGTTCTATGATATAGCTTTGAGTGTGATCGCAATATCAATAGTTGATGGAATATACGATATGTTATTTACTCTAGACCTTTGAAATTTGCAATTGTGACATCGTCGATCGCTGGAACCTCCGATATGTGATTTGTGTCATACCTCTAAAACTTGTGATTTGCGATATCAATGATTGCTGATCATTGATCTCACTACCATCCATTGCTTGCAATGGGAACTCCGATTGCGATTTGCAATGAGCCTTACCCTTGGTCTTTTTCTCTTTTTTTTTTGGGCTTTGGAAGAGTAGCTTCAATCTACTCTAACTTATGATTGAAAAGTCCATTTTTGGACTTCTAGGTACCGTTGGAAAGACTATTCTGAGCACTATCTAGTGGAGAGGGTCAGATTTAACATTGAGAGATTTTGTGGCTTGGAAGATGGCGGTAAACTTCTCGTTTATTTTTTGCTATTTGTAGAACTAGAACTCCATTTTCAAGAGGTGACAACCTTGGCTCCACCTGGGGATAGTGCCTTGCTAGCAAGGTGCTGAGAACCTGCATATTGTGAACTTCTCTTTTTTTGGCATGGAGTCTTTTGAGCAAGCGAAAATTTTGTGAAAGTAGAACTTTTAAACATAAAACTAGAAATTTCATATGATAATTACAACACACATCGATATTTACAATGAGTGTAATACAATACCTTTTAATTCTGGAAATAGAGTTTGAGGAACTGACCAGTTAATGGTAGCTCTAATGATTCACCTTCGATATATTCGAGTAGGTATGTATTATTTCCTTTTTATTTTTAAATTTTGAAAGGGACTAACCAAAGGGAATCAAACTTTCCATGTTTACCCTTTTCTTCCCATCAGACATCCCATTGGAGAGCTAAATCTCCCGGTTGAAGAGGCTGATCCTTGGATTTTTGTTAAACAAATATTTCATCTTTTGTTGGTAATTTGCCAATTTAACTCACACCCATTCCCTGTTTCATGAAACTCAACTAGTTGGTTTATCCTTCAGGTCAAAGCACTTGGCTCATCGTCAACTTCTTGTAATAACTTTTCCACTAGTATCGCTAATTAGATTGGGAAGACTGTGGCCATACCATATGCTAGATTGAAAGGAGATTTCTGAGTGGAATGTTTAGGAGTCACTCGGTTGGCTCGGAGGGAAAAATTCAATTGGGTGTCCCAGTTTCTTTGATTCTCAGTGATGGTCTTCTTCAACAATCTCACCATAGTTTTGTTTGAAGACTTAGCTAAACCATTTCCTTGATGATATTAGGTAGTGGAGTGCCCGATGATGGTATTGAACTTCTGATAGAAGTTGGTGAATTTTGAAGATTTGAAGACTTGAGCATTGTCAGTGATAATTTTGATAGGACAACCAAAACGAGCTAATATGTTTCCATCCATAAGCTTGATTACCACTGAATGTGTAGAATTTCTGGCTAGGATGGCCTCTACCTACATGGTGAAATAATTAGTGGCCTTTAATATCCACTTACGTGTAAGTTTTAATCCCGTACAGAAATTAGCTGCATACGAATTCTACAAAACATAAAATAAACAATAGTGAGAGCATTACACATAAAAAAATATACATAGAGAAACCATGTGCGAAAAGCATGCATAGGGGCGCTAATAGCCCCCCTCAAACCCCTTGTGACCCCCCCGCTACGCAATTGGCACAACAAAGGGAGGGATCCACCCCCTTTCTAACCCCCAGGTTTAGTAGGGGGGCTAGCCGTGGAAAGAATATAACACAACCCAACATTCTCCCACTTGTTGTTTTATTTCTACAAGGGTGCCACAGGAGAGCTTAGTCATTGATCCAACCATGCAATGCCCATTGTTTCTCTACACCAAGAGAACTTCTCAAAGATCATAGATTTTGTCAATGCATCTACAGTATTCTTCAAATTGTCCACCTTTACTAGCAACACCATTTTTTCTTCTATCATATCCCTCAAAAAGTGATAGTGAACATTAATGTGCTTTGTCTTTGAATGATAAGCAGAGTTCTTTGCTAAGAAAATTTCACTTTGGCTGTCATAATCTATCCTTATAACTCCCTGTACTAACTCCATACTTAAACAAAATCTCTACAACCAAATTGCTTCCTTGCTTGCATGAGTGGCTGCCATGTATTCTGCCTCTATAGTTGATAGTGCCACTACAAATTGTTTCTTACTCGTCCAACTGATTGCACCTCCAAATAGGTTAAATACATACCCACTTGTAGATATTATCCGATCCAGATCTCCAGCCAAGTCTGCATCAACAAAGCCATGAATATCCAACACTCTATCCAATCCTGGTCTTCCTTGATAGCACAAACCATAATCACTAGTGCCATGCAAATACTTGAAAACCCTCTTCACTGCTATCCAATGCTCCTTCCCTGGTTTTGACATAAACCTGCTCAATACTCCCACTACATGTGCAATGTATAGTCTAGTACACACCATCGCATACATTAGGCTACTGACTGCACTTGCATATGGAACATGGGACATGTCCTCTTACTCGTCTTGTGTCTTGGGACACTGTTCAGCAGATAAATTCACACATATAGGAATAGGAACCTTCACTGGTTTACTATCTTGCATATTAAACCTATGTAGTATTGTCTCGACATACTTCCTCTGGTTTAACCAGAGATTCCTCTTTGCCCAATCTCTTTTAATTTCCATTCCCAAAATATAGTTTGCAACACCAAGATCTTTCATGTATTCAAATCTTGGATAGTTTCTTTGTCATTTCCAACCAGCAAAATATCATCCACATACAAGAATAGATAAATAACACGGCCACCAATTAATTTAAAATACACACAATGGTCCTCTTTTCTTCTTTTGAAGCCAATTCCCTGTATAAATGTATCAAATTTTCGATACCACATCCTTGGTGAATGTTTTAATCCATACATAGAATTTTATAACTTGCATACCAAATATTTCTTACCCTTCACCGCAAAGCCTTCAGGTTGCTTCATGTAGATCTCCTCTTCCAGATCGCCATAAAGAAATGGTGTATTCATATCCATCTGTTCTACCTCAAAATCAAAAGTAGCAGCAGCAGATAAAAGTAATCTAATGGAAGCTACCTTGGCAACAGGAGAAAAAATATCACCAAAATCTATTCCCGACACCTTGGAATAACCTTTTGCTACCAACCGAGCTTTGTATTTCTCCACCTTTCCTTCTACATTTGTCTTCTTCTTGAACACCCACTTGCTACCAATGGGTTTCCTTCGAGTCTGCAACTCCACCGGATCTGGACCCTCGTTTTTATGCAAAGATGCCATTTCATCAACCATGGCCTCTTTCCAGAGTTTGCCATCCTTTGAATCTACTACTTCCTTAACAGTTTTGGGATCATCATCAGTAATAGATAAAGAAAAATTTGAACAAAAATCAGATGGACTATACCTTTCTGGCCGCCTTCTTTCTCAAACTGATCTTCTCACAACAGGAGTTTGTGGCTCTTCATTTTCTGATTCCTCTTCTACTGTAGAGTCTGATTCTTCCTCTTTCAACTCAAACTCTATCTCCTCAGGTTCCTTTGGTTGGACTTCATGTTTAATAACTTCTTTGACCTCTCTGAACACCACATCTCAGTTGTACACAACCTTCCTTTTTACTGGGTTTAAAAGTTTATAACCCTTTAAACCATCACCATACCCAATAAAGATGCACTTTTCAAATTTACTATCCAAATTTGTTATTTTCTCCTTTGGGACATGTACATATGCATCACATCCAAATACCCTTAGATGTGAAAGAGAGGGTTTCTTACAAGTCCATACCTCTTGTGGAGTCTTATCCTTCAATGCTGATGAAGGTGATTTTATTGGCATTATGACACAGGTGTTGTCCTTGATGGCAACTCACTCAGATGATAGATCATAGTTCAGGCTCTCAGAATTAAAGAAAAAGAGATATACGTAGGTTCCACTTAACCAAGTTGTGTATACATGCAGGATTGCCAATCAAAAGGCGCGTATACGTATGCACGCACTTTCATGTAAGGAAAAGCATGTACATGTGGGAAAAGTTGTTTTTAGTCCATGGTATTTAGTCCTTGATATTTGGACGTATGGTTTTGGACCATGATATCTCATCTAAAGTGTTGAACCTAGGTATTATGTTGGGTCCCTATAATACTAGTGATTACCCCATTACTATTGTAGTTATACCCCTTATTTATATTGATGTACCCATGTAGTGCCCATATTGTTACTATTGTGCCACATAGAAGCCCACTATTGTTATTGTTGTGCCCTACAATATTATTGTTATGTAGGCTTTGATTGTATTGGGACCACTTAGACTCCTATATATAGAAAGGAGGTATTTTCATTTGTATCATCCAAGAATTGTTCATTTATGTAATGTAAAGGAGGTTGCCCCCTCGAAGAGGCTGAATTCTAAGGCGTGGATCTCTCTTTTCTATCTTTTTGTGAGCTGGTTTCATAACATTTGGTATCAGAGCTTTGGATTCTAGGGTTTCGCTGCTCCAAACAGGTCATCGTGGTATTTTCGCTATAACTTTTTTTCTGTGACGTTTCAGAAGTCGCAAAAAAACACCCATTTGAGAAGACATCTCGCTGAACCTTGGGTCCAAATTTCAGAGCTTTTCGCGTGATATTTTCGGAGATATGATTTCAGGAAGTTGGTCTTTTTGATGACTCCTGAATTACACTCAAAACAGGTGACCTGGGGAAAATCGTCATAACTTTCTTTCTGAGCATCGGATTGAAGTTTTGTAAGAAGGTAAAGAAAGAGGACGGACTGTAGTTTCTTGTGGGTGTTTTTCAGATCCAAAGATCGAAACAGTGACTCGTGGCATGTCGTACAACTTCGCTCTACTGAACCAGTCTAAAAGCAAGTCACCGTGGGAGATTTCACATAACTCTTCCTTGGAGAATCCAATTTGGCTCAGACTTGTGGCATTGGAAAGAGGACGCAGAAGGCTACTACAGGTAGCAATTTCAGATTTGGATGATCCGAAATTACAGAGATACATCAGATTCAATATCAGGCTTCTATAAAGTGAAAAAAGGTGTGTAGTTTTTATTTTTATTTTTGTGTAAGCTTGGTTTAACGAAATTCAAAGGGCATAGTAAAGCATTATTATCGGTAACTGATGCCCCGAGGAAAGAAAATGCAAACACCTAGTAAGGAACCTGAAAGCTCTAGCATGACTCATGAAGAAGAGGAAGAAATGCTACATGATATATCAAAATTACAAGAACAAGTGCAACAAATGTCACGCTCACAAAAGCTAACAGAAGCTAAGATAAGTGGCGTGGAATCTAAGGTAAATGGTGTGGAATCTAAGATAAAGGGCATGGAAGCTAAGATGGAGGATTCGATGGCAAATTTGAAGATAGATTTGAATACAAACATGGAAGAATTGAAGAAGTTGCTACAAGAAAGGGTCACTAATGGTGAAAAGGTAGTAAAGGAAACTCATGATGAGAACAAAAGAAATGTTAATCATGATTCCATAGACTCTAATGTTGGATCAAAGACTCACCATGTTCCAAAAATCGATATGAGGAAGTTTGATGGCAAGGATCCCGCCACATGGATATTACAGATGGAGCAATTCTTCGATCTCAATAATGTGCAAAACACACAAAAGGTACGTATGGCAACTTTATATTTGGAACCAAATCAGTTTGTATGGTATCAATGGCTTTGTTCTCGTAAACAATTTATCACTTGGGCAATTTTTACGGAAGAATTGATAGCACATTATGAGGATACAAAAAGCAACACTTTTTTTAGCCAATTGATAAGTCTCAAACAAAAGGGTTCAATAATGGAGCACATTGAGGAGTTCCAAAAATTGAACATAAGGGTAAAAGATATTCCAGAGGAGCATAGGATTGATGTGTTCATAGGGTCTTTAAAGGATAATATCCAACATGATGTGCGCCTTTGGGAACCTGATTCATTAGAGAAGGCATTCAGGTTAGCAAGAAAAATGGAAAGCAAAATTATGGCAACTAGGAAGCATACCATTCACAACTATAAAGAAGGAAGTGTTGTTGCCCATAGTCTTCCACAACCTACAAGGTTGACACCACAACAATTGGAAGAAAAAAGAGCAAAAGGGCTTTGTTACAATTGTGATAGCAAATACACAAAAGGTCATAAGTGTGCTGAGAAGAAATTATTCTACATAGATTGTGAAGAGGAAGAAGAAAAGGAGCAAGAAAGGTCAAAAGAAGAGGATATATTCCAGGAACAAAGCCTAGATGAAGAACAAATAAATCCGACCATATCTTGTAATGCATTGGCGGGAATTACCACTCCTCAAACCATCAAGATAGAAGGACAAATCAAGAAGAAAAAGGTAATAGTGTTGATTGATTCAGGAAGCACCCACAATTTTATTCATTGTAGGGTAGCAAAAGAATTGAATTGCTTCCTATATCCAGCACCAGAGTGTCAAGTGATGATTGCAAATGGAGGAACAATAAATTGTTCTGGAAAGTGCCATAATATCAAGCTATCCATGGGAGAATATGTATTGACTAGCCCAATGCTTTCCATTCCAATGGGAGGTGCTGATGTTGTACTAGGAGTCCAATGGCTACAATCCTTGGGTACAATAGCTTTTAATTTTCAAGAACTTTTCATGAAATTTTCTGTGGAAGGAAAGGAAGTTGAATTAAGGGGTATTGCAGGGAAACCAGGAAAGATAATCAGCTCTAATGGAATGACAAAGCTTCTAAAAAAGGAGCAAAGAGGTGTAATTGCACAATTATGTTCGCTAGATGTTTCCACATTGGAATCATCTATTTCTCCAGATCTCCAAAAAGTCCTGGACAATCATTCCAAGGTATTTGAGACTCCCAAAGGTCTCCCACCTATGCGTGATCATGATCATGCTATTCATCTGATTCCAGGAAGTGTTCCTCCAAACATCAGGCCGTACAGATATCCATATGTCCAAAAAAGTGAAATTGAACGTATGGTTGCAGAAATGCTAGAGGCTGGTATAATTCAACCGAGTCAAAGTTCTTTCTCAGCTCCAGTAGTATTGGTGCACAAGAAGGATGGATCATGGCGCATGTGTCCAGATTATAGGGAGCTCAACAAGCTCACTATTAAAGATAAGTTCCCCATTCCTGTTATTGATGAATTACTGGATGAATTGCATGGATCAATTTACTTCACCAAGTTGGATCTTCGTTCGGGATATCATCAAATCAGAATGAAGATTGAAGACATTCCGAAAACAGCATTTAGAACTCATGAGGGTCATTATGAATTTTTGGTCATGCCTTTTGGCCTTACCAATGCACCTTCAACATTTCAAGGTTTGATGAATTCAATTTTCAAACCATTCCTTAGAAAATTTGTGTTAGTATTTTTTGATGATATACTAATCTACAGCAAGTCTTGGAAGGATCATGTTGAACATGTTGACAGGGTGCTACAACTATTGGAGGAGAAACAATTATATGCAAAAAGATCCAAATGTTTCTTTGGAGTCCAGGAGGTGGAATATTTGGGTCATATTGTATCTCATGAAGGAGTTAAGGTAGACCCTAGCAAAATTAAAGCCATTAAGGAATGGAAAATCCCCACATCCATAAAGCATCTGCGAGGATTTCTTGGGTTGACAGGGTATTATCGCAAGTTTGTTAAGAATTATGGGAGAATAGCAGCACCTCTAACAACATTATTGAAGAAAGATTCATTTTCATGGACTTCGGAAGCAACAAAGGCCTTTGAACATCTTAAAGAGGCAATGTGCCAAGCACCGGTCTTAGCTACACCGGACTTCACAAAAACCTTTATTGTGGAATGTGATGCTTCAGGAAATGGAATTGGTGCTGTTCTAATGCAAGATGAAAGACCCATTGCTTTTGAAAGTCGTCCAATCAAGGGAAAGTTTTTAAGAAAAGCTATTTATGAGAAGGAAATGTTGGCAATACTCCATGCACTTAAGAAATGGCGACCCTACCTAATGGGAAGACACTTCAAGGTAAAAACGGATCATGATAGCCTTAAATACTTTTTAGAACAAAGATTATCCTCTGAAGAGCAACAAAAGTGGGTCACAAAGATGTTGGGTTATGACTTTGAAATCATCTACAAAAAAGGGAAGCAAAATGTGGTGGCAGATGCACTCTCAAGAAAGGATGAGGATGTGGAAGCATTGTTGTGTGCCATTTCTATTATCCAACCAGATTGGATAAACGAAGCAAGGGAGGAATGGAAGAATGACGAAGAAGTGTGGGCACTTATTCGAAAGCTACAACAAGATTCCAGTACTTCTGATACATTTAGCTGGAAAAATGATTCGTTATGGTACAAAGATCGCTTATACCTCTGTAAGAATTCCCAGCTAAAACAAAAGATTCTTATGGAATTGCACACTTCTCCCTTAGGAGGGCACTCAGGATTTTTAAAAACTTACCACAGGGTTAAGAAGGAATTTTTTTGGGATGGCCTTAAATCAGATATTCAAAAGTTTGTGGCGGAATGTTTGGTTTGCCAGCAAAATAAAGTTGAAACAATTAAGACACCGGGTCTATTACAACCTTTATCCATTCCAAGCCAACGTTGGGAGGAGGTTTCAATGGATTTTATCACAGGTTTACCCAAGTCTGAGGGAAAGAGTGTCATCATGGTGGTAGTTGACAGACTTACCAAGTATGCACACTTTTGTGCATTATCACATCCATTTAAAGCCAGTACAGTTTCTACTGCATTTATGGAAACAGTTCAAAAGCTACATGGAAACCCAAAGATTATTGTAAGTGACAGAGATCCCATTTTCACTGGAAATTTTTGGACAGAATTATTTTCTTGTCTTGGTACTCAGTTAGCTCATAGCTCATCTTATCATCCTCAATCTGATGGGCAAACTGAGATAGTAAACAAATGTTTGGAAGGATATCTTCGTTGCTTTGTATCTGATAAACAGACACAATGGGTCAAATGGTTGCCTCTGGCTGAATGGTGGTATAACACTTCCTTCCATACAGCAACAAAAATGACCCCATTTATGGCACTTTATGGGTATCAACCACCATCCATCACATCATATTTAAGAGAAAATTCTAAGGTTCAGGCAGTGGAACATCACATCGAACATCAACAACAAGTCCTCCAACTCTTAAAGGATAACCTCGTGTTGGCACAGAATAGAATGAAACAACAGGCAGATCAACATCGCAGTGAAAGAAGTTTTGATGTAGGTGATTGGGTATTCCTACGGCTACAACCATATAAGCAAATGTCCCTCAAGCAAGCTAAGAAGGATAATAAATTATCACCAAAGTATTATGGTCCGTACAAGGTGTTGCAAAAGATTGGTACTATGGCATACAAATTGGAGCTTCCTGCAGCTTCTCGATTGCACCCAGTTTTCCATGTTTCATGTTTAAAGAAGGTTATAGGCGACAAGCTCCCAGTTCAAACAATATTGCCAGAACTTGACGAGGAAGGAAAAATTATATTGGAACCGGAAGCAGTCACAGAAACAAGAACTCGACAGCTACGAAATCGATCAATTTCAGAGTATCTTATCAAGTGGAAGAACTTATCCGCTGAAGATTCCACATGGGAGGATGAGAATTTTATGCAGAAGTATCCTGAACTACTCAAGCGTTGAGGACAACACTTTTTTGAAGGAGAGGGGCATGTTGGGTCCCTATAATACTAGTGATTACCCCATTACTATTGTAGTTATACCCCTTATTTATATTGTTGTACCCATGTAGTGCCCATATTGTTATATTGTGCCACATAGAATCCCTCTATTGTTATTTTTGTGCCCTATAATATTATTGTTATGTAGGCTTTGATTGTATTGTGACCACTTAGACTCCTATATATAGAAAGGAGGTATTTTCATTTGTATCATCCAAGAATTGTTCATTTATGTAATGTAAAGGAGGTTGCCCCCTCGAAGAGGCTGAATTCTAAGGCGTGGATCTCTCTTTTCTATCTTTTTGTGAGCTGGTTTCATAACATATTAGGTCCCAAGTATTGGTTCTAAGTGGTTTTGGACCATGGTATTGAGTAAGGCATAAGACTATAAAAGGGGAAGGAGATCATTAGGGAAAGGCACTCAATGATTGAATATCTTATGAGGAGCAAGATCTAGAATACTAGTCATTGGGTTATGGTGCATAGCTAGATATGAATCAAGGAGGAACTTGAGCACTAGAAGATGGTTAAGTTCTATTGATGGGTAAAGATCTCAAGGCTTGAAGAGAAGTATCTTTGTGTGATTTTGATCTGTTATATTTGGCGCATGACTTGATCTATAAATCTGATAATCTAGGTATAACTGATGTTTGAATAATTGAAAAGGGTAAATTATCTTTTATAGATCTGTACGCAGGTTTAGCATAGCAAAGGAATGTATACATGCTGGTTCAGTAATTCAAAATAGCGTATACGTAGGTTTTCCTTAATGGAGAAGCATATGCACGCAGGTTCTGATACACAAATTAAGATCAGATAACTAAATTAGAAGTATTTGAGATATACGTGGTTTTCTCAAAAAAAAAGTTGCGTATATATGTTAGTTTAATTAACTGAAGTAGCGTATAATAATTTTTTTAGTGAAATGAAAGATTGTTAAATTGCTAATACCGATCCCCCCCCCACCTCTTAGTATTATTTCCAACAATTGGTATCAGAGCAGGTCCTTCAGAAGAAGCTTGATCGCTTGAAGGAAGATCTATCATCATGAGAAACTACAAAAAGGAGGCATCTATCAGACCACCACTCTTTGATGGGAGCACCTTCGTCTATTGGAAGGTAAGAATCACAACCTATCTTCAATCTCTTGGTACAGAAGTTTGGGATATCGTGGAAGGAGGATACACATTTCCATCAGCAACTCCTACAAATACGGCTGGTAAAAAGCAGTATGAAACAAATGCAAAGGTTGTCAATACTCTATTGGGGAGTCTCTCTCAATCATAATTTGTCAAGGTTATGCAGCTCAAAACCGCCAAAGAAATATGGGACAAGATCGTTCTAAGCTATGAAGGAGACGATCAGGTAAAACATGCAAAACTAAAATTTCTCAAAATTCAATATGAAACTCTCAGAATGCAAAATGATGAAAGTGTGGCTAATTATTTCTTACGTATAGATGAGATTGTTAATCGCATGAAAAGCTTGGGTGAAGAAATAAAAGAATTCACTTTAGTTGTAAAGGCTATAAGATCTTTGTCCTCTAAGTTTGAACCAAAGGTTTTTGCCATAGAAGAAAAGTAGAATCTTCAGAGTATTACCATTTCACAGCTGCACGGAATCATAACTGCTTTCGAAATGAGAAAAGGGGGTCCTTCAGACATGAGAGAAGTCACATTCAAAGCTTCAGGAAAAGGAGAATACAATGAGTTAGGACATATGTTAGAAGGAGAGGAAGAATCAAACTTTGTCAAGAACCTTCAACAGGGTTCTGGAAGATTCAGAGGTAAGCTATCTTTCAAATGCTTTGCTTGTGGAAGAGTCGGCCACTATGCAACCAAGTGTCCTCATAAATATAAGCTTGACAAAGGTAAGGAACCAGTTAGATGGAACATAAAATAGAATGTAAGTAAGAAGAGCTATTATACACATGAAGACAGTGATGGATTTTCAAATAGTGATGAAGATGAACAATGTAATGATTATAGACTTTTGATGGCTTTTGAAGATGATGATTTCTTCGATGCTATAGATGAAGAAGGTCTTTATGAAGAAATTTCTATACTTAAAGTTTGATTAGAAGAAAAGAATGTGATTATAGATACTCTGACATTCCAACTTGCTGAAAGGGAAAAACACAATGAAAAGTTAGAATGTGAAATTGTGGGACTTAGAAAAGATATTGAGAAAACAAAAGCTCTTAATCTTAGATTTGCGAAAGGATCTGAAACTTTAGATGAGATTACCAAAGTGTAGCATTCTCCTCTAATCACGATAGGTCTTGGATATACTGAAGAAGCATCTCAAGCACAGAAGCCATCCTCCTCCAAAAGTTATCTTCATGCAGCAAGGAGAAGTGAATAGGTTGACAATCATTAGCAAAGACATAAAACAGATCACCAGGTAAATCAGGGTCAATATACTTCAAGGATGAACAGAAGCTACAACCAACCGCAGGTAAATCATTCTCAATTTACCTCAAGAATGAATGTTAAAGGAAACTACAATCATCTATTCAATAGATTTGATAATCACATGAATCTCTTCAATGGCCAATGTTTCTCTTGTCATAACTTTGGACACAAAGCTACTCAATGTGTTGCCTACAAGACCATCATGACTAGAGAAGCATGAAATCAAAGGAGTGTGACTGGAATCATGAAAAGGACCTACAATAACTTTTCTGCTCTTGAAAATGAAATAGAATGTTCTATTTGTAACAACTTTATTCATGGAGATTCTGAATGCAGGATTAGGGTTTGGAAAACATCTCAGAAGGGGCAAGCTTCATTAGGTCCCAAAACATGAAGAAAGAAAGAACCACAACCAGAATGATGTGGTATAGCCTTATATGTGAAAGGATAGGAAAATTAGTGGTACATCGACAGTGGATGCTCGAAACATATGACAGGTGATAAAGAAAAACTTCAGTCATATAGTGCCTTAGAAAAGGAAAGGAAGGTCTCATTTGGAAATGACACTCCTGCACTCATAAAAGGTAAAGGTTCTATTATTTTGAAAGAAAAAGTCAAAGCTGGAAATCTTATGTATGTTGTTGGCTTAAAGCATAATCTATTGAGTGTTAGCCAAATGTGTGATCAAGGAAATGAGGTAATATTTCAATCTAATGGATGTATTGTTCGTGAGCTTGATACAGGAGAAACAGTGATTAAAGGCATAAGAACTCCAAATAATTTATACATACTCAAGGGAGGACAACAACAATGCTATTTAAGAAAGAATGATGAACACTGGCTATGGCACAGAAGATTGGGGCATCTAAGCTTCCCTTAGATAAGGAAAGCATGCAAATATCAAGCGGTTCACGATCTTCCTGACATCAAAATTCCAAACAATACAATATGCAAATCATGTCAGTTTGGTAAGCAAACCAGAACACACTTCCCTGAGAAGGAGGGCTCAGCTAGTAAGCCAATTGAACTTGTCCATACTGATTTATGTGGTCCATCAAGGAAAATGTGACCTCATGGAGAAGAATACTTTATATTTCATTGACGACCTTTCCAGGATGTGTTGGATAGGACTTCTGAGGCATAAAGACGAAGCTTTCGAAAAGTTCAAGCTTTCAAAGCCTTGGTTGAAAATGAATCAGATCGCAAAATCAAATGCCTCAGGTCTAATCGAGGAGGCGAATTTACCTCTGATGAATTTTTTGACTTTTGTGAAGAACATGGAATAAGAAGGGAATTCTCTATTGAAAGGACTCAAAGAAAAATGGAGTAGTGGAAAGGATGAACATAACAGTTCAACAAATGGCTCATGCTATGCTTGATGAGTCTGGAACTCCCGCAACCTTCTAGGGTGAAGCTGCATTTGCTACCGTTACTATTCTCAACAAAACAAACGTCCGGGTGAACAACACTCAAACTGCTCATGAACTTTGGTATGGTAAGACTCCTACGGTAAAATACTTCAAAATTTTTGGAAGCAAATGTTACATCAAAAGGACTGATGAAAGCCTTGGAAAGTTTGAACCTGGAGCAAATGAAGGCATTCTCCTCGGTTACTCTTCCCAAAGTAAAGGATATATGTGTTACAATAAAAGACTTGGAAAAATTGTTGAAAGTATTGATATGGTGGTTGATGAACAATCCAAGGCAGGTAAAATCCGAAGATTTCGAAGATGATGAGGACTGTCCTTCAACATCAAATCAGACTAATGATGAAGAAGAAAACTATTAGGCACCAGAAGAACAGATAGGGGTAAAAGAAAAGACTCCATCCAGGTACGTCCAGAAGAATCATCTAGAGACTCAAATTTTGGGGCAGAAAGAGGCAGGTGTACAAACAAGAAGAACTATCTCAAAAGTTTCAATCTATTTAGCATTGCTCTCCTCCATTGAACCATGAAATGTAAGTGAAGCATGCAAAGATGAATGTTGGGTCAAGGTCATGAATGAAGAACTTGAGCAGATTGAAAAGAATAACACTTGGGAGATGGTTCCTAGACCAAATGATAAGAATGTCATAGGGACAAAATGGATATTAAAAAACAAGCTAAATGAAAATGGAGATGTTATTAGAAACAAGGCCAGACTTGTTTGTAAAGGGTATGCTCAACAAGAAGGTATAGACTTTGAAGAAACTTTTGCACCAGTTGCTAGACTTGATGCCATAAGAATGTTCCTTGCTCTTTCTAGCTTTCAGGAGTTCAAAGTATATCAAATGGATGTGAAATCTGCTTTTCTAGATGGAGACTTAGAAGAAGAAGTGTACATTGAGCAACCAGATGGATTCATCCTTGGAAATGATCCAAAACTTGTATGCAGACTAAAAAAGGCTCTTTATGGCCTTAAAGAGGCTCCAAGGGTTTAGTATTTTCGTTTGGACAATATCTCCATCAACAAGGTTTTTCAAAAGGATCACCAAATAGAAATCTATATATAAAAATTGACAATGATAAATTGTTAATACTTGTTGTGTATGTTGATGATATCATCTTTGGTAGCAATGAAGAAACCATGAGTTAAAAATTTTCTTTGGTGATGTAGGAATAATTTGAAATGTCCTTACTTGGTGAGCTCACATATTTTCTTGGTTTACAAGTCCAACAAAACAAAGGCAGTATCTTTCTATCACAAACCAAGTACCTCAAGCAGATCTTGAAGAAATATGGCATGGAAGATTCAAAACTAGTATGTACCCCTATGGTAATAGGATGTAACCTTACTGCCAATGATGAATCAGCAACAGTACATCAACCAACATATAGATCCATGATTGGTAGTTTGCTCTATCTAACAGGTACCCGACTAGAAATCATGCATGTAGTGGGAATAGTTGGAAGATTCTAGACAAATCCAAAAGAAGCACACCTTTAGGCAGTTAAAAGGATTTTCAAATATCTTCAAGGAACACAAAACTATAGCTTATGGTATCCTAGAGACATAGATCTCACACTTCATGCATATACAGATGGAGATTGGGCAGGAAGTGTGGATGACGGAAAAAGCACTAGTGGAGGTGCATTCTTTATGGGGTCCAGATTAGTATCTTGGTTCAACAAGAAACAAAGTTCAATTGCATTATCTATAGCTGAAGCAGAACATGTGGCTTCTACATCTTGCTGCACACAAACCCCTTGGATTATGTAAACATTGCAAGACATTCAAATCACTTGTACTCCACCTATCTCCATTTTATGTGAGAATACAAGTGCAATCAGTACTTCAAAGAATCCAGTCATGCATTCAAAGACTAAGCACATAACTATCGAATACCATTTTCTCCAGGAACAAGTGCTTGAACAAAAGGTCAAATTGGAGTATGTTCCCTTCAAGGAACAAGTTGGTGATATATTCACCAAACCACTACCTAGGGAGACATTTGAATACCTCAGATAGAAGCTGGGAGTAGTTGATGCATCATCTTGCTATTGACACTTATCTGTTTCAGCGAAAAGTGGGTATACGTGAGTTTCATGAAGATCATCTACATACATATGCTTGTTTCTGTGGATACAGTCGCGTATATGTTGGTTTGAAGGAAATCAGTGGGCCAGACTCAGGATGAAAAGAGTCTGATATGGGTCTGAAAGAGACCATCCGACACAGGTTTAGGGGGAGAATATACTTCTAATAATGCATTGTTGGCATTATCTTAGAATTTCTTGGTACAATCTCACAGTTGTTTTTGATTCAGGTGGAACAGGTGCAGAGGGAGATCATGGTTGTCGATCTGGATGATGATTGACAAATGCTGCTGGTGTTAGTTGTTGATGACTATCATAGTCTTGTCATAGATATTTAGTCTCTATGTCATGTATTTCTTTTATTATCAAGGTCATGTAACGGCCTATTTTGGTTTCCCCACTATTCCTGGGATGGATGATGTAATGTTCTTGTCTTATCATGTGTAACCTTTTGGTGTATCCCCACTTTGTTGGGTGGATGAGTCAATCCCCACTTGGTTGGGTAGATGAGTCAATATTGGTATATCCCCACTTGGTTGGGACATGGATGTATGTATGAGTCTTTGGTGATAGAAAGGTCATTCATGATGTATAGAGTCATGTTCTTTCCTGTAGAACATCTTTTTGCAGACCTTGCCTACAGTCACGAGGAGCATGGAAAACATAGCAGAGCAGAGATTTCAACATGTACTTAGGGGGAGCATAGCCCTTTTACCTTGATGACAAAGGGGGAGAATGACTTTGAGTGACTTGGGGTTGCCATCAAGTCCAAAGGGGGAGATTGTTGGCATTATATCAAAGGTTTGGCACTATGACACAGGTGTTGTCCTTGATGGAAACTCACTCAGATGATAGATCATAGTTTAGGCTCTCAGAATGAAAGAAAAAGAGATATACGCAGGTTCCACTTAACCAAGTCACGTATACACACATGATTACCGATCAAAAGGCGCACATACATATGCACGCACTTTCATGCAAGGAAAAGCACGTACATGTGGGAAAAATTGTTTTTAGTCCATGGTATTTAGTCCTTGGTATTTGGACCTATGGTTTTGGACCATGGTATCTTGTCTAAAGTGTTGAACCTAAGTATTGGGTCCCAAGTATTGGTTCTAAGTGGTTTTGGACCATGGCATTGAGTAAGTTCTAAGACAATAAAAGGGGAAGGAGATCATTAGGGAAAGGTACTCAAGGATTGAATATCTTATGAAGAGAAAGATCTAGAATACTAGTCATTAGGTTATGGTGCATAGCTGGATATGAATCAAGGAGGAACTTGAGTGCTAGAAGATGGATAAGTTCTATTGATGGGTCAAGATCTCAGGGCTTGAAGAGAAGTATCTTTGTGTGATTTTGATCTATTATATTTGGGGCATGACTTGATCTATAAATCTGATAATATGGGTATAACTGATGTTTGAATAATTGAAAAGGGTAAATTATCTTTTATAGATCTGTATGTAGGTTTAGCATAGCAAAGGCATGTATAAACACTAGTTCGGTAATTAAAAATAGCGTATACACATGTTTGCCTTAATGCAAAAGCGTATGCACACAGGTTCTGATACACAGATTAAGATCAGCTAACTAAATTAGAAGTCTTTGAGATATACGTGGTTTCTCAAAATACAGTTGCATATATATGCTGGTTTAATTAACTGATGTAGCGTATAAAAATTTGTTTATGGAAATGAAAGATTGTTAAATTGCTAATACTGATTCACCCCCCCCCCTCAGTATTATTTCCAACAGATTTAATGACTAGGTAACATGCAATCTCCACCGCCTTTGCCTAGGATTCCTGTCCTAACCCAACACCACTGAGGATGCTTCTTGCCCTTTCCATCAACGCCTTGTTCATTCTGCAACTCCATTTTTCTCAGGTGTGCATGGAGTATTCTTCTACCATGCCATACCATACATCTGACAGAATTCTTCAAATTCCTTCTTGCAAAACTCTCCATCATTATTTGTCCTCGGCACTTTTATCTTCTTCTCTGTTTGGTTTTCCACCATAGCCTTAAATTCTTTAAGCCTGTCAATGACTTCAGATTTCTTCTTAAGGAAATGTATCCATTTATTCCTTGAGAAGTCGTCTATAAATGATACATAGTACATAGACTTACGCAGTGATGGAACCTTAATAGTTCCAAACAAATTACTATACACAAGTTATAATATTTGTTTAGTCCTCTTACCACCAGAGGGGAAGCTCACTCGATTCGGCTTCCCATATACACAGTTTTCACATAAATTGAAATCCATAGAGTTATTAGTCATACCTTCTACCATACCTTTACCATGAAGTATTAGAAGGCCCTTCTCTCTAATATGTCCAAGCCTTTGATGCCATAGCATGGTCTTTTCTCCAGAGATCACTAGATTTTCTGCTCCACTTTCAGGAACCACAAAACTGTTGCACCCACCAACAACAGTGCTACATTGCAGCTTGTACAGAGTTAAATTACAAACTCCTCGCATGAATACTAGTTCTCCCTGAACCATCTTGCAGGTATCCTTCTCAAACACTTTTTTTACACCTACATCATCCAACTTGCTTACATAAATCAAATTTCTGGCCAATGCAGGAATATGCAAAACACCTAGAAGTGCTCTAATCCTTCCACCTTAAAAATTCAACATAACTTTTCTGCAACCAATGATTTTAGTCTTCTCCCCCAAGAAGACACCAACACCATCATTTTCTCATACTTGCAGAGCCATATTTATGTGGAGTGAAGTGAAAGGATGCACTTGATTCAATCAACCATACCTCATGATCTACATGTGTACTTGAAAAAGCCAACTACACATCCCCACCTTCATTGGACGTGGTTTTCGCCTCTGTAGAAGGAGCGTCATCAAATCCATTTCCTTTGTTAGGAGCTTTAGATTTACAGTCCCTTTTGTAGTGCTCTTCCTTTCTACATTTCCAGCACACCTTTACAGGTTTTCTTGGAGATTTAGATCTCCCTCTAGATTTAGATCTCCCACTCGATGACTTATTTGTGTTTCTGTTCTGGGACCTTCCTCGTGCACACAAGGCATCACCATTCTGGCTCTCCATATTTTTCCATCTAATCTCCTTCGTTAGTAAGGATGAGACTATTTCATCAAACTGTAAGGCAATTGCATTGCTACCTATTGCAATAACCAAACTATCCCATGAATCTGGTAGAGAACACAAAAAAATAGTGCACTTATCTTCATCTGAAATTTTAATATCAACAGATAATAACTGACTTACCACAGTATTAAATGCGTTTAGATTCTCTGTCACCAAGTCTCCATCTTTCATCCTTAGGTTATACAACGTTTTTCGTAGGAACAATTTATTCACTAGAGATTTAGATTGGTACAAAGTCCCTAACATGTCCCACAAATCCTTAGTTGTATCTTCCCCTGATACATTCAACAATATTGAATCTGAGACACACAATCGTATTGTGCTCTTTTCCTTCCTATCCAACTTATTTCATTCTTCATTGGAAATTCTCATTGGTTTAGTACCCAGATCTACCACGATCCACTAATCTTTATCTACCAACAGATCCTGCATCTTGAGTTTCCATAACTCAAAAGTTTGACCATTAAATTTCTCAATCTCTATCTTTCCTCTGCTCGCCATCTTATTTCACCACTAGAATCGATCTTGTAGATCTCCCACTAAACAGGGTCTACCACAGGCCCGAGTGAAAGCCCTCAGCAATAAAGGTGTCCCCTTGAAGCCAAAAAACTCTAATACCAAATGTAGGTTTTAACCCTGTATAGAAATTAATTGCATAATAATTCTATAAAACTGAAAATAAATAATAGCGAGAGCATAAAACATAAAACAAATATACACAAAGATTTTCCCCTGGATCCCAAAATTGGGACTACTAGATTGATTTTTTGTTATGTTCATTTCAATGTTACAATACATATATATACATGCCAAAGCATCCAATACCATGGCCCGAAGACCATTGTGCCCAAAACCATGTGCTAAAACCATGCGCAAAACCATAGGTAGGTCTTCCCACCTAATATAGGGTCCAAAAAAACAATTTCCCTAGGGCGCTGCCCCGGACCCCATAGAGGGGGGCTATCTGCCCCCCTCAAACCTCTTGTGACCCCCTCACTATGCAATCAACAAAACAAAGGGGGAGATCCACCCCCGGTTCACTAGGGGGGCTAGTTGTGGAAAGAATATAACACAATCCAACATTACGCTGGCAACTAGAAGGCGAGTTTATCTCTCTTATGCAATCTAGTCCCCACTATCTGAAGGGTTCATCCACATGTAGAGGAATTAGGGGAAGAGGATTTTTTTGTCTCTAAGCAAATAATTGCCACTTCTGACATGACCTGACTTGTAAATGCACATCTCCAAACATTGTAGGCCAACATAATCCTTCTTTGAGGATTTCTTGAGCTGTGGTCTTCTAGCTTTAATGACCTCCACAAAATCCCCCATGAAATTCTTCAATTACTTTATGAGTTTCGCCTTGTACCAAGCATAACAACAAAAGTCCCACCGACTCTTTCTACCAAAGTTGACCATTGGATATGATATACTTTTGGGCTTGTAGTCTCAACGTTCTGTGTTTGTATTTGTCTAGCCCTAGTGGGAACCTCAGGAATAAGAGATAATGAATGATATTTTTATATTAGGGTGATCCCTCTTATTTAGCATAGATCTTTTTCTTTGTTGTTTTAAGCCTACATTGTTGAAATTCTATTATGTCTTCCTCTATTATCAGGTTTATTCCTAAATGTTGGCAGTTAGATTCTAATAAAATTTTAGCCAACCCCTAACCTTTTATGAACTTACTAAGCTTTATGTCTAACTCATATTCTTGTATTTTTTCTATCCACCTATCCCTTTTTCCTTCACTATCTCCTTGCAAGAGGATGTCCTTGACCACTGTTGGTGGGACAAATGTTGTAATTTTTTACAGTAGCACATACACTCGAAATGCCTTCAAATATTTGACTAGTGCATATGCTTGTTTCTCTAGGATCTTATATTTTAGTTTAGCATCCCTCAGGACTTCGCTGAATAAGGTGATGGGAAGCTCATAGCCATGTCTATTTTTCTATAAAAAGACTGCAGCAATAGTATGTGGAGAAGAAAACGAAAAGATATAGAAAGGTGTTGAGTAGTTAGGGATGACTAGTACTAGTGCTTCAATAAAATCTTCTTTGATTCTAGTAAAATAATCTCAAGAGGTAGGGCTCCATTTGACTTCATTTTCTTTTTTAATCATATTTGCAATGGTGGCCTTCAGTACTGTTGGTTGTAGCCTCGACTGTTACCTTGAGCATTCTGTTTACGGAGAATTTTTTTCTCAAGCTCAAGCTTCACCACCTTGTGCAATAAAATATTAATAAGCTTATCCATTTCTTCCCACTTCAGGTCTAGTAATTATTTACCTTGACTAGAGGAGGATGCTTCTTCTTTCCCCCTTTTTTTCTCATGAGGTTCATTCTTTCCTCTTGACTTCCATGCCGAGGTGAAATTTTCATCCAAGTCAAGAGAATCAACATGGAGTTGATCTAAAGTATGAGACTTCCTCTCTCTCAGGGTAAAGTCAAATTCAGACTTAAGGGCTCCCACAAATACTACACAAGCAACATGTTGAGGAGGCTTTATCTCAATAGGCAGGTTATTATACTGCTTATTGAATCTTTTTATGAATTCTGAAATTTCCTCTTTTGGCTTCTTCCTAATAGAATTGAACTCTGTTAGGACATACTCATGATCTCTTTGTTGACCCCACATTTGTTTGAAAGAGTTTTCAAGTTCTTCCCAAGTGGTGATGGATACATTGCGTAGGGCTTTAAACCACTTTCTGGCTTCTCCATCAAGGGACTGTAAAAAGAGTCTCAGGACCACATCCAATTGTTCTACATTTAGATTCTCAACAAAAGCAGAGAAGGGTTCAATGTGTCTCTGTGCAGTGTTTTCATCTTCCCCATTTAACCTAGGCAAACTCTTTAGGTAGTCCCAAGGCATAACACTTAGGGGTTTAGGTAAATCAAGAGGGGCATATTTATTTAGTAAGAAACCTAGAACAACCATTTGGATTAATGGGGGAGGATTAAGATTTTAGGAGGAACTTGGCAAAAACCAGAGTGGTTGGAGTAACTACACCGAGAGTAGTGTGACTGGGTGTATAGTGGATATTGCTATTACTGAGGATAGCTTGACCTTTATAAATCTCAACAGGAGGAGGAAATGAAACGAAAGGAGTCATAACTGAGATTTCTTTCTCCCCGATCTCTGACTTAGGGGAATGATGCTCTAGCTCATCTTCTGTAGGGTATGCAAGGACCTTAGGAGTAAAATTTGAGCAGTGGATGGACACGTGTTGGGAGCTGGAGGAGGAAGCTTAAAAGAATGATGAGAGAGTAGTACAGGTAGTAGGAATTTTATCCTTCCAGACTCTCCTGAAAATTAATTTCTCTAGGTCAAATACACAAGGGGTTATGTTCTAAGAGGTATCTGAGCGAGTGTGAGGCATTCTAAAATCCGGGACGATTAATGATAATGAGATTTGTGGAGTGGCCAAGGTGATGAGGATGTAATAAGAACGTCTTTGCTCACCTAAACAAAGAGTGCTTAACTTGTTGTATCCCAGGGGAAAAATCCTTCAATACTTTCCCCGAAAATGACGCCAAAATATGTTGTCTCTTCTAGAGACAACCTTAGATTTCTTACAAGACCAGTGCCTAGTAACATCTATAATTTATGTGTCTTATATGACCTTCAGGAAACTAGAGACATCATATACATTTTATAAACATAGTAAATACAAATATACAATAAGCCATCCAACAAAATAAGCCATGTATTTTTGGTATCCTTTCACATATACAGCTCACAGGAATATAAGTATAAACTAGTGGAGGCCAAGTAATTCGAGGATGTACAGTTTAATCAGATTTTGCAGAGTAATGAAAGAAGAGAATGAGATAGACTAAATCATCACATAGAGCTTGAAAAATCAATAATTCTACACTAATTTGAGTTAAAGATAGAAATAAAAGATGAAATAGGATTGAAACGTATGATTCATGGAGTGAAAATTTAATGATATAATCTCAAATATACATACATGCATGTGCATTAACTAGTCAACACAAATGAATCAGTAAGAACATATGGGACATTTCTGGTCGCTACAATTGCATGAAATTGGAGAGGAAATGCGAACATAATGCAATTTAATGGAGAGGTAACATACTTTAGTACACAAAGGTTGGAACCACCACTATTTCATTTATATTCTGAAAGACGAAAATCTGGAATTCATAAATTTTCAAAAATCACACGTAGTTTTTCTTCAGAATTCAGAACCATTTCTAAGTGCTTCTTCCTTCCTTTTATAAGGAGAGGGAGAACATAAAAATTACAAAATATCTCATGCTAAACTTCTAGTTGCCTACATGAAAAACTATCTCAGTGTGCTGGCTCTGTCGCCTCTAATTATTACAACAGAAAGATACCTTTCTTGGAAATAAAATAGCATAACGATATCAATCAAAAACAACAAAACAAAATTCGCAAATGAAATGAAATAATGGCCTTGTAAATATATCCATGCCACTCTTCCTTTCTGGCTTCTGGTAAAAAAATGTGTGCTAAGTTACACCTCATACTCTCTTGATAGGTTCCTTGTCACCTTCGGCATTAATCGTTTTACATTTTCTTTTGCAGGAACCGAGAGTGACACGTGTAATGACCATAACAGACTCTAAACATAATTGTCGTCTCAATTGTCCCTTCTTACAATCTTGATTAAGCCAACAAAACCAATCGTACCGCAAAGAACAAACCATACAAGTGTATCAGGACTTAGGTCATTTAGGAACTTTAAACAAAATGGGATTCATAAAGTTGTGATTATTGATTTCCTTTGGCCCCTTATGCCTTAGCCCCAGGGGCTTAGGTGAAAATTGCATGGTGGAAACCTAGGGACTCAAGGCCTAAGCCTTTTGGAGATAAAAATCCTTTAACTGGGACGAGGGTCGATTCTTTGATATATTGCATTGTAATAGGTCCCAATGCATAATGTTTGGGACCATACTACATATGCGTGTGGGACCCATTTCTAATATCAAAGTTCAAGGATCGGGGATTTCTAATCTTTTCCTCCCGTTGCACCTTCCAAAAATCTGCAATTGCGATATGTGATGTGGTTTGGTCCATGTGGGAAGAGGATAAGAGAGGGACAACATGGAGGCTTTAGCACATAAAAATCTTTAATAACTTCTCTGCCCAACCATTTGATTGATACATAAAGTGTATAAAATCATGTGACTCGCTTTATGCCACCTACCCCCTCACTTTGTGCCCATAATATCATCATCTGGTAGTTTCATGACACTATATGTGTTCGCAGCCTTTGAAAATGCTGATGACCAATCTGTGATACAACTTTGAGTACAATTGCCACTATGCAAGATGATGTAATCCTTTTCCACATGTAACCCTATGAGTGGTGACACGTGTCACCCTGTTTTTTCCCCTTATGATGTTGGGTCCCTATAATACTAGTGATTACCCCATTACTATTGTAGTTATACCCCTTATTAATATTGTTGTGCCCCTATTGCCCCCATTTTGTTATTACTGTGCCCCATAAAATCCCTCTATTATTATTTTTGTGGCTTTATATTATTATTGTTAGGTTGGCTGGATTGTATTATGACTCCTTAAACTCCTATATATAGAAAGGAGGTTTTGTCATTAAATCATCAAAGAATTGTTCATTTATGTAATGTAAAGGAGGTTTCCCCCTCGAAGAGGCTGAATTCTAAGGCGTTGATCTATCTTTTCTATCTTTTCTTGAGCTGGTTTCATAACATTTGGTATCAGAGATTTGGATTCTAGGGTTTCGCTGTGCCAAACAGGTCATTGGGGAATTTTTGCTATAACGTTTTTTCTGTTACGTTTCAGAAGTCGCAAAGAAAACCCATTTGAGAAGAAATCACTCTGAACCTTGGGTCCGAATTTCATAGATTGTTGCGAGATATTTGCGGAGATATGATCTGAGGAAGTTGGTCTTTTTGCAGACTCCTGAATTACATTCAAAACAGGTGACTTGGGGAAAATCGTCATAACTTTCTCTCTGTGGATCGGATTGAAATTTCGTAACAAGCTACATAAAGAGAATGGACCGTAGTTTCTTGTATGTGTGTTTCAAATCCAAAGATCAAAACAGTGATTCGTGGCACGTCGTAAAAGTTCGCTATACTGAAATAGTCTATAAGCAAGTCACTGTGGGAGATTTCACATAACGCTTCCTTGGAGAATCCAATTTGGGTCAGAATTATGGCATTGGAAAGACGACACAGAGGGCTACTACAGGTCACAAATTCAGAACTAGATGATTGGAAAGTACAGAGATACATCAGAGGCAAAATCGAGCTCCTACAAAGTGAAAAAAGGTGTGTAGATTTTCTTAAATTTTTGCTTAAGCTTGGTTTGAAAATTTATTTTGAAGGAATTAAAAGGGCATAGTAGAGCATTATTATCGGTAACTGATGCCCCGAGGAAAGAAAATGAAAACACCTAGTAAGGAACCTGAAAGCTCTAGCATGACTCATGAAGAAGAGGAAGAAATGCAACATGATATATCAAAATTACAAGACTAAGTGCAACAACTGTCCCTTGCACAAAAGGGAACAGAATCTAAGATGGATGGTTTAAAGAAAGATGTAGAAGATAAGATGGATGGTTTAAAGAAAGGTGTAGAAGCTAAGATGGACTGTTTAAAGAAAGGCGTAGAAGCTAAGATGATTGTCGTGGAAGCTAAGATGGATGATTTGAAGATAGATTTGAAGACAGACATGGACGAATTGAAGATAAATATGAATAAGTTGCTACAAGAAATGGTCCCTAAGGGTGAAAGGGTACTAAAGGAAACTCATGATGAGAAAAAAAGAAATGTTAATCATGATTCCCTAGATGCTAATGTTGGATCGAAGACTCACCATATTCCAAGAATCGATATGAGGAAGTTTGATGGCAAGGATCCCGCCACATGGATATTACAAATGGAGCAATTCTTCGATCTCAATAATGTGCAGAACACACAAAAGGTACGTATGGAAACTTTATATTTGGAACCAAATCAGTTTGTATGGTATCAATGGCTTTTCTCTCGTAAATCATTTATCACTTGGGTAATTTTTACGGAAGAATTGATAGCACATTATGAGGATACAAAAAGAAACACTTTTTTTAGCCAATTGATAAGTATCAAACAAAAGGGTTCAATAATGGAGCACATTGAGGAGTTCCAAAAATTGAACATATGGGTAAAAGATATTCCAGAGGAGCATAAGATTGATGTGTTCATAGGGTCTTTAAAGGATAATATACAACATGATGTTCGCCTTTGGGAACCTGATTCATTAGAGAAGGCATTCAGGTTAGCAAGAAAAATGGAAAGCAAAATTATGGCAACTAGGAAGCATACCACTCACAACTATAAAGACGAAAGTGTTGTTGCCCCTAGTCTTCCACAACCTATAAGGTTGACACCACAACAATTGGAAGAAAAAAGAGCAAAAGGGCTTTGCTGCAGTTGTGATAGTAAATACACTAAAGGTCATAAATGTGCTGAGAAGAAATTATTCTACATAGATTGTGAAGAGGAAGAAGAAAAGGAGCAATAAAGATCTAAAGAAGAGGATATACTCCAGGAACAAAGCCTAGATGAAGAACAAATAAATCCGACCATATCTTGTAATGAATTGGCGGGAATTACCACTCCTCAAACCATCAAGATAGAAGGACAAATCAAGAAGAAAAAGGTAATAGTGTTGATTGATTCAGGAAGCACCCACAATTTTATTCATTATAAGGTAGCAAAAGAATTGAATTTCTTCCTATATCCAACACCAGAGTGTCAAGTGATGATTGCAAATGGAGGAACAATAAATTGCTCTGGAAAGTGCCATAATATCAAACTATCCATGGGAGAATATGTATTGACTAGCCCAATGCTTTCCATTCCAGTGGGAGGTGCTGATGTTGTACTAGGAGTCCAATGGCTACAATCCCTGGGTACAATAGCTTTTAATTTTCAAGAACTTTTCATCAAATTTTTTACGGAACGAAAGGAAGTTGAATTACAGGGTATTGCAGGGAAACCAGGAAAGATAATTAGCTCTAATAGTATGACAAAGCTTCTAGAAAAGGATCAAAGAGGTGTAATTGCACAATTATGCTCGCTAGATGTTTCCACATCGGAATCATCTATTTCTCCAGATCTCCAAAAAGTCCTGGACAATCATTCCAAGGTATTTGAGACTCCCAAAGGTCTCCCACCTATGCGTGATGATGATCATGCTATTCATCTAATTCCAGGAAGCGTTCCTCCAAACATCAGGCCGTACAGATATCCCTATGTCCAAAAGAGTGAAATTGAACGTATGGTTGCAGAAATGCTAGAGGCTGGTATAATTCAACCGAGTCAAAGTTCTTTCTCTGCTCCAGTAGTATTGGTGCACAAGAAGGATGGGTCATGGCACATGTGTCCAGATTATAGGGAGCTCAACAAGCTCACTATTAAAGATAAGTTCCCCATTCTTGTCATTGATGAATTACTGGATGAATTGCATGGATCAATTTACTTCACCAAGTTAGATCTTCGTTCAGGATATCATCAAATCAGAATGAAGACTGAAGACATTCCGAAAACAACATTTAGAACTCATGAGGGTCATTATGAATTTTTGGTCATGCCTTTTGGCCTTACCAATGCACCTTCAACATTTCAAGGTTTGATGAATTCAATTTTCAAACCATTCCTTAGAAAATTTGTGTTAGTATTTTTTGATGATATACTAATCTACAACAAGTCTTGGAAGGATCATGTTGAACATGTTGATAGGGTGCTACAACTATTGAAGGAGAAACAATTATATGCAAAAAGATCCAAATGTTTCTTTGGAGTCCAGGAGGTGGAATATTTGGGTCATATTGTATCTCATGAAGGAGTTAAGGTAGACCCTAGCAAAATTAAAGCCATTAAGGAATGGAAAATCCCCACATCCATTAAGCATCTGCAAGGATTTCTCGAGTTGACAGGGTATTATCGCAAGTTTGTTAAGAGTTATGGGAGAATAGAAGCACCTCTAACAACATTATTAAAGAAAGATGCATTTTCATGGACTCCAGAAGCAACAAAGGCCTTTGAACATCTTAAAGAGGCAATGTGCCAAGCGCCAGTCTTAGCTACACCAGACTTCACAAAAACCTTTATTGTGGAATGTGATGCTTCAGGAAATCGAATTGGTGTTGTTCTAATGCAAGATGAAAGACCCATTGCTTTTGAAAGTCATCTAATTCTTATTCTTATTCTTTCTTATTTGTCCTGATGATGGACCCCCTTTGGGGTTTGAAACGTTGGCAAAATTAACTGAAGACTGTGGTTAATCCGGATCAGGAATCAAAAAACTCCCACAGAAGCCTAAAATCTAACAAGGGAAAGTTTTTAAGCAAAGCTATTTATGAGAAGGAAATGTTGGCAATACTCCATGCACTTAAGAAATGGCGACCCTACCTAATGGGTAGACACTTCAAGGTAAAAACGGATCATGATAGCCTTAAATACTTTTTAGAAAAAATATTATCCTCTGAAGAGAAACAAAAGTGGGTCACAAAGATGTTGGGTTATGACTTTGAAATCATCTACAAAAAAAGGAACCAAAATGTGGTGGTAGATGCACTCTCAAGAAAGGATGAGGATGTGGAAGCATTGTTGTGCGTCATTTCTATTATCCAACCAGATTGGATAAACGAAGCAAGGGAGGAATGGAAGAATGATGAAGAAGTGTGGGCACTTATTCGAAAGTTACAACAAGATTCCAGTACGTCTGATACATTTAGCTGGAAAAATGATTTGTTATGGTACAAAGATCGCTTATACCTCTGTAAGAATTCCCAGCTAAAACAAAAAATTCTTATGGAATTGCACACTTCTCCCTTAGGAGGGCACTCAGGATTTTTAAAAACTTACCATAGGGTTAAGAAGGAATTTTTTTGGGATGGCCTTAAATTAGATATTCAAAAGTTTGTGGCAGAATGTTTGGTTTGCCAACAAAATAAATTTGAAACAATTAAGACACCGGGTCTATTACAACCTTTATCCATTCCAAACCAACGTTGGGAGGAGGTTTCAATGGATTTTATCACAGGTTTACCCAAGTCTGAGGGAAAGAGTGTCATCATGGTGGTAGTTGACAGAATTGCCAATTATTCACACTTTTGTGCACTATCACATCCATTTAAAGCCAGTACAGTTTCTACTGCATTTATGGAAACAATTCAAAGGCTACATGGAAACCCAAAGATTATTGTAAGTGACAGAGACCCCATTTTCACTGGAAATTTTTGGACAAAATTATTTTCTTGTCTTGGTACTCAGTTAGCTCATAGCTCATCTTATCATCCTCAATCTGATGGGTAAACTGAGATAGTAAACAAATGTTTGGAAGGATATCTTCGTTGCTTTGTATCTGATAAACAGAGACAATGGGTCAAATGGTTGCCTCTGGCTGAATGGTGTTATAATACTTTCGTCCATACAGCAACAAAAATGACCCCATTTATGGCACGTTATGGGTATCAACCATCATCCATCACATCATATTTAAGAGAAAATTCTAAGGTTCAGGCAGTGGAACATCACATCGAACATCAAGAACAAGTCCTCCAACTCTTAAAGGATAACCTCGTGTTGGCACAGAATAGAATGAAACAACAGGCAGATCAACATCGCAGTGAAAGAAGTTTTGATGTAGGTGATTAGGTATTCCTACGGCTACAACCATATAAGCAAATGTCCCTCAAGCAAGCTAAGAAGGATAATAAATTATCACCAAAGTATTATGGTCAGTACAAGGTGTTGCAAAAGATTGGTACTATGGCATACAAATTGGAGCTTCCCGCAGCTTCTCGATTGCACCCATTTTTCCATGTTTCATGTTTAAAGAAGGTTATAGGCGACGAGCTCCCAATTCAAACAATATTTCCAGAACTTGACGAGGAAGGAAAAATTATATTGGAACCGGAAGCAGTCATAGAAACAAGAACTCGACAACTACGAAATTGTTCAATTTCAGAGTATCTTATCAAGTGGAAGAACTTATCCGCTAAAGATTCCACATGGGAGGATGAGAATTTTATGCAGAAGTATCCAGAACTACTCAAGCGTTGAGGACAACACTTTTTTGAAGGAGAGGGGCATGTTGGGTCCCTAGAATACTAGCGATTACCCAATTACTATTGTATTTATACCCCTTATTAATATTGTTGTGTCCCTATTTCCCCCATTTTGTTATTACTGTGCCCCATAGAATCCCTCTATTATTATTTTTGGGGCTTTATATTATTATTGTTAGGTCGGCTAGATTGTATTGTGACTCCTTAAACTCATATATACAAAAATGAGGTTTTGTCATTTGAATCATCAAAGAATTGTTCATTTATGTAATGTAAAGGAGGTTGCCCCCTCGAAGAGGCTGAATTCTAAGGCATTGATCTATCTTTTCTATCTTTTCTTGAGCTAGTTTCATAACATATGACCCCTTAAAATGCCAAATATTCATACCACATGTCCTCTGTACCACCAAATCATGTTGACGTCAGCTACCTTGTGTCTATCTCGAGACCAATCCTCTGTTACCGCGTGGCCCTACTAGAGGAGAGAGAAAGAGCCATCTTGCGTTTGGTTTTTCGCTGAATTTTTTTGTTAATCGCAATCGATGCTTCCGTGGTGATTTATATGATAGGTTCAAGTCCCGACACCTTTAATGCTTTAGTGTTATCAGTGTTCGGTAGTTTCATGACACTCTATATGTTCGAAGGATTTGAAAATGCCGATTCCCGATCTGTGATATAAATATAAGTGTGATCGCGATATTGATGATTGGTGTAACCTGTTATATACCTATACCAATAGGTTTCATATTTCATGATTGGCAAAGAAAGTTCCAAATATGCTCTGCTTTGGTGATGCAAAGATCCCATATTTTCAAGAGAAGGTAATATGTGTACGTAGCCTGATATTGACTCAATTTTGGATGGGTGATCCAAAAGCTTAATCTGGATCATGCCATGTTTCAATTTCTTGTTGTAGAATAGAGAAAGAAGTCTGTCCAAACTGTTCAATCTTGGCAGACCAGTAGTTAGGTAGAGAATTAAGGTTCCCAACTATTTAATCTGGGACCTTGGAAGCAATAAGGTTAGCCCTAGATAGAAAATCAAAAGAAAAAGCCAAAGAAAAAGAAAAGGCACAAAAGGGTTTGCAAGTCTAAATGTACCCTCCTAGAAGTAACAAAAAATGCTAGGCAATAGAGTGGGTAGGTAGTTGGGGTTGCAGAAAGCATGGTTTATGGCATTTCACCGGCCCAAGAAAAGGCAAAACATGGTGCCAGTGCAGGTCTCTTATTCAGCAGTTTTGCAGCAATACAATGAAGCATGTCTAACTTCCTGATTACCCCCCATCACATTCATCACTAACATCCCAGTACTACCCATGTGCATGAAAGAAAGTCAAAGTCTTTTGTTGGTTCCTATCTCTTTAAGAGCCACATTTCTTGTCTAAAATTCTTTTCATTTTGATCTACTTCCTAAAATAAGTTGATTTCATATAAAACTTAGTGTTTTACCCCTCATACACCTTCTCCACTCATATTAACTCCTAACTTCTTATTATCTAAAATCCCCTATGTTCCCCTTTCCCCTACTATGATGAACACTATGGTGTATAAATCCCAAGCAATGTATAAATATCCCCTTCCCTTGGCATTATAGCCATATGTCCAAAGTCAGGGATTAAATTGACCTCTGGTCAGTCTAATAGCCTAAACCCTCTTTGTCAAATAAAAGCCTTGTAAAAACCCATTATTACCCCTAACTCATGTTGTTTGCGAAATACGCTAAAAACCCACTTTTCCACTTTATCCAAAGTTTGGAGGTCATGTGCATTATACACAGAAAAAACATTAAAAAACCCACTTTTTCCAAAGTCCTTCCAGGCGCACGTTTCAAACAAATAATAACATTTTATTGGCCCCGCTCGACCGTATCGTCCAGCCACCTCTGCCTCCCGCCAGCCGTCGGATCTGGGCTTTCCCATCCGACGGCCCTTATCAATTTCGGAGTGGCCCCGATGTACTGCAGTTAGCTTCCGAAATTTGTCAGAGGGTGACGTCAGGCCTCTGCCACGCGTCGCCCCCAGATCTTATCGGGCTTCCCTCTGACAATCCAGCTTCCGTATAAAGAGTGGTGCGATATCATACCACTTACCGTTTCCGGTTTTCCGCTGACCTGTCATGCCAGTGTCACGCCACCTCACCACCACATCAGCGCCCCCGCCCGCCATCGCTCCGACATGTCCTCCACCTATGCAGTCCCGTGGACCACTCACAGGCCGCCACGTCACCTGATGACGTCATGCTGACGTCACCCGACCTTGACCCCACCTGATGACGTCATGCTGACGTCATCCAAATTTTCGCGCCAACGCCAAAAAGTCCATATTTGACCGAATTTTGTCATTTTTACGTTCTTTTCTGTGTTTTTTATGCTCTGCCTTCTGCATGTGATTTTACGTCCTTTGCTGCCGCACCTCGCCAAGAACATTCGGAGCTGCTGTCGCCCAGAATTCAACTGCAACCAAGCTCTAATACCGCCACTTAACCAGGTATTTGTCAAATTCCCCAACTGCACCCTCTGTTTCGTCCTGCATTGTTAAAAAACCAATAGAATTGACCATTTTCCCTGGAGAAATAGGCCTGCTACGCCTTAAAACTAATTCCCTTAGCTTTTAACCGGCCAATTGTGCCCAATTACACCCCTGTTGCTCAGAAACAGGCGGTAATTCAGAAAACTACCTAACCTACCACGCAGGACAGTATTTCTCTCATAGATAGTCAGGATTCAACCCAAATTCACTTGAGAAACATGGATACACCAGTAGCACCTGTGGCCCTGAATATTGCTCCATTGAATGCCCCTCAGAGAGAGTTGGAGTGGAAAGCATTAGCAGATCTAGATTATCAAATATCAGAGGAAATGCTAATGCATAGCAAGTACCACATTCACTTGCTAAATGAATTGAAGATCAAGCATGAGAGTGGAATGGATGTATTGGGCATTTGGGACTCTTTCCTCCCTATCTTCAAGCTCCCTCAGGTCAACCATTTTCCTGACCTAATCCACCGATGTGCTGACTGCTATGACCCCACTCAGAGGGCTGTGCTTGACCCTTCAGGCTCAGTTGTTTTTTATGTCACCCCTGAAGCCATCAGAGAGATGCTACACTTCAATACTGATAAGAAATTAGTTCCTTTATCACTCATAGATCTGATAAAGCAAAGAGCTAAGCTGACAGATGCTCAAGTCACTAAGATGAATCAATTGTACATTGACTCTGACACCGTGCAGTACCCTCCCATTTCTCATGTATACCTCAACCAATTGGGCAGAAACCTTGTAGACATGATTAGTCCCATATTGGGCTATAATTCAATAGAATATGTTGATGAAACTGTGCTGGTGATGATGCTCATGTTTTCCCCTGGCAAGTCCCCAATCTGTTATGACTATGCCACTTACATATCCAATAAAATACATGAGAAATTGATGAACTTGGCAAGAGAAAGGGTGTTCAGATACACCTCCTATATCTACCACTTAATCTTATATTATCAGCATGAGAAATTTCCTTTTGTTGTGAAAAGAGTGGATGCACAAGGCAATCCAAGGTCAGTGGTTTATTGGTCCTCTGCTTTCCACTGCAGATCTTGTTCCCCATACACTTATTGTGAGTTTATAGACCTCTTCATCCACCCAGCCATGTCTCTTCTTCTGAGCTCACCTCCTCCAAGACTAACTGATGAGATGCGGAGGATTCTTCAGTTGTCTAAGGTATACAACATTGGGGATTGGTACTATTACCAAAACCACACAGTTATCAGAATATATGGGTGTGAGTTGCCCCCATACAAATTACCCAAATATGTGCCTATGAGATTGTTTGCCCTCGAGTACTTCAAGCAATTTGGGAATGCTGATGTACTCCATTTTTCAGGCAAGGGCAAGAAAGCACAGCTCAAAGTCAGAAACCAATTAGGCCACTTCATTTACAATAAAAGGGAGGAAGGTTGGCAAGAGGTAGATAGAATGCTAGAAGCCCTTGGCTTATAGACCAGCTTCCTTTGGAAGCCATACGACCCCAATCATTTCATAAGTTTAAGAAGGGTCAGATATAGGCTGGCCAGTTATGACCACTTAAGGTTGCCTCACATAGAAAAATATGCAAATCAACTAAAGTGGAGGGAAGGTACCTTAGAGGAGGCTGCCATACAAGAAGAACTAGCTCAAAGAGCAGTAAAAAATCTCCAAAAGTTGGCTGACTTAGAGCTTTGTTCACAGGTATTTTCTCTTCCAGGCACTCAAGTGGGAGCAGCTGCCTCATCTTCTACAACACATCAACAAGCAGCCAAAGATACTTATCAGGCTTCCAGCAAAGGCAAAGAGAAACAAATGGAGCCAGAATAGCCACCTCATGAAGAGGTACAGCAGCAAAAGGAGGGGTAGCCAGTGCAACAAGAACAAGCAGCAGAAGCCCCAATATCCACTGAGCAACAGGCTCAAGAGAATGTGCCTTCTAGGCAAGAAAAGACAGTGGAGGCCTCAGTACTACAAACTCCACAAAAGGAAGAAAAAGGAAATAAGAGGGATAGAGAGCAGGAGACTCCCCTCACCACATCCACAAATCAAGGGGAGAAAAGGCACAAAATGAATCCCCTCTCTGAGGAAGAAATGCCTATTGGGCAATCTTTCGGCATGGGCCCACCAAGCATGGAAGCATTTGCAAGTTCCTTTCAGCAGGAACAGGAAAGGACAGTTGGAGGAGAAGTCAGCTCCTCAAGCCACCAAAGGGGAGCTGAAGCAGGCATCAAACAACAATTTATTGATTTCAAAAAGAGGAATGAGCCACTCAAGATACAGCTCTACAATCACTTGTTGAAAATGGCTCCTACAAACCAACAAAGGTTGATGTCTGCATATGATGTACATGAGGGAAAAATGGTAATGAGTCATTTCATGCCAACCATGCTGCAGCCACAGTCAGCTGCAGACTACATAAGGACCAACCTTGAGGTCCTTGCAAAAGACATCCACCCCATGGATCAGATTGAATTGCACAAGCAAACGGGTGAGATGGTATATGCCACCCTTGCAGATAAAACATTGGTGAATTATAGGCTGGAAAATAGCCTAAATAACACAGCTGCCCAACTTGAGTTGGAGAAAGCATCCTCCCAGGCAAAAGACAACCGAATCAAAGCGTTGGAAGATATCATCATAGAGCTTGGGCATGATCCCAAGGACATCAAGGCTGTACAAGCGCTGTTGAAATTAAGGGATGCAGATATGGCAGCATTGAGGAAAATGATCAAGATCCCAACAACTCTTCATCCTCAGACAAAAGAGGTTTCCCAGCTAAGGCATGACCAAGATGCAACAACTATGCTGGTATCATTATACAAACAGTTGATCCAGACACAGGAGAAATTGGGAGAGTCAGAGGCTGCGCTGTAGGCAGCACTGCAACAGAAGGAAGGAGGCCAAACATCACAGCCCCCTCCACAAATAATAAACCTTGAGGAAACTCCTCAGACTACTGCTCCTCCTACAGAACAAACAGCTCAAACAACACCATCTACATCAGCACCAACACCAACAACAGAGCAGGCTCCAAGCCTTGATATGCAGAAGCTGAAGAATGAAATTCAGGCCTTAGAAGCCGAAATGGCAGAGTTAAATGAAGCTAGGGAGAATTTGGCTAAGCTCAATGAAAAATATGACAAGTCAAAGCAAAGCATAGTTGAAAAGGGAAGAGAAGTGAAGGCTCTCAAAGAGAAGATAAAGGAGCTGGAGAAAGAGCTCACCCTTGACAAAGTGGTGGCTGAGCTCAAGACAGTTTTATGGGCCAACATTGGCCAATCAATCACAGATCAGTGGCAGTATATAGAGACCATTCATGAGCAAATGGAGCTCATAGGCAAAGCACACAAGGAAGTGCAAAGATCAAGGGCATCTCTAGACAATATGCCTAAGATAGCAAACAGAATGATCAACGTTCTCAATAACCGCACAGGTCCTCAGCTGGCAGCAATAGGAATCTCCAATAGAACTGAAACCATCCAGCTGATAAAGAGGGTCCTCACATTGAGAAGCCTAGTACAAACACTGGAAAGAAGAAGCCAGGACATGCAGACAGAAGTAAACAAATTCATGGACAAGTTTGCAGCATTACAAAGCAGAGGTCTTCCTGGCTTACTGAACAGCGCAGGGAGACTACTTTCACATGAGAACTATGCTAAAAGGGTCAATACCTTTGCTACCAATTAGATCACTCAAGGATCAAGTACCTCAGAGGTAACAGGGCCAGCATCTGGGCAAAGTCTCTACAACAGAGTAGAGAAATTATTTTTCATTATGAATGAGATCAAACATTTGTTTGAAGTGCCTCCAAACTTCTACAAATATACAAAGGCAGATGAGACCTTAGATGCAATTTTGAGACCAAAATGATACAGTTGATACTGTGAACAAGAGCCTCTCATCAAGTTTTTTCATCAAAAAACATAAGTTATCATGTACAGGGAAAGTTAATGCATTCAGTATGAAGGGAGAAGAATGGGATGAGCCAACTCAGCAAATCAATTCGGCCACCAGAGCAGCACTGACAGTTACAGATGACAGGGCGGAGAAAGCTATAGCATGACAAAGCCATAAAGACACATCATTCAACATTAATTCAGAACGCTCAACCGACTATGTGGCCTCCAAAGGTCAAAAAGACTTCTGACAACATTAAAGAGCATTCATTTTGTATTAAGAGCAGCAATAACTTCCTTATCTGCTATTCTGTAAAGTTGGTAAACATATTTATTTCTCAAGTGACTCAGCGGTTCAGATATTTTGTGTAACCGATTGTATATATTCCCCCTCGCATAAGCTTGCAGGGGTTGTTGATTTTCTCTTCTAAAGATCTTATGCTGTAAATTTTCAGTGGATTAATACAAAGGCTGATGGAATTTCCAAATTTCTGTGTTGTCTGAGGCGTTGTAGTGTGTTGGCTGAATGCTACAGGATTCCTACGTATTTCATGGCTCAATAAGTGTTTCCTTTAAACTCTTCATTATGTGTTTTTATTATTTCTTCATAACCCAATCATATGCTATGTTTCACAGTTAATGGCAGAGAAAAATAATAGTTCTAGGATTTATTCATAGAATACCCTGAACTCAATCTACGCTGTTATAAATGTTTTCTTCAGTTATAGTTATAAAGGTGTAATTCTTAATTGCTGCATCTTCAAACTATATCTTTCACAAGGGCTATTTTTCAGGAATTCAAATCTGCTCCTGTGCAATAGATCTCTTTCTCACTCCCCAGCTTAGTGGAAAATTCTTAATTGCTTTTCACTGGTTAAACATGCTTCACCATCACAATTTCAAGTTTGTTTCATGAAATAGTTAAAAGGCCCTGCAGTTTCAACATCCACACTCAATATTTCAAACAACCTGTAGCCACAGACTCCATTGCCCAATGAACTAATACTATCTGAAGATTTCCACCGTAAGTACTGAAAGACATCATTCAACCAAAACCTTGAACAAAAACTGAAACTCACAACTAGCCTAAAATCTTCACAAACAGAGCTAAAACTTAAAGAGAGAGTCCTCTCTGATTTTAGGTAGGCTAGGACCTATAATCCAAAGCTTGGTTAGTGGTTACCCCGACCGTATTCCCTTGGGAGTCAAAGGGAACAACCTGGGTGATAACATAAATGGCGACTCCACTGGGGACCTGGATAAACTTTGCAACCTCCTATCTGATTCTTAATGATGTAGATAAAGCCTGAGTGACAACCAGATAGCCTTAGAAACTGCCTCTGCTTTGCATTTGCAGGAGTATATAAAAGTTGCCTCAGTCAATCTTTATTCAGTATTAATTCTCATATAGTTGTGCTATAGCTGACCAGTCCTTGTCAAAAGATCACTACCTCCTTAGAAATTCTCAAAAAGAAAGTTATAGAAACTAGCTCCTAAGAAGAAAACCTGTTACACAAGATCAAACCCAGATCCTGAGCCAGCACCTGAGTTTCAGAATCCAAACCTGATTGCAAGAATCCTCAAGAGACACAAATCAGAAGGCACTTTATCAGATTCAAGTTCGGAAGTAGGTCTCCAAACGGACATTCCAACCCCTTCTAAGGCTTCTCTACATCCTCATACAATTGGCCCACAATCTCCTAGTTCTTCATCCACTTCACAAGGTATCCTTTCAAACACTCCATCAAATACACACACCCCTTTCATCCCATTCCCTCCACTATTCCCATTCATCCCTGTTATCCCTGTTGTCCCACCAAACATGGCTAATAGATATGCCCCACTGTAGTTACCGGCCAATCCAGCTCCTCTGCCTCAAGAGTACCAAAGAAAGATCTCATACTTTGATGGTACTGGCTCATATCCAGCCCTTCAACATACTAAGAAAATGCAGGACTACTTTGAAAACTATGAAATAGATGATGATGGGGTTAGGATGAAAGTTTTTGTGCAAAGCTTAACAGGGGATGTAAGAACATGGTTTAGGTCACTTATGCCAAATTCCATAGCTGACCCTGAAGCTCTCTATCAAACATTTATCAACAGATGGGAGAAGAAGAAGGATCCACTCCATATATTATCTGAATACAATACTATCAAAAGAGGGCCCCAAGAAACTGTCTTGGACTACTGTGCCCGGTTTAACAATGCCTACAATGCTATTCCCCAAAATCTTAGACCCCCACCGGATCTAGCTTTATATACCTTCCCTGATGGATTTGATTCAGATATGGCATATCAATTAAGGGAAAGGGCTCCCAGAACTTTAGCTGAAATGCAAGATATAGCAGTAAGTGTGGAAGCCAACCTGATAGCCAAGAGAAATAGGACAAGAACTGAGAGAAAGACCACCTTTAAAGAAGAGCCTTTAGGCTGGGATCAAAAACTGGATGCAATAATCACTGGTATGTAGAGATTAGGTGACAGAGTAGAATCAGTTGAGAGGAAATCATCATGGGAAGCACCACAGAATAATCCTATTAGGAATCCTAATTTCAGAAGAAACCAAAATCCTAATGTTGGTAAAGCTAATTCTGAACCAGAAATTAGACCTCCGTTCCAAGAAAATTATACAGAAGCATCCACTTCTAATGAAAAAATAGATGACACCCACATTAACCTAATGGGCCTGAATGATGATCAACAAGTTTTCCTAAGTCAAGAAGATCATAAGGATGATGATATTAAACAGTTTCAAACCAAGTCAGGTGAGTCATTTGACTTTAAACAAGGCTATGACACAGCTGTTTATGAAGTTCATAAACAATACAAGCTAATAAGCAGAACTATAAATGTGACACAGCCTGAGAAAGCAAAGGACACTCCTCTGCCTAAGAAAACCATGGTCACAGAGCCAATTGACAAAATTGATTCTATTACAAAGGAAGTAACAGTTGAAGAAATAACTGAAACATCCCCAAAACAACAAGCAATGGCCACATCACCCTTACAACCTAATCCAAGCATTACTTCGCAGAAGATGAGTAATAAGGACAAGCCTCAAGATCAAAGTGAAAACCAAGAAGAAAACTTGAACAACAAAGAAAGGGTTGTCAATCACAACACCAAGGTCCAATCTGAAAAACCCTTTGACTTAGAAGCTGAAATTGGAAAATTGAAGATAGCCATTCCCCTTTCGGAGCTAGCCAAGCATGACATTTACAAACAACAAATCAAAAATTCCCTTCAACTTACCCATAATAAAGATGATGTCAATGTGTTGGATGATACCCCAGAACTACTTTTCGGCCCAGAGGTTGATGGAAAGACAATTACAGGGATATTACCTTTTTATGTCAGCTTGCATGTTCATGATAAGATATTACACAATGCAATGTTTGATTCAGGTGCATCTCATAACCTTATGCCTAAATCAGTGATGGAGAGACTCAACTTAGACATTACAAGACCCTATAAGGACCTATTTTCATTTGACTCCAGCCAAGTTAAGTGTTTAGGATTGATAAAAGATCTATGTGTATCCCTGGTCCAATATCCAAACAAAACAATCCTAATGGATGTTGTAGTTGCTGATATCCCACCCAAATATGGAATGTTGTTATCAAGATCATGGGGGGCTAAACTCCAAGGTTCCCTGCAATTAGACATGTCATACGCCACCATCTCAGTCTTTGGTCAACCCAAGAGGCTATATAGAGAGTCACTTATGAAATACATGGCAAGCAGTAAAGAAAAGCCTCAAAACTTCCCCATTTATGCAGTCCATTCAGATATGGATTCCTTTACTCTGTTCAATGATGATACACGTACTGAGAGTGATAATAAATCAGTCACACTTGAACAAAACATGCATGAGAGCAAGCAACCAAGTCCCCAAGAGATCCAAATCGAGAAACCAATTGATGAGTCACTCCTAAAAGATAAACCAAATGACAAACAAGAACTCCAACATATAATCCCAAATTTTAGAAAGAATGTGGAAAATCCCTTAAAACAGGAGATCTTATGGTTCCTTGAGTTTGATGGATCAGTCAACAAATTAGGGGCAGGAGAAGGGGTTTGGATACATAACAAACAAAACAGTCATGCAGAGGGCCGAGCCTACAGGTTAAACTTCAGGTGCACCAACAATATGGCAGAATATGAAGCTCTCTTACTAGGCCTCAAGCTAGTAAAATACTTACAAGCCATAAAAGTTTCAATCCTAGGAGACTCAGACCTAATTATCCAACAAGTAAAGGGAAATTTTGTCACTAATGACAAAAGACTGAGATCTTATAGGTTTGATGCTGCTGAAATACTAAATTCCTTCATTGAATTTCAAATTACCAAAATTCCTAGAACCCATAATCTTCATGCTCATAGTTTGGATACATTTGCAAGCACTTGTAAACTACCTTTTGAACCCCACCATTGCTTTAAAGCTGTGTTGTGGGGAAAAGTATCCAACACGGAATGACCCTATCCCACTCTAAGGGTGATAGTTCCTTAGCAACAGTCAAAGCAAAGCTATCTAAGATTACTTCTTTATGACATGCAAAAGAGGAAAGGAAGAGATCCACTTACCGATGTCTTGCGCAAATGGTCGATCCAATCTTCTCTCTTTGCTGCTTGCTCCCAGCTCCTTGTCTTCTCGCGGGCCCAGCTACACAAGATCCTGCAAACAAGACAAGAAAGGGAAACTACAAGAAGCACGCATTCATAATTGATTCAAGGATTAGCATAAATCAAATACGCAAGTAAGACAATACATCATTAAAACACATGCGAATAGAAGAACCTAAAATGCTTTATTAATGGAAGAAAGTAAGGTTCAGGCAGTGATACAACCATAAGAGGCCCAATCCAGCATCACCTTCCCGACGGAAAGAAATCTCCTCTTCACCTCCCTCAAGCAATCACCCAATACTCTCAACTGTAAACCAACAGCAATTCTTTGCACAAAATTCCCGGCCTCCAGATCCCATGGGATGAGATCCTTATATAGAGTTTTGGAGTGAAGATAAGTCAGCTTGATGTGTGACTGTTGTCCTCTTCAACCCCAGTTGTTCTTCAGTTCTTGAGTCCACTTGGAGATTCTACCTTCCACTCGGAGTTTTTAGAACCTCTTACTCTTCACTTAGGTGAATCTTTTGATCCAAGTGTCATTTTGGAAGCTTCCTGGGCACTGACACATTGAGGAAAGATTCCTCCACATGTCCAAACTAGCTCAGCGCAGGTAGCCTTTGATGAAGTTGACATTCAGCGCAGGTACACCATGGAGCAGTTGACATTCAGTGCAGATGCTCAGTGGAGCAGTTGCTTTGATCCAAAATTGACCTGTTTTTGAGTGTTTTTCAGTGGAGAACTGATCTGAAGTGTTGTGGTTTGCTGACCTTGTTCCTCTAGGGGTAGGAACAACATGTTTAGGGACTTTGGATCCCTCAGATTATCGACATTTCCTGCTTCATGCTGTAAGGCACAAAAATGTCTATAACAGTTGCCCCCTAAAGTATGAGGTCGTTTATCGGGTGAAATGCTTTATTAGGAGGATCCGAAGTTCATTCAATCGTCGGGAGGTGACCTGTAACAAAATACAAGACAATACATTATTTTTCATACTGCTTTCATGATCTAGCTGATGCGGGCATTTCCCATGCTCAGCTTTATAAATACATTTTCTGTACATAAACAGACGACCGTCTGATAGTAGACTGATAATTCTCTGCTTAAATTATCATCCTTTTAGTAGGATGATCATCTGTTGCACATGTCTATGTCTTTATCTCCTGAATATATGTCGCAGCCTGGATGGATGAAACTAGATCCGGGGTCTTCAAACTTGTCCGATCTTCACTCTAAGTACAGGTCGATCCATGTGAGAATTTCTTGGAGTCGAACATGGAAAGACATCGCTTGATTACCAGTCAATGATGTAAACTGTTAACAAGCGCGAGAGGAATCACCGATAATGATGATGACCCTCAAGGTACTGCAGCACAATTCACGTGGCATGAATATAGGATTTGGCATCGAACACCACGCAAAGTCTCCCGGTCGAAGGTCATTAATGTATACCTGTCGCCGGAAGTGAGAAACTTGCCATTGAGGCATGCAAGCTTCAAAGTACTGAGGGGGTGTTCCTAGATCAACTTCTTGGATAATGAGCTGATGTCGACAAGAAGCGATCTGTCAAAGGAGGGCCTTAATGAATCCCACATCAGTGACACGGAACGGAGCTAGTAATTGTGATGATGGTGAAAACGATCTGTGAAATATGATTCAGGGTGGCGGCCATGAAAGGATGAAAGATGATGTATGGCAGTGGATGGGACCTGGTTGACACTCTCTGAATGACATCTCTTGAACATATAACGACACTGATGTGATGGATCGGTAGCATTACCCCAAATGTGGATGGTATGGCGAGACCATGGTGAAGGGATCGGTGAATGAAAACAACCCAACCCGATGTTTTTACGGAGGCAAAAGTGTCATGTTCAAGAGCGACTTGCTACCATTAAGCTTTGAGGTTCTCCCAATTTTTCCCCAGTCATTTCTGACCAGTACCTCTTTATTTTTGTCAAGCTTGAGGAGGATAACATATGCTTGTTCTATAACCTGCCCTTCGAGCAAGCCCATCGCTATATTTTAACGAGCCTAGCGATAGGGAAACTCGTTCTCGTCTAAAGACAAGTTTGTCGCTATTCAGTATTTTTAACGAGCCTAGAGACAAAGACAACTCGGTCCTTTTCATTTTTAGAGAGTCTAAAAAGGGTACATAAAGTCAACTCCAAAGGTCCTTTTTCGTCATCTAATCCCTTAAGTCCGAAAAAGTATAAAACAATACAGAAGGGATGAATGTTCGATAGCTTTATCAAGCTGAACTAGACAAGCGCTCGATCTTTTTGTGCAATAATCCCTCAGGTCCAAAAAGATTAAAATCTAGAGGAGGGATAGCTCTTCCGGTCCTTTTAACGAGCTGGAAGGCCAAAACTCGGCAAACTTTTCATATTTTACGAGTCAGTGAAAAGAGCTCAAAGAAGACTCGTATTTTGAGGAACGAGTGATAAACAGGGATAGCAGCAGATTCCAGGTACAGGTTGGAATTTTCCAATCACGGCAGCGTCACAAGGATGGCTAGGTGAAATCACTCTTTGCAGCTATTCCTCAAAATAGGTAAACAATCAAGTGGATGTGAATGATCGGCCAAATGAAAAAGTGGAGGTGACGGTGCAAACACGACCAAGGCTTTTTATGGCTGATGAATTTACGGTCTCAAATGGTTATTTACCGGTTCATTTTTTCTGGATGAGCTCGAACTCTGGAGGAAGCTTGCTCACATGCTTATGTTTATTTTTTAACGAGCATGAATTCCGCGTTAAAACTGCTCGGTTTTGCGTTTATTTTTTAACGAGCATGAACGTTGCCAAAACTGCTCGTTTTTTTCAGTCATAAAGTAGGAAGGTCTCCTAGAGCTCGCTATTTTTTAAGGAGCTTCATCTCACTACGCTTTGCTCCATATCCTCCCTTTGTGCAAGCTGGGTATCGACCAATCCTACGAGTTAGAGGGGTTAGACCTACGGACCTAAAAACTAAAAAGCCGCCCGTGCTTGCATTCCAAGAGGTTTGCATGCCCCCAGGTATAAAGTCTAATTTCAAGGCCGCCCCTACTTATCCGTCAAAAACCCTGTTTTTAATGGGTGAGGCCTACCTCTTTCAGGTTACCCAAAGATTGTTCTGTTAGTCCTTCCAAACAGAAATCTTTCTTCAGCGATGCCTATCGACCTAGACAACGGTGAATGATGATGCTCTGCCAAACACTTAACTTTAACAAAAAAATCTTTTTCCAGAACAACCCCACTTCCTAACTGCCCCTTACTTCTTCATGAGAGCCGTACTTTCTTGCCGACTCTTTCTTTCTTCTTTTTCTTCAGGGGAGCTCTGCTTTTAGTGGCTTCTACCTTTCGAAGAGGAAGGATCAGAGGAAGATTCACAAAGATGAAGGAGGGGACGGGGTATGGACTAGTCATATTCTCCCGCGGAAATTCTACTTTATTCCCAAGGTTTTCTCTGCCCGAAGCAGACCAGGATGCATGCCCCCTGGGTTCCAGCCTTACTTTCCCGAATCACTCGTGCTCATCAGGAAGAAGAACCGGAGGTGGAGACCTTTCTTGATTGAATAGACCATTCAGGATAGGTACGTGACTATTTGCGATGCGTGATCCCGTAAATGAAAGTTGGTCTACGAGCTTGACCATTCTTCCTTCGTGTGGAAAACACATTATTCGAAAGAGTGAGGAGACTATTGCTTCCATGCAATATATGTAGTCTCATCCAAGGAGTAGGTTATAATCCAAGGGTCCTTGGACGACCATCAAGTTCATCTTGACAGCCTTCCCTTTCAAGGTAATAGGCACATTAGGTAGAATCCCTAATGGTCGACTGGTTCCCCTATCGAAACCCGAGAGATTCCTTATCTCAGGCAAAAGCGCCGGGCAACCCAGTGCTTTCCAAGCAGTAGAGGATAGGATACTCACAGATGCCCCTTCATCAATGATAGTTCCAGCCATCACCGTTTTGTATATTTGGACTATAATCCTGAATGGTATACTGGCTGGTAACCGGGGTCTGCCTAGTTGGTTCCAATCAAAGGACACAACCAGGTTGCTTGGTGGTGGGACCGAATATACGGCTGGATATGACCCTGACGATGCTCCTTCCTGCGATAAAGGAGTGGGCGCATTGCCCTGATGTTCATCAGAATCGGTGTTGATGAAAAGAATCTGGATGGTGTCATCCTTACTCTCTTCGGTGAGGGTGTCAGCCGAAGATGAATCTTCAGTGACGGTGTCATTTGAAGACGAAACTTCTGAAGGGAGAACCGGGTCAACTGCCATTTCGACCTTTGGACTTTTGTCCGGTCTAGATTCAGTAGGTTCCTTTTCAGTGACTGACATTTCAGCTGGCCTCACGAGCGGGGCAGCTGTATTTTCAACCAACGAAGGACTTGGCGCGAGTTTTTGGTATCCAGGAGGAAGTAGCAACGGTACAACCGGTTGATCTTCCAAAACTCTCTTTGCTTCGTCTAAAAAGGAACAACGGAGGAGGGTGTGATTGCCTTCACACAGTTCGCAGGGGAATCTCATTCCCCTTCGTTGTCTAGAACCTTCACTTTCGCTGGTCGATGGTAAGCATTCAACCTGGCTGTCAGAGGTTGATGCTTCCGAGCTGTGCAATCGAGGGGACCAGTCCCTTAGTATTCGGGGAATACTGGGACAATCACGGTGGAAGTGGTCTCCTTCACATATGACACATGGCGACCTAGGACCGGTCTGTGCTGTGTGTGGATTTTGGTTAGATGTCTTTTGCTTTCCCCCAACCGCCTTTGGCTCCTTTGCTTCTTTTCCTTCTTCTTCTTCTCCTTCTTCTTCTCCACGGGAGCTCTGCTTTCGGTGGCTCTACCTTTCAAAGAGGGAAGATCGGTCTCCTTCTTCTCCGTGGTAGCTCTGCTTTTGGCGGCTCTACCTTTCGAAGAGGGAAGATCGGTCTCCTTCTTCTCCGTGGGAGCTCTGCTCTCGGCGGCTCTACCTTTCGAAGGGGAAGGATCGGAGGAAGACTTAAAAGAAGTGGAAGGTTGGAGGGCAGCTCTAGACTGGTCTAACTGTTGATTCGACTGTTCAGGAACCGTGGTGTTCTGAACTACAGTGGTTGAGAATAGCCAAACTGGCAGGCCAATTGTCAGCCCTGGAAGCGACAACGTGGCCATGTAGGGCGCACCAACTTCTCCCCAAGAGGAGAAAGGGCTAGGGTTCCCATCATGTGGAATCCCTTGGTTGGTGTGTTCCATGTTCTCAACCTCAAGATCAACGTAGGAATAAGGGGCAATTAGGTTCCGTTTAAAATGAATTTTATATGACGACGCTTTAGACACAACTTGCTTTTTCACCTTTTAAGAGTCGAGAAAAAGCTAAAGATGACTCTAGTCTCCTTCGATGTATTAACGAGCTCGAAGTGACAAATGCTCGGATGGAATTTTTCAGTTATAGAGTTTGAAAAAGGCCAAAAGAAACTACTCTGGAGTTCTAGGCAGAGGGTGTGCCAAACCTTTCGCGAAACCACAGAATACATTTTACGGTACGAGTGGTCGATCTTCGTGAATGCTGTGTTCACTGCATCATGATCAGTAGGGTGGCCGACACGACTTCCTATGGATAAAGGCTTTGTTCCTATAGGGGTCTCCCAATATACGCGACGGTACGCGGAAGCACAAGTCCGTATTAGTGCTATCGTCCCTCAGGAGGAATCACCCACCTTCGTAGAGATCGACAGTCACTATGTTTAACGACGCCGGAACACGTCTCTACCTAGACCTCTACTGTGTTTCGTTATGTTTCAAAGCGTTTGTTATGTAAATTCAGTTCGTTTTAGGTTGATCTTTCTTAGCAGTTTGCCTTTATGGATCACCACGTGATGTATGATACAACTCCTAAATGCAGTCTAAGAATGATAAGCAAGCTTTTTCAATTCTTTCAACTTATGAAAATCTTAACTACTGAGGGAAAATAAAGACATCATCTTTTCAAACAGATCATAGAGCACACACTGATGCACTTTCCTAAATCAACATGCAAACTGTCAAAATGCACATGCACAATGCAAGTATTTCTTTTCTTCTTCCTTAATGTTGATGTATTACAAAAAGAAAGCTGTTGTAAGATTTCGAATTCAATTTCAAGCGAAAAAAAACAAGCTTTTGTCCAATAATCAAAAGAACACCTTAAGATTCACTCGTTTCAACACAAGAAATACTGAAATCCGAACCATATAACGAAAGCAAATGCTCAAGCAGCTATGAACAGCAATAAACTAGCTCTTAGAATCACAACGACACTTTATCACAGGTCTGGATCCAAGAGGCCACAACAAGACTAGTTCACTTTCGCTACGGGAAACTGTGAATGAAAGTAAGAAATACAATAAGAACAACCACGGTTTCTTCACACAACTGAGGCGGAATGATGGCAAAGAAAGATAGTTTCAGATGGGTATACAGGTTGACAACAGGCTGCAAAAACAATACTGAAAACTGGGCAACAGAAGGCAGGGAACCTCAGTTGCACAATGCAAAACTGGTTCAGCGCAGGTAAGACACTGTCAGTTTGACATTCAGCGCAGGTAGCCCCTTCAGGACCTGCATTGCAGCACAGGTAGCCTTCACTGCAGCTGCACTGAAGAGAAAACTCTCGTCTCTCTTTGGTTCTGGGTCACAGATTGCTCAAAAATCAACTGTTTTAGGCCAAATCAGAGGCTATCAACCAGGTATACACTAGAGGATGATTAAAGGAAGATGAACACTATCACAAAGAGCTAATAAGAGTCCTTGTGGATCAGCTCTTCAAATCATAAACACGCCCAGAACTGAGCTAGAGTAGCTGCCCTCTACTTTGCCTTTGAAGGATTCGAATGCAGTTCGATTTGGTACTCCCTTTGTTTAGGAAATGAATAGCAAGAAACACAAGCTACCAACGAGACACGATCCCCAGCAGAGTCGCCAGTCTGTTGTGGGGAAAAGTATCCAACACGGAATGACCCTATCCCACTCTAAGGGTGATAGTTCCTTAGCAACAGTCAAAGCAAAGCTATCTAAGATTACTTCTTTATGACATGCAAAAGAGGAAAGGAAGAGATCCACTTACCGATGTCTTGCGCAAATGGTCGATCCAATCTTCTCTCTTTGCTGCTTGCTCCCAGCTCCTTGTCTTCTCGCGGGCCCAGCTACACAAGATCCTGCAAACAAGACGAGAAAGGGAAACTACAAGAAGAACGCATTCATAATTGATTCAAGGATTAGCATAAATCAAATACGCAAGTAAGACAATACATCATTGAAACACATGCGAATAGAAGAACCTCAAATGCTTTATTAATGGAAGAAAGTAAGGTTCAGGCGGTGATACAACCATAAGAGGCCCAATCCAGCATCACCTTCCCGACGGAAAGAAATCTCCTCTTCACCTCCCTCAAGCAATCACCCAATACTCTCAACTATAAACCAACAGCAATTCTTTGCACAAAATTCCCGCCCTCCAGATCCCATGGGATGAGATCCTTATATAGAGTTTTGGAGTGAAGATAAGTCAGCTTGATGTGCGACTGTTGTCCTCTTCAACCCCAGTTGTTCTTCAGTTCTTGAGTCCACTTGGAGATTCTACCTTCCACTCGGAGTTTTTAGAACCTCTTACTCTTCACTTAGGCGAATCTTTTGATCCAAGTGTCATTTTGGAAGCTTCCTGGGCACTGACACATTGAGGAAAGATTCCTCCACATGTCCAAACTCGCTCAGCGTAGGTAGCCTTTGATGAAGTTGACATTCAGCACAGGTACACCATGGAGCAGTTGACATTCAGCGTAGATGCTCAGTGGAGCAGTTGCTTTGATCCAAAATTGACCTGTTTTTGAGTGTTTTTCAGTGGAGAACTGATCTGAAGTGCTGTGGTTTGCTGACCTTGTTCCTCTAGGGGTAGGAACAACATGTTTAGGGACTTTGGATCCCTCAGATTATCGACATTTCCTGCTTCATGCTGTAAGGCACAAAAATGTCTATAACAAGCTGAGATCAAACACAGACCTTCTGTCCCAAACAATGTCAAGGATTGGCAAGTGTTTGAGGATGATACACAAATAAACAATTTCCTGACTTTGCAGCAAGAATTTTCAGGACTAAACATTGATACTGGGGCTGCAAGTGATTCACAAATACCAGGTGAACAGCAACAAACAAATATCTCACTCGAGGTAGCAAATCGAATGCTTTGTCCAACAAACTTTGACCAGGAGAAAATACAAGAACTTGAACAATTACATTCTGAGGAAATAGCTGATGCTGAAGAGGAAGTTATACAATTGAAAGATAATTTTCTTCCAGCAGGCCTAGCTCCATTAGAGGACATTTTTGACTCAAATGATGTCCCTAGAAAACCGAAATTGCAGCCTCTTAATGCTGCCATTGAAGAGTGCAACATTGGAACTATTGAAAAACCCAAGATAATTAAGTTGTCTGCATCTTTACCACCTGATCAGAAGCCTAAATACATTGACCTCTTCAAAGATTTTCAAGATGTCTTTGCATGGAGTTATGAGGATTTAAAATCCTATGACACCTCTGTGATCCAACACACAATCCCTCTCAAATCCAATCAAAAACCCTTTAAACAGAAATTGAGGAGAATCAATCCTATGCTTCTCCCTTCAATTGAAAAAGAGGTACAAAAGATGTTTAAAGCTGGCATCATAGCACCAATCAGGTTTTCTGATTGGATTTCAAATTTGGTCCCTACAAGAAAGAAAACTGGTGAAATAAGGCTTTGTGTTGACCTAAGGAACTTAAATCAAGTATCCCTAAAAGATAATTACCCCTTACCCAAGATGGATCACATATTGCTAAGAGTAGTGGGGGCCTCAAGAATTTCTCTACTTGATGGATTCTCAGGTTTCAACCAGATCTTAGTTCACCCTGATGATCAGGACAAAACAACATTCACAACCCCATGGGGAACCTTCAAATATGTCAAAATGCCTTTTGGATTGAAAAATGCAGGAGCTACCTTTCAAAGAGCAATGGATATTGCGTTTGCCAAAGAAATTCATGATTTCCTTGTCATCTACTTAGATGACCTCACACCTTTCTCAAAATATGACCAAGAACACTTGAAACATCTAAGGCAAATATTCATAACTTGTAGGAAATATGGAATTTCTTTAAATCCCAAGAAATCCCTGTTTGGTTTGGAAGAAGGCAAGTTATTGGGTCATATTATTTCAAAGGATGGCATTAGGATTGACCCAGATAGAATACAGGCCATTTTGCAAATGCCCCACCCAAGAAACATAAAAGAACTACAAGCATTCTTGGGGAAAATCAACTTCCTAAGAAGATTTATCCCAAATTTGGCAGAATTGAGTAGATTACTCAATAACATGCTTAAAAAGGATTCAAAAGTAAAATGGACAGTAGAAGCAAATCAAGCTTTTGAAGGAATAAAATTGGCCCTTACCCAAACTCCAGTCTTAACAAATCCACAATTTGACAAAGAGTTTATCATTTTCTCTTTTGCCTCTCAGCATACTATTGCTGCTGTCTTATTACAGAAAGATGATCAAGGAAATGAGAGACCTATTTCTTTCTTTAGTAGAGCTCTCAGAGATGCACCCCTGAAATATCAAATCATGGAAAAGCAAGCATATGCTTTGGTCAAAGCCATCAAAGACTTTAGGATTTATATCCTATACTCCCATGTTATAGCTTATGTGCCAAGTCCCATTGTGAAAGACACACTTACTCAAGAGAACTTAGAGGGCAGAAGAGGAAAATGGATTGCCAACATTTTAGAATTTGACATTGAAATAAAACCTACAAAATTGATAAAAGGGCAAGGTTTGGCCAAATTAATGTCTGAAACAAATTTCCAAGCCTTGGACATCAACCAACTGGACAGTGAACTGGAGCTGGCGACTCCAAAGATCAATGTAGCCTTCGAACAATCACTGTGGTATTCTGATATCTGTTATATATTGCAAAACCTGTGTGCTCCCCCAGGATTGTCCAGAACTAAATGTAGGTTCCTAAAAATGAAAGCTTCAAGATTTTATGTTATGGATGGCAATTTGCTTTGGAAAAACCATGAGGGTATATTGTTAAACTGCTTAATTGAGAATGAGACTAACAATGTCATGAAAGAATTTCATGCAGGTGATTGTGGTGGACACTTGTATTGGAAGTCCACTGTGGACAAGATACTGAGGGCTAGTTACTATTGGCCCACTGTTTTCTCTGATGTCAAAAAATTTACCACTTCATGTCATAAATGCCAAGTGTTTGAGGGAAAGAGAAAGTTACTGCCACTTCCTTTGAGGCCTATTGCAATAGAGAGACCTTTTCAACAATGGGGCTTGGATTTCATTGGGGAAATTCATCCCTCATCTTCAGGCCAACATAGATGGATCCTCACAGCCACAGACTATTTCACTAAATGGATTGAGGCCATCCCATGTAGACAGGCAAATGATTCAATAATCATTCAGGTTTTGGAGAATAACATATTGTCTAGATTTGGTTGTCCTCATAAGATCATAATAGACAATGTTGCTGCCTTTAGATCCAAGAAGATGGTGAACTTTTGCCACAAATTTCATATTACCTTGGGCCATTCTACTGCATACTATCCCCAAGGAAATGGCCTTGCTGAATCATCAAATAAAAACCTTGTAAACATCATAAAGAAGGTGTTGGAAGAAAATAAGAAGAATTGGCATAAGAAGCTTGTGAATGCCTTATGGGAAGATAGACTAACAACGAAGAGATCAATTGGGGTCAGCCCATATGAGTTAGTCTATGGATTAGAAGCCAAATTTCCTTCATCACTAGGGGTTCCTGTCATGAAACTTCTTCAAGAAAGCCAGGCTGAACCAAATGATATGCAAAGAAGGGTAAATCAAATTATATGTTTGCAGCAAACTAGAGACCAAGTTTATAGCAGAGTTCAAGTTTTACAAGAAAAGTTAAAGAAAGATTTTGATAGAAGAACTAAGGCTGAAGATTTCAACATGGGTGACAAAGTCCTTAAGTGGGATTCAAGAAGGGAAGATAAAGGAAAACATGGAAAATTTGATTCCCTTTGGAGAGGACCATTTGTCATCCAAGCAGTGCAAGGAAACAACACTTATTTCCTAAAAAATCTGGATGAAACTGACTTGGATGAAGGTCCTGTGAATGGCAGGATGTTGAAGCACTATTTTGACTACTTTCCATGAACATAGCATGGTTGTTCCCCTGTACATAATCTGTTGTATATAATGTTTTTTTTTTTCAGCATATGAATAGCTCACTTTGAAAAGTCTTGCAAAATCAGGAAAGGACTTTTAGTTCAGCAAGTTCCACAAGTATGACAGAGCACAATTTTGAGATTTCAAAGAGGAAAACTCCAAGTTTTGGTAAAAAAAAAAAAAAAAAGTCAAGGGACAAGGCATTCTGACCTGCTGTTCTTGGTCTTTCAAATGGAAAAACCATCCCCATGTGGAGCCACTGTTAGATACCTATACCAATAGGTTTCATATTTCATGATTGGCAAAGAAAGTTCCAAATATGCTCTGCTTTGGTGATGTAAAGATCCCATATTTTCAAGAGAAGGTAATATGTGTACATAGCCTGATATTGACTCAATTTTGGATGGGTGATCCAACAACTTAATCTGGATCATGCCATGTTTCAATTTCTTGTTGTAGAATAGAGAAAGAAGTCTGTCCAAACTGTTCAATCTTGGTAGACCAGTAGTTAGGTAGAGAAATAAGGTTCCCAACTGTTTAATCTGGGACCTTGGAAGCAATAAGGTTAGCCCTAGATAGAAAATCAAAAGAAAACGCCAAAGAAAAAGAAAAGGCACAAAAGGGTTTGCAAGTCTAAATGCACCCTCCTAGAAGTAAGAAAAAATGCTAGGCAATAGAGTGGGTAGGTAGTTGGGGTTGTAGAAAGCATGGTTTATGGCATTTCACCGGCCCAAGCAAAGGCAAAACATGGTGCCAGTGCAGGTCTCTTATTCAGTAGTTTTGCAGCAATACAATGAAGCATGTCTAACTTCCTGATTACCCCCCATCACATTCATCACTAACATCCCAGTACTACCCATGTGCATGAAAGAAAGTCAAAGTCTTTTGTTGGTTCCTATCTCTTTAAGAGCCACATTTCTTGTCTAAAATTCTTTTCATTTTGATCTACTTCCTAAAATAAGTTGATTTCATATAAAACTTAGTGTTTTACCCCCTCATACACCTTCTCCACTCATATTAACTCCTAACTTCTTATTATCTAAAATCCCCTATGTTCCCCTTTCCCCTACTATGATGAACACTATGGTGTATAAATCCCAAGCAATGTATAAATATCCCCTTCCCTTGGCATTATAGCCATATGTCCAAAGTCAGGGATTAAATTGACCTCTGGTCAGTCTAATAGCCTAAACCCTCTTTGTCAAATAAAAGCCTTGTAAAAACCCATTATTACCCCTAACCCGTGTTGTTTGCGAAATACGCTAAAAACCCACTTTTCCGCTTTATCCAAAGTTTGGAGGTCATGTGCATTATACACAGAAAAAACATTAAAAAACCCACTTTTTCCAAAGTCCTGTCGGGCGCACGTTTCAAACAAATAATAATATTTTATTGGCCCCGCTCGACCGTATCGTCTGGCCACCTCTGCCTCCCGCCAGCCGTCGGATCTGGGCTTTCCCATCCGACGACCCTTATCAATTTCGGAGCGGCCTCGATGTACTGCAGTTAGCTTCCGAAATTTGTCAGAGGGTGACGTCAGGCCTCTGCCACGCGTCTCCCTCTAACAATCCAGCTTCTGTATAAAGAGCGGTGCGATATCATACCACTTACCGTTTCCAGTTTTCCACTGATCAGTCATGCCAGCGTCATGCCACCTCACCACCACGTCAGCGCCCCCGCCCGCCATCGCTCCGACATGTCCTCCACCTATGTAGTCCCCGTGGACCACTCACAGGCTGCCACGTCACCCGATGACGTCATGCTGACGTCACCCGACCTTGACCCCACCTGATGACGTCATGCTGATGTCATCCAAATTTTCGCGCCAACGCCAAAAAGTCCATATTTGGCCGAATTTTGTCATTTTTACGTTCTTTTCTGTGTTTTTTATGCTCTGCCTTCTGCATGCGATTTTACGTCCTTTGCTGCCGCACCTCGCCAAGAACATTCGGAGCTGCTGTCGCCCAGAATTCAACTGCAACCAAGCTCTAATACCGCCACTTAACCAGGTATTTGTCAAATTCCCCAACTGCGCCCTCTGTTTCGTCCTGCATTGTTAAAAAACCAATAGAATTGACCATTTTCCCTGGAGAAATAGGCCTACTACGCCTTAAAACTAATTCCCTTAGCTTTTAACTGGTCAATTGTGCCCAATTACACCCCTGTTGCTCAGAAACAGGCGGTAATTCAGAAAACTACCTAACCTACCGCGCAGGACGGTATTTCTCCCATAGATAGTCAGGATTCAACTCAAATTCACTTGAGAAACATGGATACACCAGTAGCACCTGTGGCCCTGAATATTGCTCCATCGAATGCCCCTCAGAGAGAGTTGGAGTGGAAAGCATTAGCAGATCTAGATTATCAAATATCAGAGGAAATGCTAATGCATAGCAAGTACCACATTCACTTGCTAAATGAATTGAAGATCAAGCATGAGAGTGGAATGGATGTATTGGGCATTTGGTACTCTTTCCTCCCTATCTTCAAGCTCCCTCAGGTCAACTAGTTTCCTGACCTAATCCACCGATGTGCTGACTGCTATGACCCCACTCAGAGGGCTGTGCTTGACCCTTCAGGCTCAGTTGTTTTTTATGTCACCCCTGAAGCCATCAGAGAGATGCTACACTTCAATACTGATAAGAAATTAGTTCCTTTATCACTGATAGATCTGATAAAGCAAGGAGCTAAGCTGACAGATGCTCAAGTCACCAAGATGAATCAATTGTACATTGACTCTGACACCGTGCAGTACCCTCCCATTTCTCATGTATACCTCAACCAATTGGTCAGAGACCTTGTAGACATGATTAGTCCCATATTGGGCTAGAATTCAATAGAATATGTTGATGAAACTGTGCTGGTGATGATGCTCATGTTTTCCCCTGGCAAGCCCACAATCTGTTATGACTATGCCACTTACATATCCAATAAAATACATGAGCAATTGATGAACTTGGCAAGAGAAAGGGTGTTCAGATACACCTCCTATATCTACCACTTAATCTTATATTATCAGCATGAGAAATTTCCTTTTGTTGTGAAAAGAGTGGATGCACAAGGCAATCCAAGGTCAGTGGTTTATTGGTCCTCTGCTTTCCACTGCAGATCTTGTTCCCCATACACTTATTGTGAGTTTATAGACCTCTTCATCCACCCAGCCATGTCTCTGCTTCTGAGCTCACCTCCTCCAAGACTAACTGATGAGATGCAGATGATTCTTCGGTTGTCTAAGGTATACAGCATTGGGGATTGGTACTATTACCAAAACCACACAGTTATCAGAATATATGGGTGTGAGTTGCCCCCATACAGATTACCCAAATATGTGCCTATGAGATTGTTTGCCCTCGAGTACTTTAGGCAATTTGGGAATGCTGATGTACTCCATTTTTCAGGCAAGGGCAAGAAAGCAAAACTCAAAGTCAGAAACCAATTAGGCCACTTAATTTACAATAAAAGGGAGGAAGGTTGGCAAGAGGCAGATAGAATGCTAGAAGCCCTTGGCTTATAGACCAGCTTCCTTTGGAAGCCATACGACCCCAATCATTTCATAAGTTTAAGAAGGGTCAGATATAGGCTGGCCAGTTATGACCACTTAAGGTTGCCTCACATAGAAAAATATGCAAATCAACTAAAGTGGAGGGAAGGCACCTTAGAGGAGGCTGCCACACAAGAAGAACTAGCTCAAAGAGCAGTAAAAAATCTCCAAAAGTTGGCTGACTTGGAGCTTTGTTCACAGGTATTTTCTCTTCCAGGCACTCAAGTGGGAGCAGCTGCCTCATCTTCTACAGCACATCAGCAAGCAACCAAAGATACTTATCAGTATTCCAGCAAAGGCAAAGAGAAATAGATGGAGCCAGAACAACCACCTCATGAAGAGGCACAGCAGCAAAAAGAACAGCAAAAGGAGGGGCAGCCAGTGTAGCAAGAACAAACAGCAGAAGCCCCAATATCCACTGAGCAACAGGCTCAAGAGAATGTGCCTTCTAGGCAAGAAAAGACAGTGGAGGCCTCAGTACTACAAACTCCACAAAAGGAAGAAAAAGGAAAGAAGAGGATAGAGAGCAGGAGACTCCCCTCACCACATCCACAAATCAAGGGGAGAAAAGGCACAGAATGAATCCCCTCTCTGAGGAAGAAATGCCTATTGGGCAATCTTTGGGCATGCGCCCACCAAGCATGGAAGCATCTGCAAGTTCCTTTCAGCAGGAACAGGAAAGGACAGTTGGAGGAGAAGTCAGCTCCTCAAGACACCAAAGGGGAGCTGAAGCAGGCATCAAACAACAATTTATTGATATCAAAAAGAGGAATGAGCCACTCAAGATACAACTCTACAATCACTTGTTGAAAATGGCTCCTACAAACGAACAAAGGTTGATGTCTGCATATGATGTACATGAGGGCAAAATGGTAATGAGTCATTTCATGCCAACTATGCTACAGCCACAGTCAGCTGCAGACTACATAAGGACCAACCTTGAGGTCCTTGCAAAAGACATCCACCCCATGGATCAGATTGAATTGCACAAGCAAACGGGTGAGATGGTATATGCCACCCTTGCAGATAAAAAATTGGTGAATTATAGGCTGGAAAATGGCCTAAATAACACAGCTGCCCAACTTGAGTTGGAGAAAGCATCCTCCCAGGCAAAAGACAACCGAATCAAAGTGTTGGAAGATATCATCATAGAGCTTGGGCATGATCCCAAGGACATCAAGGCTGTACAAGCGCTGTTGAAATTAAGAGATGCAGATATGGCAGCATTGAGGAAAATGATCAAGATCCCAGCAACTCTTCATCCTCAGACAGAAGAGGTTGCCCAACTAAGGCATGACCAAGATGCAGCAGCTATGCTGGTATCATTATACAAGCAACTGATCCAGACACAGGAGAAATTGGGAGAGTCAGAGGCTGCGCTGCAGGCAGCCCTGCAACAGAAGGAAAGAGGCGAAACATCACAGCCCCCTCCACAAATAATCAACCTTGAGGAAACTCCTCAGACTACTGCTCCTCCTACAGAAAAAACAGCTCAAACGGCACCATCTACATCAACACTAGCACCAACAACAGAGCAGGCTCCAAGCCTTGATATGCAGAAGCTGAAGAATGAAATTCAGGCCTTAGAAGCCCAAATGGCAGAGTTAAATGAAGCCAGGGAGAATTTGGCTAAGCTCAATGAAAAATATGACAAGTCAAAGCAAATCATAGCTGAAAAGGGAAGAGAAGTGAAGGCTCTCAAAGAGAAGATAAAGGAGCTGGAGAAAGAGCTCACCCTTGACAAAGTGGTGGCTGAGCTCAAGACAGTTTTATGGGCCAACATTGGCCAATCAATCACAGATCAGTGGCAGTATATAGAGACCATTTGTGAGCAAATGGAGCTCATAGGCAAAGCACACAAGGAAGTGCAAAGATCAAGGGCATCTCTAGGCAATATGCCTGAGATAGCAAACAAAATGATCAACGTTCTCAATAACCGCACAGGTCCTCAACTGGCAACAATAGGAATCTCCAATAGAACTGAAACCATCCAGCTGATAAAGAGGGTCCTCACATTGAGAAGCCTAGTACAAACACTGGAAAGAAGAAGCCAGGACATGCAGACAGAAGTAAACAAATTCATGGACAAGTTTGCAGCATTACAAAGCAGAGGTCTTCCTGGCTTACTGAACAGCGCAGGGAGACTACTTTCACATGAGAACTATGCTAAAAGGGTCAATACCTTTGCTACCAATCAGATCACTCAAGGATCAAGTACCTCAGAGGTAACAAGGCCAGCATCTGGGCAAAGTCTCTACAACAGAGTAGAGAACTTATTTTTCATTATGAGTGAGATCAAACATTTGTTTGAAGTGCCTCCAAACTTCTACAAATATACAGAGGCAGATGATACCTTAGATGCAATTTTGAGACATCAATTGCCCACACAGGAATGGTGGACCAAAATGATACAATTGATACTGTGAACAAGAGCCTCTCATCAAGTTTTTTCATCAAAAAACATAAGTTATCATGTACAGGGAAAGTTGATGCATTCATTATGAAGGGAGAAGAATGGGCTGAGCCAACTCAGCAAACCAATTCGGCCACCAGAGCAGCACTGACAGTTACAGATGACAGGGCCGAAAAAGCTATAGCATGACAAAGCCATAAAGACACATCATTCAGCATTAATTTAGAATGCTCAACCGACTTTGTGGCCTCCAAAGGTCAAAAAGACTTCTGACAACATTAAAGAGCATTCATTTTGTATTAAGAGGAGCAATAACTTCCTTATCTGCTATTCTGTAAAGTTGGTAAACATATTTATTTCTCAAGTGACTCAGCGGTTCAGATATTTTGTGTAACCGATTGTATATATTCCCCCTCGCATAAGCTTGCAGGAGTTGTTGATTTTCTCTTCTAAAGATCTTATGCTGTAAATTTTCAGTGGATTAATACAAAGGCTGATGGAATTTCCGAATTTCTGTGTTGTCTGAGGCGTTGTAGTGTGTTGGATGAATGCTACAGGATTCCTACGTATTTCATGGCTCAATAAGTGTTTCCTTTAAACTCTTCATTATGTGTTTTTATTATTTCTTCATAACCCAATCATATGCTATGTTTCACAGTTAATGGCAGAGAAAAAGAATAGTTCTAGGATTTATTCATAGAATACCCTGAACTCAATCTACGCTGTTATAAATGTTTTCTTCAGTTATAGTTATAAAGGTGTAATTCTTAATTGCTACATCTTCAAACTATATATTTCAGAAGGGCTATTTTTCAGGAATTGAAATCTGCTCCTGTGCAATAGATCTCTTTCTCACTCCCCAGCTTAGTGGAAAATTCTTAATTGCTTTTCACTCGTTAAACATGCTTCACCATCACAATTTCAAGTTTGTTTCATGAAATAGTTAAAAGGCCCTGCAATTTCAACATCCCCACTCAATATTTCAAACAACCTGTAGCCACAGACTCCATTTCCCAATGAACTAATACTATCTGAAGATTTCCACCCTAAGTACTGAAAGACATCATTCAACCAAAACCTTGAACAAAAACTGAAACTCACAACTAGCCTAAAATCTTCACAAACAGAGCTAAAACTTAAAGAGAGAGCCCTCTCTGATTATAGGTAGGCTAGGACCTATAATCCAAAGCTTGGTTAGTGGTTACCCCGGCCGTATTCCCTTGGGAGTCAAAGGGAACAACTTGGGTGATAACATAACCTACGATATACGATTTACACTTGACCTCTGAAATTTGCAATTGCAATATCGACGATCGCTCGAACCTTCGATATGCGATTTGCACCGGACCTCTAAAATTTGCGATTTGTGATATCGGAGATCACAGATCACTAATCTCACTGGCCTCCCTAGTGCTGCTAGGAACTCCGATGGCGAGTTACGATGAGCCTTACGGTTGGTCTTTTTCTCTTTGTTTTTCAGGCTTTCAAAGGGTGGCTTCAATTTGCTCTAGCTTCTAATCGAGAAGTCCATTTTTGGAGTTCTAGGTACCGTTGGAAAGCTTATTACAAGTGCTATCCAGTGGAGAGGGTTTGATTTAGAGTTGAGAGCTTCTATGGATTGGAAGATGTCTACAAAATTCTCATTTTTTTTTTTCCTCTTTGTACATCTAGAACTCTATTTTCAGAAGGTAACAATAGAATCTTTGCGACCTATTTTTCAAACTTCGTCATTTCTTGTTTTAGTCATGATATTTGGGTGTTGATTCCAAGGATTGGGAGAATAATTTTTGAATAATGAGACATTTTTCTCTCAATATAAATCTCATAAACAAAAATATCCTTCATTTTTGTAAAAAATGTCATTATTCTATAGACATGATCTAATATGTGACCCCTGGTTTCCAGAAATTTGGTCCCTAACTCCTAGCAGGTAGATTCTAAATCTAATGTAACTAACTCTATCTTTGGTGAAATGGTTGAGCTTGACATCCTAATTGCAAGCATTAGGTAATTGTATATATTTCATTAATTTCAATGTGAAAAGGGTTGGTTGGTCATGGTTTTGGGAGAAAATCCTTATGAATTATACTTTTTCATAAAAACGTTTTTCAGTGAATGAAGAAAAACTAAGGTCTACTTTTACAAGGATTCGTGTGTCAGTTTCTTATGGTGATGTGCTCTCTCGTGTTGTAAGTTTTCTTTCTTGTTATCATCATGCTTGAATGTTAAATTTTCATGTTTAGTAAAGCAAGGATTTGTTTCATAATTCACTGCTAAAGTACTCTGTCATAGATGACTGGACATTTAATGTTTTCCTTCCATAATGACATTTAGAATTCATCCCTAGTCATATGATTTAGATTTTAGTGCTCCTCCATTCCTCTGCTCACACCTCTACATCGAATTTGATTAAAAATGCAAGAATGACTTCCTACCTTGCCCCTATCAAAATATTCCTCATTTCTTCATCCTCTCACTGGAAGATCAATCATCTTAACATGACTCCAAGTCCAATGGATTTTCCCTCTTCCCTACCATTAAATTGTTAAATATTATTCTCCCCCTGATTTTAATACATAGCCAAAGAATTAGTGACTGAAAATTCATATCAAGAAATCACTCTCTGAAGCCATAAGGGCTAGATTGTAGCTTCAAAGTTGTTACCTTTTGGTTCCTCTTCTCAGGATGGAAGAATTAATAAGTGCTAACATAGTGGTGACGTTGCTGGGGAGAGAAAGGTTCCATCTTCCCGAGGAAGGAACCATCAAGTTTCAAATATGATTATTGATGGTGAACAATGATCAGAAATAAGAAGGTTGTACATTATTCACTGGGAAAATCCATTTTAAAATAGTCCAGAGTTTAGAACATCTATAGCGACTCCACTATCCAAAAAATTTAGAGTTTAAAGTGCAGATCCAATTGCCTAGCCAAATGAGATGACAATGTATGTTGAAGATCCTTTGTCTATTGAAGGTTTTAGACAGTATTTTGATATGTTTGATGATGATCAAGTGGAAGAATATTTATAAGCTTTTTTACCTAAGTATTTAAGATTATCGAAATGTTCTAAGGAGAAGAGCTATATTTTAGAATGATTTGTTGAAAATTTTGAGAAAGATATTGAACTGTTAGAGATTCAAATTCAGTCCCAAAATTTCTAATGTCAAAATCATTCCTTTGATGACCTTTTCAAGTAGAAATGATAAGAGGTAGTGTTTCCCTATGATTTTCATATTGATGAATGTTTTGAATTTGAGCACAATTTTGAAAATGAACATTTGAAGTCATGGTTTGACATAGTGACTACATTTGAAAACTTAAGTCATGACACGCCGATCATTGAATACCTTGAGTATCATTGAACAAATCATGTCTTTTATTATCATATAAATCACTATATGGAAGGTTTGTTCATCTTGTGTATCATGATTTGCCACTACCATTACATTGTCCAACTTCCATATGGTGCAAGAACAATCAAGTGATCTACTTATTTCAATAACTAATTGATTGACTTCACTGGAATTTTTGTGTCACTTGATTTCAACTATTATTTATCAAGTTAGAGTAGTAAATGGTGTGAAATAATATTGTTGGGAAAGTATTTATTTCATCTTTCAGTTTCAGTTTTCGACATGTATAGTTTGGGTTAGTTAGACTGCAGGTCATAGTTTACAGGTTGCAATATTCATGTTTCAGAGTAGCCCAATGGTTTGGCACATGGTATACGTTGTTATCTGGAACCTCATAGGGAGGATGTCATCCCCATTGGAGCCAATGTTAGTAATCAAAGTGAGGCTTAGTCTTTTCATCATTCTAGCCAATTTGTAAAACATTTTTCTAGGATCTCTTAGAGGTAAAGTTATTAGTATTTTGAGTGAAGATAATAATACATTTGGGTTTTTCATCATTGATTCGATTCAAGCGGCGTCTTTTAAGCTAGTGGCAAGGTCAAATCATCAAGTCATCATCATTACAAGTTGGGGTTGCACTCATCATTTTCAATGCTCTTTCATATTTGAATTTCAAATTAATAATTGCAAACAAAGGAGGCTTGGAATGCATGGAATGTGATAAATTCATGCATTTGGTTCTAAAAAAGTCATCGAAACAATTTATCCTCCTCCTCAGATGTTTTGAATAGCCAAAGAGACTTGTTTCACTTTGTATGTAGGGGTTCACTGAGCTTCTGCAAGTTGGAGGCTTTCCTGTGCCATGATAATTCTCAGGTTCCAAATTTATCTTCTCTAAGTTAATTCACTTTTTATGTTGTCAGTTTCATCTTTAGTAATTTATAATAATTTTGAGAAAAGCTTGCAACCTTCATAAACTTTAATGCATCGCGCTTTATTACAGTGCTATTGTCAAACGCATGAAGTTTTGATAGAATGTCAGGGTTTTGAAATTATTTATTATGCATGGAGGTTCAAGGAGATATTCGTGAATGTAAATATCATCATTCAACCATTTTTCTCAATGAAAAACTTCAATGCCTTGTTAGATTCACTCTAATGAATTTCGCTATGCTTCTACTGTAGATAATGATTTTCAAAGAAGGGAGGTTTGTAGTTTGGTCAGCAGTTTCTTAATAGGTATTTGATGATTTAGGAGTCCTTCTCCACATGATTTTCACATTCACAGGTACACGGTATGATCATAAGTATACAAATGGAATTCTCTACGCTTTGGCATTGTGCTTCTGTTGTACGTTACGTTTTTTTTAAGGATGGATGGTTTACAGTGTGAAAAGAGGTTACTCAAAGGGTATCTGATGACTTTTAGGTTATCCTTCACATGTTTTATACATTCATAATCCTAGGAGGTGATCAGAAGAATGAAAATCATGAATTCGTTGCGCTTCTGAAGTAGCATAGTGAATGCGCTACGCTTCCATAGAGTCAACAATTTGACCATGAAATTCATATATAGACCTCATGTAATTGAATATCATGATTATTACAAGTGTCTTTAAGTGTCTTGTATGTTAAGAATTTAGGAATTAATCATATAATATGGAAATGAATCTTGTTTCACTTTAGCTGCAAGGGATTTGTTGTGTTTTTTTACTATTTTAGCAATTAACTTCAAAATCATTTTCTTTCCAAATGGACATGAATTTTAAAAAGTGAAAGTGGTTTTTGTAAAAATCAAGATAAACCAAAATAACCTCCTTTAAGATTTTAATTGGATCATTATGTTTTTTGTCATCCATCTTGATGCATTTGGAGTGGAAAAAGTGAAGGAATCAGCTCATGTGGTCGTTTTTACCGACGGGACCCAGTTTGGCAAAACGAGATTTGAAACCTTCCAGAAGAATTTTGAGGCATCGAATGACGTCTTTTATGGGTAAAACTTTGTCCCATAAATGCCACACCTTTTCATGATATTCTTCACACAGAGACCTTTCCAATGACATAGGAAGTGAGTCAATCAGAGTCAGTATGTAAAAGTTATGCCACTTAGAAATTGAACTTCCTGTTTTCACAGCTACAATTCAGGAGGATGCCACGTCCGCCCCATTATTCATGGAAAATGGGCTAGCCACATGTTTGGGATGTAAAATACTCTATAACATTCTATTTTGTAACTCTAGTTAAGATTTGATGTAGTCAAACTTAGCCACTAGTAGGCTATCTCATTGTGTTATAACTGGGCCATTACGAGGAAGAGACATTCCATTATTTTGAGAGAATTTTGTTCCATGGATGAGCAAAGATAGCCATGAGAGATAGCAGGTAGAGAACACATATAGGATTTGTGTACTGTAGCAGCCCATGGGCCATAGGAATTAATTTTTGGTACCTATAGTCATATTTCCATATAGAGAAAGAGATTGAAGTGACCTCACCTTCCAGCTGGGTTTTCTCCTAAAAGGGTTTCTGAGAGAACATATCTTGTGTCTTATATGTGTGTGAGATTATTTTGTTGTTTTCTACTTTTTTGCATAGCTTATATTCGCATGCATGCACTAATTACAGATACATCCAAAAATCTTAAAGTTTAATAAACTATAATAGTGTAAAATTTCAGTACTTTAATATATTACTATTTGATTTGTTGTGACAAAATTTCCAATGGAATACCCACTGTAGTTTATGGATCACTTAAGTTTTGTAACAAGTGTGATATATTGAAATATTCGAATGAATATTTACAACATATTTTTGAATTTCGTGATTTACTATTTTAGTAATGATATTTGGGTGCAAATTCCTAGGATATGGAGAATAATTTTTGAACATGGAGAGATTTTTCTCTCAAGCACAAGCTAATAAGCAAAAAACTCCTTTGGTTTTGTAAATATGTCATTATTCGAGAGATATGATCTAATATTTGACCCCTATTTTCCAAAAATTCGGCCCCTATTTCCTATCAAGAAGTTTCTAAATCTAATGTAACTGACTCTATCTTTGGGAAAATGGTTGACATCGACCTCCTAAGTCCAAGTATGTGATAATTTTATATATTTCATGAATTTTAGTGTGTAAAGGGCTGTTTGGTCAAGGTTTTGAGAGAAAATAATTATGCATTGTACTCTTTCAGAAAAATGTTTTTTCATTGAATGAAGAAAGATTGAGGTCTGCTTTTATAGGGGTTCATGTGTTAGTTTCTTGTGGTGATGTACTCTCTTGTGTTGTAAGTTTTATCTCTTGTTATAATCATTATTGAATGTCAAATATTCATGTTCAGTAAAGAAAGGGTTTGTTTCAAAATTCATTGCTAAAGTGCTTTGTCATAACTTACTAGACATTTAATGTTTTCCTTCCATAATGAAATTTAGAACTCATCCTCATTTAGATTCTTTAGATGTTATTATAACACCATTCCTCTACTCACCCATGTACAACGAATTTGATTAAAAAGCTAAGAAGGACTGCCTACCTTTCCCTTGTCAAAAGATTACCCATCTCTTCATCCTCTCACTGGCAGATCAATCAGCTTAACATGAGTCCATGCCTAATGGATTTTCCCTCTTCCCTACCATAAAATTTTTAGATCTTATTTTCCCTCTGATTTTAATACCTGGCCTAAGACTTAGTGATTGGAAATTCATATTGAGAGAGTCCTCTCTGAAGTTGGAAGGGCTAGATTCCAGTTCCAAATTTGTTTGTGGTTACCTTTGGGTTCCTCTCCTTATCCTTTAGGAATTTCGAAGTGCTAACAGGGTCCTTGATGTACTTGGTGAACACAAGGCCCGATATTTGTTTTGTAGTTAATAGACTTAGTCTGTTTATGGTGGACACTACCAAGCTTCACTGGAAGGCAACAAAACATGTTCTCTGATACCTTAGAGGCACAATATATTTTGGTTTATGGTACAATAGGACTCATGGAGTGAAACTCCAAGGCTTCACGGATGCAAATTTGGAAGGGAGTCCATCAGATAGGAAGAGAAAATTAGGAACTATCTTCAATGTTGGGTCAACAACAGTTTCTTCGTATAACAGGAAGAAAAGATCATTAGCACTCATCTCAGCAAAGGTTAAGTACGTGGTTTCTAATCAAGAAACATGTGAGGCTATTTGCATGAGGAAGGTATTGGTTGGTCTCTTCAGTTCACTAATGGATCCTTCATTGATTAATTGTGATAATCAGAGTTGTATCAATCTCATTGAAAATATTTTCTTTCATGACAGGTCCAAGCATATAAGAATAGGGTACCATCACCTAAGAGAGTGGGTGCAGAGGAGGAACATCATGTTGTAGTACATTCCAACAAAGGAGCAAGATGCAGAAATTTTAAAAAATGCTTTTTCAAGAAGCAAGTTCGAGTTCCACAAGAGAAGGATATGGGTGGTTCAGAACCTTTTTCTTGTGAAGAGGGTGTGTTAAATTGTAGAAAGAAAGGGCTTCATTTGACTTGTGTCTCAGTCAAATGGAGAAATTTTACTTTTCACATCAGTAAGATGACTTGAGTTGCAGTTAGCAGGAGTGACATGGAAAAATCATTCAGTTAAATTACTAAATTTGAGTTTTTAGGCTAGAATTAGAGTTGTGCATGAGTTTATTGCTATAATCTAGGAATCTAGTGGAATTATAGTTAGTTAAACTCAATTATCTGAGCTCTAGTCTGGAATAGAGTCAGTAGGAGTCCATTTTAGTAGTAGTAACTCTTATTAACTCATTGATCTCTTAGTTAACTGATCAATTTACCAAAAATGGCCCTAGTCATGTATGGAATTAAAAATTTCCTAGTTGAGGTGGAGGAAAAGGAACATTATAATTGTCAATTGTATACTAGTTGACTATACAAATTTTTAATTGGAGGAGGTGATCGATTCCTTCAATATTTGCATAAGGAAATAGGAAATTATCCTATTTTTTAGGGGCTAATTTCCTGAAGGATTGTGCAAGGAAAAAGGAGGAAACTTGAGGCCTATTCTGGCTAAGTATTGGTGAGAGTAGGTAAGAGAGTAGGAGATCAGTATTGCAGTGTAGCTGTAGCTTCAAGGAGTGAAGTTGTGATTGTAATAGATCCATATTCCCGTCTAAATAAATACAAAAAAGGAGGAGTTTTTCCCAGTTGGGTTTCCCCAAAAAAATATTGTGTTTGTTTCGATTTAATGGTTGCATGCTATTTCATGTGTTTACATTCTCTCTTTTCCTTTCCATAGATTGAGTAGAGGGAATTTGTATCTAGTATTTTTAGTCTAAATTCATTAGCAATGGAAAATTTTGAGCTATTTCTACAATACAAAAGTAGATGAAAAATGAGATGCAAAAAATGATGAAAAATTTAATTCAAACTTAGATGCAAATTATGATGCAAACATGGATACAAAATTACAAGAAAAAATGGGTGCAGGGGTAGGCGTCGAACTAGGCGAAAATTGTGGCAGGACAAAAGTGGATGCAATAATGGACAAAATAATGGATGCAAAAGAGGAGGCAGATTTTGATGTGAAATAAGATGCAAAAGTGGATGCAACAAAGGTAGGTGCAAAACTAGACAAAACCTTGATGAAAAACTTGGTGCCAAAGGGGGTGTTAAGAAGGATGCAAAAAATATGTAAAGATATTGTAAAAGTTGATGCAAGTATAGGCACAAAAAGTGGATGCAATCAAGGATGAAAATGTAGGTGAAGAGAAATTAGGTGCCAAACTTGATGCAAAACTTTTCACAAAACCTAGTGCAAAGGATGGCGCAAAACTTGGTGCAAAACCTCGTGCAAAACCTATGTAACACCTGGTTCTAAACTCGCTGGAAGACTTGGTGCAACACCTCATGCTAAACTCAGGGTAATACTTGGTGCAAAACCCGATGCAAATTTTGCGCCATATTTGATAAATGGATCCAAATAGCCCTCAAACACTCCACATTGATGTTCATAGATACATTATTCTAAACCCGTCATCATTAGCTTGGTTGGTCGAGGGAGAGAATAAGCACAACCCCTCCCCTCGAGCCTTGTAGACCACCAACAAAGAAACTGAACTTCAGTGACCCAACCTTGACATTCAAATAAAATTTTATGAGGAATACTAATAATATTCTAGAGCTCTGAGTTGTAAATCTTATAGTCGAAATCTCTAACAATTATAGAGTAAAACCACATTGTAAAAATATAATTTTCTTTCCTCCTCCATGTCTAAGAATCCCAATTCGAATCTGCTCGACATTTCACCTTGTAAGAGACCACCAAAAACACTTCTCCCTCAAATGTCCTTCGAAATGTAGCCGAACCAAAACTCCTTATGTTGGGGCCCTAGTTGTGCTTCCACTGGCTAGATTACATCCATCCTTGGCACCCAAAGCACTAGAGCTAGAACATGAGGACACCATGATTAGACCCTTCCTTCACACAAAATACTCTCTGCAATTTAGCTTCCTGCTCAATAAAGGAAGACCTCATTCTCACTTCATCTAAACTCATACTAATTTTGAGACCACCAAGCCTATGTGAAAATCACCTTGCATGCTTCACAACCAAAAAAACCTCACCTATCGTCCCATCACCTAAATGCACCAACCCTTGTACTGAAGGGTTATTCATTTCGTACAAAGTTGCATGGCAACACGGTGCCACACCACCCCTCTTAATTGTTGAGAAAAACTATAAGGCCACTAACACGGTTACTAATCCTAATGCAATCTTCATTTGTCACCCTCATCAGAAAGCCTATCATCATAATTATATCAATTAATATCACCAATAAATTTCAAAAAAATATAAAAAATGTAAGGTGTAGAGTTGAAAAAATATTAAATTCTAATAAAAGATTTCAAAATTTATATTTTATCATATTGAAAGAAAAACAATAATGCTTCCCATCTATACTCTCATAATTACAAGTCAATCAACGTATCCTTTTAAAGTTTTTTAAACCCTTATCGACCCATACCTTAACTTATGAAGGACAAGTCAGTCATCACAACCTTTTTATGTTTTTTTTTGAATGAAATCTTAATGGTGATTTTGTTGAAACGATAGATAACTATTTTATGTTTTTTTTTGTGAAATCTTAATGCTGATTTTGTTGAAACGGAAATTATAAATAACTATTTTAAATTGGAATGCTCAGTTTTAAACGAGTTACTAATAAATTGATCGGGGAATGTCTTTGTTCCATGGGTGCCAAAGAAAACATGCAAAAAGGCGCAATTCATGTTTTATTTAACTTAACCAATGGAAAACTAATTCATTTATTTTAAAAATTTAATGTTGTTTTTCGAAATTGGTTTCAAAGAGAACTACGAAATTTTGGTATTTGGAATTTGATTAGTAAATAGATAATTAGATAAATTAAATATATATATTTTTTGAAATTTCATTTTAAATAATTATTATATTTTTAAATGAATAATAAAACAAATAAATTATTATCTTAAATAAAAATAACTAAATTATTTAAAATTATTGTTATATGATGAACGTCACATTATGACAACCATGGTGGACCATGGTCACCATGGTCTAATGTCGCATTGTGACAAAGATTGTCTCACTATGAAAATAAATCATCATCAACCATGGTCAATCATGTTCGAACATCACTTTGTGATGAATATTTTATCGATATGAAAATAAACCATGGTGAAGCATGGTCAATCATGGTCAATGATGGTCGATAACCATGGTCACATGATGACAACCATGGTGGACCCCATGGTCAACCATGGTCCAATGTTGCATTGTGACAAATATTGTCTCATTATGAAAACCAACCATCGTCAACAATGGTCAATCATGTTCGAAATCAACCATGGTGATTGTAACTGGATACGCATAGGATGTTGGTGGTTTTGGGTCAACTAATAAATCTAGTTGAAATTGTTTGTTTAAGTCATTTCATAATTTATATTTATGTTATTAGGTCAAAAAGTCCCAACGTATGTTTTTGACTATTTTCTTAATTTGCAGGTGAAGGATGCAAACAATAAATTCACTGAGGAAAAAGAAGATAAGGGTTTGAAATTGGGATGTAATGAGGTGCTTATGGTAGTTTAGGTGTTTTTACATCTAAATACAGTATCTTTGAGACAATGGTCTAGTAGTTTGCAAATTGGAAAGAGGTTGATATCACCTCTAGAGCTCCCAAATATGCAGTGATCCAGGTTGTGAGATCCAAGAGGACAAATTAATTGCAAAATATACACTTGCATAATAGATTTTTTTATATGTCATGGTTCTTCTCCAATTTATGCCTTACGGCGTTTCCTTTGCAACATTTGGTACAATTGCTAGTTATACTGAATTTTATTTGTAACTAATCCACCCATGTATCATAATTAGTAAGTAAATAATAAGACGAATAAATTAATTAATTAAATTCTAAAAATATAATTTGTTTACAATTTTATTTCAAAGATAACTATCACGGTTTTTAAGTGAATAAGGAGACAAATAGATTATTATCTTAAATAAACCTCACTAAATTATTCAAAATTAATTTTATATTATTATAGTATTGGAGAAAAAGGAAATTCTCGATAAAATTCATAATACGACCTATTGAAAAAAAGAAAACCAAATACAAAAGGATATTCGACAGATGCATAAGCACTTCAGCCAGAGAATTTTGTAAACGTTCTAATATAAAGAACTTGTTAAGCTAGCAATTGTCCCAAAAGGTTCAAAGAGAGGCCGATAGGATTATTAAATTGGAATTGTTGAATTTTTCTAGAAGAGTTAATTGGTTTTTGGAAAACCTTGTTTTCTTGGACTGGATCATTGTGCAATTATTTTTCTTTAGATGTTTTGTTTATATCTATATTACAGGGAACACAATGAATGTCTTATTTAAGCTTCTCGTCTTATATTATCCCTCCATGGCGAACTCTTCTCTTCCCCTGTTGCAAAATTAATAGGCACGGCAAAACCATTCAGCAAAAACTGCCAAATAAAATAAAAGCATTATCTCTACAGTTAAATCCCTTGGGATTTTTCCATGGCTTCACTGTAATAAAGAAATAATGGATTAAAGAAATAATGGATTGAAACTGTTGAAAAAATTGGGTTCCATGTATAGCCATTATCTACCACGCTGCTTTTCCCTGTACAAATTTATTAGTAAAACCCATAGATATTGAAAACCAAAAGCATACCTGCTTCTATCCATAAAAATTTTCAAGAATTTCATTCCAATGGATCAAGAATTTCATCTCTATCGATTCTTTTGCTCAACATAACAACAACAAAATAGAATCACCCGGATAAACCATGCAAACACTCTTTTAAAAAACATAAATTAAATTCAAAATAGAGAAAAACACAACGAAAATAAAACACTGTAAAATCCAAAATGCATGGCCATGCAACAAAGAAAATAAACTTGAACAAGAAACAAGGCAAGCCAATGCAATGCAGAGTATTGAAGAAAATGATGAGATGAAAGTGAGAAAGCGCTCTGTGAGATGCTTAATACTAATCAGTGCTTGCCAAAATACTTGGGCATTCTCATCTACCTATTTACATGGGTCATCTCCATAAATATAGGTTCTGGACATTCAACTAATGGTATTGAGTAAAATAACAAGTAATTAAACAAGAAATGATGGAGTTGATAGAATTTGCAGAGAGAGAACTGAAAATGACCGTATGATTTCTCTCATTGAGAAAAGAAGAATCACTACTCACCTTACCTAATAAAATGAATGCTGCAAAGTGGTGTACGAACATCATTTTGCACGCGTATTATTGTCCTGCGTGTTGTTTCACCTATCCAGATTCACACCAAGCCATTCAAATATCGTGTTAGAAAGATTTGAGAGACAAAATCCGCATCTGCGGCAGATTTTGATGGATAAAGAAATAAGAAACAAGTGAGAGAAAAGAAAACAGATTCATAAATCGAAGCTTCTCATCTTATATTTTCCCTCCATGACAAAATCTTCTCTTTCCCTGTTGCAAAATTAATAGGAAGGGCAAAACCATTCAGAAAAAACTGCCAAATAAAATAAAAGCACTATCTCTACGGTTAAAGCCCTTGCGATTTTTCCATGGCTTCACCGTAATAAAGAAATAATTGATTGAAACTGTTGAAAAAAATTGGGTTCCATGCATAGCCATTATCTACCACACTGCTTTTCCCTGTACAAATTTATTAGTAAAACCCGTAGATATTGAAAACCAAAAGCATACCTACTTCTATCCATAAAAAATTTCGAGAATTTCATTCCAATGGATCAAGAATTTCATCTCTATTGATTCTTCTATTCAGCAAAACAACAACAAAATAGAATCGCCAAGATAAACCATGCAAACACTCTTTAAAAAAAAACATAAATTAAATTCAAAACAGAGAAAAACACAACGAAAATAAAACATTGTAAAATCCAAAATACATGGCCATGCAACGAAGAAAATAAACTGGAACAAGAAACAAGGCAAGCCAATGCAATGCAAAGTATTGAAGAAAATGATGAGATAAAAGTGAGAATGCGCTCTGTGAGATGCTTAATACTAATCAATGCTTACCAAAATACTTAGGCATTCTCATCTACCTATTTGAAAGTAAAAAAAAAAAAAAAATTCAAATCCTTTTGAAAATAAATAAATGGATATACATTAGATATCTATTACTAGCAAGAAAGCTTTAAAAGCTTCTTAAACATTTCGATATACATTAACAGTTAGTAGATATGTAAACACTTTAATATAAATAATGTTTTTTTATTGTATATAAAATAAAAATATGCTACTAATTATTTGGTGAGGCATAATAACAGGAAGAACTGAGTTTTGCAACAATCCTAATTCTGTATTTCTACTTAATCCAACCTCTTTATATATATGAAAAGTTTGAAAAATCTAAATATTATATTTTATATAAAATAATATATAATTTTAATTAATTTATTATAACAGTTTAGTTATAATGGATTATAATTATTACTATTTAATTTTTTATTTTTAATAATTAATCTTTTCTTTCCATTTACAAAAAAAATAGTTTTTAATTTATAAAAATAAAAATATAATATTTATAAAAATCCAGATATTTCTTTCCCAAAACTATTTTTAGAGATTATAAAATAAATATAATTAATCACATAATTAAATCATATTCTAATTTCAAAAGTTCAAAATCAAGATTAATTACAGCGAAACAATTATCGACATTGGAAGAACCAAATAGCCAAGGCCAAAATATTTAAAATCACATAATTAAATTATATTCTAACCGCGAAAGTTCAATTACAGCGAAACAATTATCGACATTGGAAGAACTGAATAGCCAGGGCCAAAATATTGAAGAATATGTAGGAACCTGATCCGACTTCATATTCATACGATGCATACACACATATTTATCGGCCAAAAATTATAGGGTTTGGAATAGAATCGCAAGAGTCTTACTTTTGTTCAAATTTTGAGTTTTCACTGGTTTTCCCTTTAGTATAAAGGGATATAAACAATATGAAATACCATTGTCAATTCTGAAATTTTAGTATTTAAAATCGATTTACAAAAATCTCACCATATTACTTCTTCCAAATGAAAACAGGAACAAGATTTTCTCTTATATAATTATCTACATATCATTCCATTTCCTCTTATATAATCATCTGTATATCATAATATTCATTTGAAACATATTTTTTAAAGAATTTTGATGACAAAGTATATTTGTTGGTTAGTCAGCTAAAAAATTTCTTTCATATGATTTTTTTCTTACAGAAAAAGTTTCTTAATTTATTATGGATCACAGAAACTTGAATACAGAAAAAATCATCCTCATTATTATTATTATCATCATCCTAAACCCTAACTGAACAAACCCTAACTGAACAAGAACAAGAACGGGAAGTAATATTTCTCTTCTACAACCTACCATATATCCATCCCACTAATCTGAAATTGCTGATATGAGGAATCCTCTGGATCTCTGCCGAAGCCTCTCCCCAATTGGATAAAACAAAAAATAGGAAAGCACCCTGTAATTGCCTTTTATTTCGACCAAATCGTCCATCGTTCCACTAAATTTAGAGGAAATGGACCTGATCTAATCTTGTCCTTGAAAACGCCAGCATAGAAGCAAAGTGATACATCGACGGATAATGTAGACTCTGCCTCTCTGCTGCTTCGATACAGCCCTGCAACGCCTAATACTAAACCCTCCATGATGATGGCGCTGTAGCTTGGTTGCTCTCCATTTTCGTTGGGGCTTGATTGCATTACAAGTAGAATAGTTCTGGCCCATTATTTCCGAACAAAACCACTTCCAATCTGCAGTTGGAGAGCCGTGTGTCCCAGAGACAATCAATCGAGGTTCAGAAAGAGAACGACTAAAATGAAGGAATAGTTAATACCGTAGGGATTTAGGTGTGATATTTCAGGGCGGTGGAGCTCTAACATACATGACGTACGGGAATTGTGTCGGACCACTTATTCCGTGCCCTACGGTTTCCTGGGTTCCTCGGGATGGCCGAACGAAGGACGGACGATCAGTTGAAGACCCTTGATGGTCGCTCCTCTTTTAAGCATTGCTTCCTCCTCCCACATGCCTTCCCGGGGAAGGGTTTGCAAACAGCGACCGATATTTACTGCATTATTGAACTATTAATGCGCAGTTGTAAATGGTTAGCGTTGGGTTTAAGCAAATATATAATTTAGTGGTAGGTAATAGGTATATGCGTAGGTTGTATTTTGTGTGGTTTGTATATGTTTACAATTGGATTTAAATAAATATAAAACATATATATTTGATAATCAATAAATAAATATATAATTTAATGGTAAGTAATAGATATATGTGTAATTTGTATTTGTGTGGGTGGTATATATTCACGATTAGATTTAAACAAATATAAAATATATATATTTGTATATAAACAAACACATAATTGAGTAATAAATATATAACTCAATAACAAAATAAACATTGATAAAAAAATTTGCATCTTTGAACAAATTTATTTGCCACACAAAGAATATAAAGCCAATATCCCAGCCATATCCATTTGTGTGACACAGCAATTTATCGTGTGTATATCTTCGCTGCATATGCGTATACCACAAAAACATTATCCAGTTTCCCCACGATTTTTGCGACCTTCGCGTATATTGTTCGCGCAGTTATTTCTTTCCCATTTATGGCGAGACTCACAGTCCACACATATCTAACCGCCGAGCAAATATGCTCGAAGACAACATCTAAGAAAAGATGCTAAAAGGCAAGCGAAAATGCGCGAAGACAACAGGTGAGAAAGATCCTATAATTTTACTTCACCGAACAAACACCCTTTGCTTGTTTATTTGTTTTATTGTAAATTATTTTTATCTAAAATTTTGGTGTTTAAAATTGAATTGCAGTAGTCTCAACAATACTTACATTTTTTCACTCAAGAATGACCTTGCCTGCACTCTATAATATGTGAGTTCATTTTATTTTTTTCACTCTAGCCTGACCATGCATGCAATCTATAAAATGTGAGAGTTCCTAAACGGGAGTATGCATGCACTTTAAATTATATGTGAGTTGTGAAGAAAAGCACGCATTCTTCAAAATTCGTCTATTTTCTTAACCAAAAAGTACATACATTCTAGACCTCGTATGCATCCTTATTATATCAAATGAAAATTTATATAACTTATTTTATGTATGCATGCACTTTAAATTATATGTGAGTTGTGAAGAAAAGCACGCATTCTTCAAAATTCGTCTATTTTCTTAACCAAAAAGTACATACATTCTAGACCTCGTATGCATCCTTATTATATCAAATGAAAATTTATATAACTTATTTTATTTTCATCTAATATTTATGGTTTTTCTTTGTTTTTTTCTTTGCTTGTGATCTTCAAGACATACTCGTACTTATTTCTCGAAATACAATTATGTATGCATCCTTATTATAATGGATGAAAGTGTAAATAACCTACCATGTTTTCACTTAACAATTAAGTTTCCTTTCTTGATCTTTGTAGATCCATGACTTGTAGATAATTCTCAAAATACTAATAATATTTATATACCTAATTATAAGGAAAGGATTCTCCTTGAGAGGTAGTTTATGGTGGTTCAAGGTGAGTGTCCACACAAAAATGATTGTCACAAAAGTGGCAATGTGCTCGCCATGAATGGGTTGCCACAAGAATGTGTACAAGTTATTGAAAATTTCCATATATCTGATAATGGGAAAAGTTGGAAACCCTCAAATTGCAATCTCACACACCACAACAATGCCAGGATGGAAAGTAATAAGAACCCACATATGTTCTAACAATTGTGCATAAATTCTTCAGAATGCATGCATGCGCCTAGAAACATGCACGCTTTCCTACTAGGAAAGTTTTAAAGGGCCTATTTCCTCCCCAAACTACAAACAAAATGACGTATGATAAATTTTAGGCTCATTGAGGAAATTAAGGGCGTGTTCACAAGTGAATTTGATGAAATTGCTCACTAGATCTACAAATTTGGCTTTTAACGTATGAGAAGTAATAATTTTGAAGAGATTTGTTTTAGAAACAAAATAGTCATAACCATAAAATGATAAGTGAGAATAACACAAATCCAAAGAGAAAATAGATAATTATGGTTTTAATGCTTCAAAAGTCCATGATATAATGAAATATTCTCATCTAACAATGGGAATAAGTGTCTCTATAATTTTAACCTCAAGTATATGCCCAAATATAGTAACATGACTAAAAGTATTTGTATAAAATGTGCAACATTAATGGCCCTGCAAGGATGCAATACATATCACATGTGTGGCCCTCTAAGAATGAAATTCATTTCGATCCATTTCATGAGTATCCCCTAAGTCAAAAATATCCTTCACTTTAGCTATTATAGGCGATTGATATTTCTAATTGAGTAGCTTTCAAAATGTACATGCAAGGAAATGTGTTGTTTACTTTCTTTAGGTATTAATATTTTCATGCCAATATAGCATCTACTTGTAAATACACAAACAAACACATATAACATATACCATTATTTAAGGAATGATGGCCCAATTGAACACTCACACAGTAATATAGATATGGTTTTTTTCTACAAAATAATTTAATATTATTGCATAAAACCATTTTCTTTCTTACTAAGTTTATATAGTTAAATCAAGGCGACATTATGAACTCAAAAACAAATCCATCTTGAACCCTAAAATGATACAATTTTTCTATTTGTATCCATAATAATAGGTGTTGTGATCTTTTATCTAAAATTGATTGTTGTATGATTTCTCGTCTATTTTGGTACCTTAAGGTAGATAAGTTGCAGTTATTGACTTATATGACACATTTTAGGGTCTAGTCGCACTTCGGTGTTGTTGGGTTTAGAACCTCCCAAAACCCATTTTAGGACTTAAATTGGCATTTTTTGGATCCTAATATTGTGAATCAAGTTCCCAACATCTCATCATTGTTCTACACATCAACATATTTCATGTGACTAAAAAATATCCATAATTGAAGTTCATACCAATGTTATGCCTTCGAAAGATGATCTATCCCAAGGACCATCATGGTATTGAGTGTATGCCATGTTAAATCACATTATTGATACATTTGGAGTTGTTCATGTGTAATATTTCATGAATATTCTAAATGGTCCAACAATTTAACAATAATATTAGATTAGGCAATGAAAAGACACTAAATCTAAGCCTAGAAAACTATCAAATTATTTAAACTATTAGAACACTAGAAAAGTGAGGGAATCTATTCTTATTATATCCTTTTTTATTCCACAATTAAAGACAATCATGTAGTGGAATATTGAAGCATAATAGAGAATGTGGACTCATTGATTAGTATTCGTGCTATCAATTGTATCCATGAAAACATCATAGTAAGTGCTTATTTCTCCATATTTGAATTTCATAAGTAACGAGAAATGAGTAGAGTAAAAACATCACCTACCATTTGGGATTTTCTTGAATTGGAGTTTCTTATACTACATGTTGAATTGGAGTTTCTTATACTACATGTTGTGTTCTTTATGTGGGTGGTATGTTACTTTTTTTTTTATTTAAATTATTTTTACTTTATTCCAATATTTTGTACACTAAACTAAAACACCACTAATCTAATAACAATAATCATGAATTTAAGTCAAACACACTCCATAATAAAGGATTTCAATAATAAAGGATTTCAAAATAATGAAGTAAAATTCGTGGGAAGATCCTTATTATTTGAGTTTTTCTTTGATTAGTAAAATATTTATATTCATCATGGAATATAATGGTATTTATGAGAAATAAAAATAAGTTGGGAAGTGACCAACTAACCATAAGTCTACATTATTAAAATGATTCATGTGATTTATGTAATAATTTCAAGGTGGGTTCTTTTTTTGAGGGGGGAGGGGTGGGGATTTTCTTTTGACAAACAAGAACCATTTATCTTATATGGAACGGGATTTGATATTTGTTACAATTTACATCAACATTGCAGGTTAGGGGAGACATGAATAGTGAACCTCTGTGATGGTATGCATAAACACTTGCAAGGATGATTTATTAGCACTAAAAATAGATACGATAATGTGTGGATGTTTTTGTTCAATAGTCCATGATTATGTAAATGTTAACACTATTCTGATTGAAAATTAATCCTTTTGGATAATGAGTAGGAACGGATTTCTAGCATGCTATCATTTTTTAGTAAGGTTGGATGATTTTTATTGGTGAGGCCCATTAGTTTCAAAGATTTGGACTAATGTTTCATCTAGTTGTATGTGTATATTTTCAAATGAAAAGTTTGTTAGGTATTTTTCTATGAACAATAGACTAATATTCAGTGCTTAATCATCATATAAACATATAAACAATTCCTCTCTAATATCAATGTCAAATAAAAGTTTTGATTATGACCTTTCATCTGTTGTTTACCTTGTGATTTGGAATACCATGAAACTCCTTCAAAGAAAAAAAGTATAGCTCATAATTACTTATTTATTTTTGTTCATTAATTTTTAACATTGTAAGTATTGGAAAGGCAACTTTTTATTTAGATTAAGTTTTATTTGGAAATATGAACTTAGTTTACTCTTATCACATTATGTACAAGTTTTATTTGCAACTTTCCACATAGTTTGCTTCTAAATGATTCAACATTTTATTTTGTTTATTTATTTAAATATTTGTTTTGTTAGTTGTTTAATTAAAACGTGTGCCCTAAAGATTTCCAATTTTTATTTTGAGAATTTTTATTCAAACAAGAATCCAATTAAAACCACCAATCAATAAGAAACACTCTCGTATGGACTAGTGAAGCTTCCAAACATTTAGAGACCATTAGATGGATAAGTGGTTTATGGTATTTGACAAACCTCCATGAAATAATATGGCCGTTCCTTTATATTTACCTAGGAAATTATGGTCAAAGTTCATGTTAGGTCTCCATGTCAAATACGTTAACATTGGTGAAGTCTAAGGGGTGCATAAAGGGTCTCCATGCCAAATTTCTTCACAAACAATGTTGCATCATGAATATTAATAATATCGAAATCGATATTCATGAAATGAATTATTAGCTTTTGATACCGTACATAAGGATATTGATTTAGGACATACAAAGGCTTTATAATGTTGTATACCTTATGTTTCTGACCCTTCATAGAAAAATCCTTCTAGTTGAGTTATGTAGACATTCTCTTTTAAATGTCCATTTAGAAAATGTTGTCTTCACATCCATGTGATGAATATTTCACATATTATATTCTTACAAGGCCAATAATGAATGAAAGATAGCTCATTTTTTGTGGGGAAAAGTATCTTTCTATTCTATACCTTCTTTGGGGAAAAGTATCTTTCTATTTTATACCTTCTTTCTATGGATATCCTTTCACCACAAGTCTGAACTTACGGTTTTCAAATTCATACTTGTTCTTGTAGATCCATATACCATAAATTGGTTTGGTTCCAATTGGTGGATATACCAAATTCCATTACCCGTTCATGATTAGAGAATAATACTCCTTTTGCATGGATTCTTTTCACTGACCATGAGTAGAAATTTCTTTAACGATAGCTGGTTCAATCTAAGGCGTATGTAAATGGTCTCCATTCCAAATTTCTTGGCAAACAATGTTGCATCATCAATGTCAATAATATGGAATCAATATTCAGGAAATAAATAATTATCTTTTGATACCATATATGAGGATATTGATTTAGGACATACAAAGGTTTTATAATCTTGTATACTTTATGTTTTTGACCCCTCATAGAAAATCCTTCTAGTTGAGTTATGTAGACATTCTCTTTTAAATATCCATTTAGAAAATGTTGTATTCGCATCCATGTGATGAGTATTTCACATATTATATTCCTACAAGGACAATAATGAATGAAAAATAGCCCATTTTTTGTGGGGACAAGTATCTTTGTATTCTATACCTTCTTTCTGTGCATGTCCTTTCACCACAAGTCTCAACTTATGGTTGTTTGATTTGTACTTGTTCTTGTAGATCCATATGCCATATATTGGTTTGGTTCCAATTGGGGGATATACCAAATTCCATGACCCATTCATGATTAGATAATAATACTCCTTTTGCATGGCTTCTTTCCACTGATCATGAGAAGAAATTTCTTCAAAGATAGCTGGTTCAATTTTAGTAGATAAATTGAATTCATAATTAAATGAAACATTTCTATTAATTATCACTATGAATTATCTACATCAAATTTGTCATCTTATATTTTTTTAGCATATGAGTTTTTCTTTTCAACCTCATTCGGAGGAACGCTTTCAAGTTTCTCTATCAACCATGTTGGACATTTTTGAAAAAAACTCTACTAATTGTGATGTTGTTACATTTCCATCAATATGTACTATTTCAACCCTATAAATCACATCATCCAGTTGACCTCCATTAAGTGGATAGATATTTTTCATTAGGGGGAGACAACCCTTGAAAGGGAGATTCTAGAGATTGATCCATGATAGGTATCTACCCTTCAAAATGTGGAATCTCATGATCAAACTCATGATGCATTGAGATTGGTGAATTTATCTAGATGATGTAGTTGTTACTCAAGATTCTTGTCATTCTCATTAGATTTTAAAAAAAACCAAACCCGTAGAGAGAATAAACTTTTTCTTCTAACCACATCATAAAAAATATATTCATTGGTAGTATCTGTGTACATGAGTAATATGCATTTTGAAATCCTTTCACCTAGATTGTTGCTTTTCTTCCTAGGAATTAAGGCATGATAGGTAGAACCAAATACCTTGAAATGAATCATCAAAGGAATGTGGTTATACCAAATTGCATAACTAATTTTATTCCAAAATTCATGAGAGGTAATTATGTTTTACATGCATTGCACATAGGATTGCATTAGTTGAAAACATTGACTTCAAATTCTTGAAAAAATACCATTGATATTACCATATTCAAGAGTGTCTTGTCCATTCTTTCTACTACACTATTCCAGTAAGGATTGTGTGGAACAATTCTTTGATGCTCGATCCTTTTTTAGTGAAGACTTAGTTCAAATATAGTTCAGGTGTATTCACTTCTATTATTAGTATGAAGAGAACTAATATGAGATTAAGTTTCAACTTCAATTAATAGATGAATATTTTTGAGTTTTTGAAATTATTTATATTTATGTTTCATGATATAAACCCATCACATTTTTGTGTAGTAATAAATTTAATCTACGATGTATTTATTAGAAAATGTGAATAAAACAAGAACATGGCCACCAAAATATTGTATCAACTCTAGTTTTCTATGTGATATCAATTTAAATTGATGAAGTGTTTTATTCCTATGTTTACCAATGATACTTGACTCACATTTATTTAGGTTCACTGCAATGGTATGGAATGGTAGGAAAATGAAAAACACTAATTTCATATAAGAAGAAAAGACTATCATAGTTGTTTTGTCGAAATGTAGGATTCCACAAGAGACTAGATGGAAATGCACATTCACCATGGTGAGAAAGATATGCATAGTTCTATTCCTAATCATATTCTCATGTCAACTTCAATGATATATTATCCTGCCATCATTTGATGAGGAGAATGTTCTTGAATGCCCTTCTTATTTCAACTTGTTTATCAAATATGATATGGCCTTCTTCTTTAATACGCATAAGATGCACCAATTTCCTCTACAAATTAGGAAGATAAATAACAATATGCAAAGGAAAATATTGGAATCTATGAAATTTAAGCTTCATTGTGCTAATTCATTTAGGGTTGATATTGCAATGAAAACAAAATTTACTATACCATTTACATTTCTTTTCTATTTATCAAAGAAGTCACTTTGAAATTCATGTTGGAAATTGCACCAATGTCAATTAATTAAGCATATCTCCAAAGAAAAGATGATTTTATGAATATATCTTCATTTTTGTCAATATAAAAATGATAAATAATATTTTATGTGGGATCAAGAAATCTACCATTTCCTTCCTTTTGTTTTTACTTTTTTTTTTTATCTCCCATGGGACTCTACATGTATTTGTTCATCTACATTCCTGCCACAATTTATACAATGAGGACCATAATTGTGCGAAAGGCCATGAGTATGCCTAACTCCCATCCATATCAAAATTTTCCTTCAATGTCCCCTATTACTACCGTGAAGCTTTCCACCAGAGGAAGCTTGTCCAAATGTTCGGTTACCAAATGTTGGAGTTCAATTATAACCAAAGTGAGATGAAGTGATTCCAAAAGTTGAAGTCGATGCTACACAAAATGTTGGATTGAATGCTTTATCAAATGTTGTAAAAGTGTTTCGAAAAGCTCAAGAATAAGTAGAGAATTCCAATATCTGGGAAGTGTGAGCAATCACAGCTGGATAAGCATCTTTTTCTCCTATTCACAAACCAGAAAGGAATAATTCTTAAATGAAAAATATTTTGATTTCTTCTCAATAATTTATCAATTTTATAAGGCCTTGGTATTAAATTATTTTCCTCTTTTTATTAAATCATCAACCGTCTTCTTCAAACCTTCATGAATATAAGAAAAATGTTGTCCAAACTACTTCAATTATCTGTTGCAATTTTGTATACCATCTATATGTACATTAAGCTTCCCAATGGATTTATTTAGTTGATTTTTATTTTAAAATGTGGATACAATTAATATAGAAATAAGTTATTCCATACCCTTAAACCTAATGTTGAACAAAAGCTAAAGAAACAGAGTTGTTAAGTGCATTATGGGTATGAGTTGTGGAAAGAAATTTAATCAAACAAAATGTCTGTAGCTACTATTTTGATGTATGAACAAGTGATTTCCTTGTGGCTACTCCTGTTTCATCTTACATAGATTCAAAATGGTGTTTTTAACTGAGATTGGTATTTTCTAATGCCCTCTCATATCTATGAGTGACCTCCATTCACAAGTTAAATAGGGAGGAATTCTATGTGAGAGGTGATAGGAATAACCTTATGCCATTGGTATATTCTTCTTGACATGGAAATGTGAATGACCTACTTAAAATTTTTAGTTATAGAATTCGTTGAATTTCCGAAGAATCCGAGAAAACCATTATTGAAATGGGTATGATAAAATTTAGTGATTAAGATGGTACTAAAAAATGGCTACATATATTAATCCTTATTAGTATGGGAGTCAATTTCCTTAGTTTTGATGCATAGTTTTGTTAACGAACATTATAATATCCTGTGTAGCTTAAGGAAATGTGATATTACATAGTTAATGTCCATTCAGTCATATGGGTCTTGAATTAAACCTATGAATCATTTGTCTATGAGCGTGTAATATTATATAAACACATTGTGCATACACTACATGCAATCTCCTATCAATATTTTCAATGCCATGTGGTAGTGATTTCCTCCATAATAAACATACTTTTCTAGGATAACTATTCAAAAATATAATGAAGATATATCACATTGTGAGATGATTTCACATGGATTCCTTACATTTCAATTGATGAATCTATTTGGTATACAAGTAGAGAAATGACCACAAAAAATAAAATGAAGGAGGAATGAAAGGTTAGAATTTCGAGCCATGTGTCATTAATGTCTTAAGTAGATTGCTTAATTTAATTAATTTTTTGTTGGCCATAATCCTTCAAGATTTTTTCTTGTAAATAATTTTGTATATAAATAAAATAATAGAATGTGAAATGACTCTTACAAAATGAAATGAAGATATCATATCATTGAAATATTATCAATTCAATAGTTATCTCTTATTGTGTCATTAAATACATTCTAAACTACTAACCTCTCCACCCTTGTAGAAAAATATCCCTCCCTCTACAATCCTACTATTGTAACATCGAGTATAGTAACATTCCTGTAAGACATTGCCTTGTGTAACATTTTTTTTTTTTTTTTGGGATGAAAAATTAGAAGAAAAAGTGGGTGCAAGGGAAGGTGTGAAACTAGGTGTGAATTATGGCACAACAAAAGTTGATGCAATAGTGGACAAAATAATGGATGAAGAATAGGATGAAAATGTTGATGAAACAAAGATGCAAAAGTGGATGTAATAAAAATCGATACAAAACTAGACAAAAAACTCAATGAAAAAGTTGGTGCAATGGGGGATGCAAAAGTGGATGCAAAAAATGATGCAAAAGAGAATGCAAAAGAGGATATAAAAAGTGATGCAAAAGTTGATGCAAGTGTGGGCATAGAAAGTGGATTCAATAGAGAATGAAAAAGTGGGTGAAGCAAAATTAGGTGCCAAACTTCATGCAAAACCTAGGACAAAATTTGGTGCAAAGGATGGCATAAATCATGGCTAAAATATTGGTGCAAAACCTCATGCAACACTTGGTGCTAAACTTAGCGCAAGAATTAGTGCAAAATTCAATGCAAATTTTGCATCAAAATTATGCACCATATTTGATAAATAGATCCAAATAGAACCAAAAATGTGCTCTAGATGAAAAAGGAAGCAAAAGGGGACACTAAGTAGAGGGTCTTTCGTAGCATTGCAATCATACCACCAAAACATAGTAGCAACTTTACTATGTCCCCTTGCTCAACCAGATGGGCAACCCAAATACCAATGAGCTGAGACATAGGATGTGCTCAATACATCTGAACGAAGGTTTAGAACTCACCAAGATGTGTCATTCCCTCGAGTAAGACAAGAATAATATGGTGACATAAGGCCGCCAACCCAAGAAGCAAACCAAGAGCCACGCGCAAAAATACTTAACCCTTTAACCCCCAATACAACCCTAGACTATAGCAAGAGTCACAAACCTTAAATATTCCCAAACAACAAGTTAGATTGTCTAGATTCAAGTCGAACTAAACCCATGGTTGAGCCAACAAGACATTGGTAGTCCTTAAACTCCCCCTTGATGTCCACAGATGCTATTATTTTAGACCCCAAGAAATTAGCTCTGCTAGCCAAGCGAGAGAATAGGAATAATGCCTCCCTCCTCAGTCTCCCAAAACACAAATAGAGAAACTAAACTTCAGTAACCCAACCTTGACATTAAAATAAACTTCTACCATGAACACTAATTGGAGTCCAGAGCTCCCAATTGTAAAAATTACAGCCAAAATCCCTAATAATTATGGAGTAAAATCACATTATAAAAACATAATCCTTTACCTTCCACCAGGTTTGAGAATTCCAAATCAAGTTTGTTTGGTGTTTCACTTTGTAAGAGACTGCCAAAAACACTACTACCTCATATGTACTTCGATATGTAGTCAGGATAAAACTCCTTATGTCGAGGTTCGAATTGTGCTTCCACTAATTTTGCTTATCTCTATCCCTGAGTCCCCCAAGCGTCATAGCTAGAACACAAGGACACCATATTTAGACCCTTCATACCAAATACCCTATGTAATTTGGCTTCGTACTCAATAAAAGGAGACCTCACTCTCACCTCATCTAAACTCATACCAATTTTAACACTGCCAAGGGTTGCATGAAAATCGTCATGCATGCTTCAAAACCAAATCAACCTCACTCATCACCCCATCACTTAAATGTGCCAACTGTAGCACAGAAGGGGTTTTAAGTTCACATGGTGTTGCATGCCAGTGGGGTGTTGTGCCACTCTTAAATCTTTAGAGGATTGTTTGGGTCACGAGCACCATCGTTGATCCCAATGCAACCTTAATCCGTTACCCCATCATGGAGCATATTAGCATAATTATATCAAACAATATGATCAATAAATTTTTATATAATTAAAAAAACTAGGTATAAACTCAAAGAAATATCAAGTTAATTTTTGAAATTTTAAATTTTACCATGTTAAAAGAAAAACAAATTATTTAAATGTTTTATCACTTATATATATATATATATATATATTCTTATTCCCCTCCATACCGTAAGAAACACAAGTCAGTCATCGTATCATTTTTAAAGGTTTCTTAACGCTTATCAACCAACGCCTTAACACATGAAGTACAGGCCACTCATCGTAACCTTTTTATGAAATCTTAATGGCAATTTTGTTGAAACATAAATTATAGATCACTATTTTAAATTGGAATTGTTGGTTTTAAACGAGTCACTTTCTTAACACTTATCCACCAATACCTTAACTCATGAAGGACGGGTCAGTCATCATAACCCTTGTTTTTTATTGTTTTTTTTTTTTTAAATTTATAAATGGAATTTTTTTTTTTTTTTTCCGAAGGTGGTAAAACCTATCAACTCAGGTGTCAAACCAACAGTGAGGACAGCCATCTCTGGCTGCTATCCGCGAATGCTGGGTTTGACTCATCACTGTTAAATAGGAAAACCACGCCACCTGGCATAACCCTGCTGGTGGTCCGTAATCGGGAGCAGGCTCTCACTCCTGCCAGATGCCTCTGGGTCTTGGGCCGTTAACCTGTTTCCTTACGTCCGAGGAAGACGAGCTCTTAGCCAAGCAGAAGCAGTTTTACTTTTATAAATTTTATGATTTCGTTGAAAATTTTATAAATGGAATTTTTGAAATTATTTTAAATTGGAATGGTGGGTTTTAAACGACTCACTAATAAATTGATCAAGCAAAGGGAGAATGTATTTGTTCCATGGATGTCCAAGTAAAGATGGCAAAAAAAAACCAATTGATGTTTTATTTTTCTTGACCATTGAAAAACCAATTAATTTATTTAAAATAAATAATTTTCTTCGAATTTCGTTTCAAAGATGATTATCACAGTTTGTAAGAGAATAATAAGACAAATGGATAAATTAGAAAAATTTTAAAAACATAATTTTCTTCGAATTTGATTTCAAAGATAGCTATCAGAGTTCTTAAGTGAATAATAAGAAAATAGATTATTATCTTAAATAAAAATATCTAAATTATTTAAAAATATTTTTCATTTTTTATATTATTATGGTATTGTTAAAAAAGGAACTTCGATAATTTTTATAATGGGAGACATTGAAAAGAAAGAAAGCCACAGCAAGGATATTTGACAATGTAAAAATTATAATACTATGAACTTGTTGAATTGTCGAACTTTTCTTAAACTCTTTTATCTAAATTAACTGTTTGTAGATATGTAAACACTTCAGTATAAAGAATTTATTTTTTTAAATAAAAATATGTTATTAATTATTTGGTTGGCGTAAAAGAAAGGAAGAATTGAGTTTTCTAAGAATCCAAATTTTAGTATATATATATATATATAAATTGTAATATCGTATTTTATATAAAATTAACGTAAATTTATTTAGTTCTAGATTTATTATGTGTTAAGAGAGATCAAATTTGTCGAGCTGTAAATCTTTCTTTTTTCTACTTTGATATCTTTATAAATTGCATTTGTTATTTGTAACTTTATTTCCTTAGGCAAGGCTTAGATTGTTGGGTGTGGAGCATGATTATTTAGAGGTTGTTGTTTCAGCCAGATGTATACCCCAGGAAGATTGTACACCCCTCCACGGGGGGGGGGAGTTGTCCCCCCCCGGGGGTTTGGGTGGGAGCCACCCCCCCGCGGCTAGGTGGTCCAGGGGCCAACGGTCCCCTAGAGGGGGTTTCGGGGGCAGTGCCCCCAAAGCTAAAAACAAATGTAAAATTGCTTTGTAAAAGTATAATAATTTCTAGTCAATTTGGGCCATCCATTAGGCAGATGATTTCACAGTAGAACTTATGTTTAGTTTAGGGTTTTTTGCCCTAGAAGACAACCCCTCTTTTTGTATGAGGGCATTGTATTGAGGCTGTGTAATAGATGTGTATTCTCAAAGCGAGAAGTTGACAGGTGAGACTGTGAGAGAAAAGAGAGGATATTACAATGGATCTGCTGTAGGTTGTGTCTCTTCATTTTGCTGGATAATAGAATGGAAGGACTGGTTGTTCAAGGTGGACGTAGCCCAAACTGGGTGAACCACGTATATCTGTGTCTCTCTGGTTTTATCTGTTTGTGTTTTTTCACATAGTATATGTCTTGCATTTCTCTGTCATATAATACTTTTTTAACAACTGGTATCAAAGCTGAAGGTCTATTTGGTTGATAAACTCGCAGGAAAGAAGGGTTCCTCGTTTGAGTGGGAGAAATGGCAGAAGATGGTAAGTTCAGGGTCGAGAAATTTAACAGCCGAAACTTCTCACTTTGGAAGATGCAAATGGAAGATTATTTGTATCAGAAATATCTGTACTTACCATTGAGTGGAAAAGCAAAGAAGCTGATGGCTCTGAAAGATGCATAATGGAACATTCTTGATAGAAAGGAACTCAGAATAGTACGGTTGTGCCTCGCAGCGTCAGTCGCCTTCAACATTCGTAGGAAACAATGATAGATAGTTTGATTCAGGTGTTTGCGAAACTATATGAAAAACCCTTGGCCTCAAACAATGTATTTCTTATGAAACGACTATTTAATATGAAGATGTCGGAAGATGGATCTATTGCAGACCATTTAAATGATTTTAATACAGTTACAAGTGAGTTAATTTCTATAGAGATAAACTTTGATGATGAAGTTAGAGCTTTGTTATTCTTGTGCTCATTGCCAGAAAGTTGGAATGGTTTAGTAATGGCCATTAGTAACTCAGTTTGTGGATCAAGTACTTTAAAGTTTGATGATGTTGTCGGTGCTATCCTTAGCGAGGAAATGTGACAGAAAAGCTCCGGTGAGACATCGGGTAATGCTTTGAGTGCAGAATCTAGGGGAAGAAGAATGGAAAAATGAAAGAGTTCACGATATCGCAGTAAATCAAGAAAAGGCAGATCCAAGTCCAGATCAGGGATAGTGTGCTGGAAATGTGGAAAGAAAGGACACCTAAAGAAAGACTGTAGATCTCGGAAGGGAAAAGAAGGAGATGTGCAGTGAGAAAACAATCATGAAGAAAATGTGACAGGTTAGGTGTTAAAAGATGCTTTGATTCTTTCTTTCGAAAATATTAATGATTCCTCAATGGTAGATTCAGGGGCCTCATTCCATGTCACACCTAATAAGAAATATTTTCATGACTATGTTCAAGGAGATTTTGGAAAAGTCCGTTTGGGTGATGATAAACCCTGTAAAATTTTTGGAATGGGTAAGGTTCTTGTAAAATAGCACAATGGAAACTAATGGCTATTAAAGGAGGTAAGGCATGTTCCAGATCTGAAGAAAAATCTAATTTCAATAGGGCAGTTAAGTGGTGAAGGTTGTGTGACAAATTTCACGGATAAGGCTTGGAAGGTCACCAAAGGAGCCCTGGTAATAGCAAAAGGTGAAAAGGTTGGTACATTGTATTTATGCAATGGTATTTCTAACTCTGTTAATGCTTTAACTTCCAAAGGAGCAGATGCAGCATTATAGCATCATATGCTTAGACATATGAGTGAGAAGAGGATGAAGATTCTTCACTCAAGGAATTTGTTACCGAGTTTGAAGAATGTTGATTTGGATTTCTTTGGGAATTGCATTTATGGAAAATAGAATGGAGTCATATTTCTCAGAGTTGGTAAAGAAAAGAAGAGCGAAAAATTGGAGCTTGTGCATACATATGTATGGGGACCTGCTCAGGCATCATCTCTCAGTGGCTCTCGATATTATGTTACTTTTATTGATGGTGCAACTAGAAAAACTTGGATTTATTGTATTCAATATAAATCTCATGTATTTGATACTTTCAAGAAATGGAAAGCTTTGGTTGAGATTGAGACAAGAAAGAAATTGAAGTGTCTCAGATCAGACAATGGAGGTGAATATTGTAGCAAAGTGTTTGATAGGTACTGTTCAAAGCATGGAATTTGCAGAGAGAAGACAGTTCCAAGAATACCACAAGAAAATGGTGTGTTAGAAAGGATGAACAGGACAATCATGGAGCGTGCAAGGTGCATGAGATTGCATGCAGGATTTCCTTTACAATTTTGGGCAAATGCTGTAGATATTGTTGTTTATCTAATAAACAGAGGACCTTCAAGTTCCTTGGATGGCGGTGTTCCAGAGGAAACATGGACAGGTAAAAAGGTAAACTAATCCTTTTTAAAGCCTTTTGGTTGTGAGGACTCTGTCCATATTAATAAAGAAAATAGAACAAAGCTTGAGGAAAAATCAAAGAAATGTACTTTTATTGGATATGGTGCTAATGATTTTGGTTTTCACTTATATGATTATGAAAATCACAAAATCATTAGGAGCAGAGATGTAGTATTCAATGAAAAGGTCTTGTATAAGAATTAGTTGCAGGAAAAGAAATAGGAAAAAGAAAACAAGGAATACACAGTTCTTGATGTGGTCACTGAAAAAGTAAAGGTGCTTGAAAATAATAATAATCAACAACCATAATAACAACAACCACCACAACAGAAATAGGCACCCCAGACACTTGAAAGTGGTGTTAGAAGATCTACCAGGATAAGTATAACCTCTGAACGATACTCTCCTTCATTATATTATTTATTGTTGACTGATTTTGGTGAACCCGAATGTTATGAAGAAGCAATGCAGGTTGAAAGCATGAAGAAGTGGGAGCTAGCCATGGAAGAAGAGATGGACTCCTTAATGCATAACCAGAATTGAGACTTAGTCAGATTTCTTGCAGGTAAAACTACATTGCAGAATAAATGAGTTTACAGGCTGAAGGAAGAAGATGGAGGAAAACAGAGGTACAAAGCTAGACTTGTGGTGAAGGGTTTTGCACAGAAGAAAGGCATTGATTTTGATGAAATATTTTCTCTTGTTGTTAAAATGACTTCAGTCAGAACTATTTTAAGTCTAGTAGCAGTGGAAGATTTGCATCTTGAGCAGTTAGATGTAAAGACAACCTTTCTCCATGGGAATTTGGAGGAAGAGATATATATGTAGCAGCCACAAGGATATGAGGTAAAAGGGAAGGAGAAGCTAGTGTGCAGGTTGAAGAAGTGCTTGTATGGCTTAAAACAGGCTCCAAGGCAGCGGTATCTAAACATTGACAAGTTTATGTCTGAACAAGTTTATACTAGATGTTACTTTGATCATTGTGTTTATCTGAAAAAGAAAAATGATGGCAACTATATTATATTATTATTGTATGTAGATGACATGCTTGTTGCAGGGTCTAACATGCAAGAAATAAATGCGCTCAAAAGAAAATTGGCAAATTCATTACAATAAAGGGTATGGGAGCTGTAAAACAAATCCTTTGTATAAGAATAAATAGAGACAAGAAAAATCACAAATTAACATTGTCTCAGAATGAGTACATACAAAAGGTGTTGAAAAGATTTAATACAATGCAAAACCAGTTAGTACACCTTTTGCTAGCCATTTTAAACTTAGTAAGGAGATGTGCCCAAATACCCATGAAGACATGGATTATATGTCTAAAGTTCCATATGCATCAGCAGTTGGAAGCTTAATGTATGCAATGGTCTGCACAAGGCCTGATATTGCACGTGCAGTGGGATTTGTAAGCAGGTACATGAACACTCTAGGAAAAGAACATTGGATGGTAGTGAAATGGATTCTCAGATATTTGAGAGGCACCACAAATCAAGCATTATGCTTTGATGGTTCAAACATTTATCTACATGAATATGTTGATGCAGATATGGCAGGTGATAGAGATAACAGGAAGAGAACTACATGATATGTATTTACTGTAGGTGGAACCACTGTTAGTTGGGTTTCAAAAATCCAAAGTGTTGTTGCACTTTCGACAAAAGATGCAGAGTATGTTCCTGCTACAGAGGCTAGAAAAGAAATTATTTGGCTACAAAGGTTTATGGATGAATTGGGTAAGAAGTATGATATGGGCACATTATACAGTGATAGCCAAAGTCCCATTCATCTTGCAAAGAACTCAACATTTCATTCTAGGACTAAGCATATACAACTCAAGAACCATTTCATACAATCAGTGTTGGAAGATGGAGAGTTGAAGCTGGAAAAGATACACACTAGCCATAATCCTATAGATATGCTAACAAAAGTTGTAACCAGGGAGAAACTAAGAATATGCTTAGTTTAAATTGGTCTTCAAGGATGATGATGAAGATGAGAAACAGCTAGGTCCAAATTGGAGTCATTGTCTAGAAAATGAAGAAGCAGTGGAATTGCTACAATCATTCTCCAAGTGGGAGATTATTGGGTGTGGAGCATGATTATTTAGAGGTCTTTGTTCCAGCCGGATGTATACCTCAAGATGATTTTACACCCCTCCACGCGGGGGGGTGCAGGGGCAGACTTGTCCGCCCATGGGAGTGGTCCCCCAGCGGCGGTTTCAGTGGCAGCGCCCCCGAAGCTAAAACCAGATTTTAAATTTCCTTGTAAAAGTATAGTAATTTCTAGTCAATCTAGGTTGTTCATTAGGCGAATGATCTGACGGTAGAACTTATGTTTAGTTTAGGGTTTTTTTCCTTAGAAGGCAACCCCTCTCTTTGTATGAGGGCATTGTAATGAGGCTGTGTAATAGATGTGTATTCTCAGAGCGAGAAATAGATAGGCGAGACTGTGAGAAAAAATAGAGGATATTACAGTGGATTTGATGTAGGTTGTGTCTCTTCATTTTGGTGGATAATAGAAAAGAAGGACTAGCTGTTCGAGGTGGACGTAGCCAAAACTGGGTGAACCACATATATCTGTGTCTCTCTAGTTTTATGTGTCTGTGTTCTTCCGCGTAATATATGTCTTCCATTTCTCTGTCATATATAATATTTTTCTAACATAGGTTAGGGATAATTCTTAGGATAGTTTATTTTTTCCATTAGGTTACTCCCATCCTTAACATTTCCTTAATATGATATTTGAGCGTCAGACCTAATAGAAATTAAGTCCCACACAAACCAATTAATTTACACTTTATGTGTTTAATTTTCTCACACTTAAGTTCATGATGAATGAGCGTGTTTTAGAACAAGACAATAAAAAATTAAACATACCAGCATATCATGCAATGCGATGGATCAAATCCCTCGACGTGCAAACCTTCTTTTTCGAGTGTATAATTTGAGAAAGGTTTGCACCTCGAGGGATCTAATTACTCTTGGCATATGATAGATCCAGAGTTAGATGGATATAGGCTAGTTTTAGTAGAGGGAAACAATGTCACCTTTTTAGATTATCATTATTATGTATATGTTTGAGATAAACTTCATACCTTGAAATTTATTTTTTCTTTGGTTGACATAACTTATAATTCCCTTATTTAATTTAGTGAACATCTACACTAAAATAAATTCATCTAGTTTAAGTGATGAAATAGGATTTCAAATCACCATATACACTGAAATAAATGTATATAGTGCATTAAATCTTATTCCCTCTCTTCCCTCTCCATCTATATCTATATCTCCCTCCATCCATCTTGCAACTTCTCAACATTTATCAACATATTCATAGTAGATTTGATCGCTCCCACCCGTTGATTGATGTATCTTAGTTGACTAGAGGTATCCCAATAGTCTTTCGCTCGACCCTCATTTCCCTCCACCTGTAGCTTTCCCATCATGTTCTTAACCTGCCAAGTTGTTTCCAAGGTTCTGTGGTAGAGGGTTGCTAGGGTCTTTGTCCCACCAGTGTTAATGATCCAGCTAACCTCCTTCTCAATTTGACTATCAGGGATAAATATCTTTTGTTGGCACACCTCATTCTCCCAAACCTCCACCACTTCTTTTCCATTTGGCAATACAATGGAGTGTAACACCTTTATTTTATCTCACAACCATTTCCATGTGGGTGTGTTTGCTTCTCCCGTACCCCTTTTCCTTCACCCTGGGTTTTCCCCTTGGTCTTCCCAGTAAATATCTTACAGTTCCCATCCTCAAATTGACTGCCTCAATTAAACTTTCCCATTTGAAACTAGCAATTAATAGTACCCTATTGCTCCAACAATTCTCAATTAACAAACAAAACTCGGTACAAAATGATGTCAAGATAAGAAATTAAAGCCCTTATGACTAGGATTCCCAATCCTACCTGATTTTGTGGGCTTATCATCGCACTCTTTCGTGCTATGGATCTGATCTCAAATATTTTAGTGATAAGATTGTCTTCTCGTGTGATATTTCTCCATATCACCCTTTTATCTTCCATTCTCACCAAATTTGACAGGCTCATTATCACCATTTTCCACCCTTTGTATGTTTCCTCTGTAATTATCATGCCTTCCCGCCTCTCAATATCCTTCTTATCAATTATTAGTTGTCCTACATTACGAATATTGATATAAGTGTTCATAACCTTACATTCTTTAGCTTCCACCATGTCCATATACCTTCTCTGCATGTCCCATCTCTTGCCGTGTTTTGCTATACGTTTATATTCCATAGTTTGAGATTTAATTAATCCTGTGAGAATATGGAGATCTACTCGAGCCCTCTCCCACCTTTGAGCTATACTCCAATAGGGCTTCCAGGGAGTTTTCCTTTTCTGCCAACCACCAACAATCATCTCTTATTTGTCCCTCCTGGAGATCCACCCATGCCATGCACTAATACATCTATGAGGTGGTGACCCCTTCATTAGACATCCTATCTGTTAGAAAATTATATATTATGGAGCAATGGAACACATAAAATATTGTAGAAATATAAACACAGAAAACGCATAAAACAAGAGAGACACAGATATACGTGGTTGACCCAGTTTGGGCTACGTCCACCCCGAATAGCCAGTCCTTCCTTTCTATTATCCAGCCAAATGAAGAGGCACAACCTACAACAGATCCGTTGTAATATCCTCTATTTTCTCTCACAGTCTCACCTCTCTGTTTCTCGCTCACGGAATACACATCTATGACACAACCTCAAATACAATACCTTCATACAAAGAGAGGGGTTGCCTTCTAGGGAAAAAAAACCCTAAACTAAACATAAGTTCTACCGTTAGATCATCTGCCTAACGAATGGCCTAGATTGACTAGAAATTACTATACTTTTACAAGGAAATTTTACATCTGTTTTTAGCTTTGGGGCGCTGCTCCTGAGCCCCTACCAGGGGACCGTTGGCCCCCGGACCCCCCATCTGGGGGGATCAGCCCCCCTGCACCCCAACGATGGGGAAAAGTCCCCCTGCACCCCCCCCATGTGGAGGGGTGTACAAAATTCCTGGTGTATACATCTGGCTGAAACAAAGACCTCTAAACAATCATGCTCCACACACAACAATCTCCCACTTGGAGAATGATTGTAGCAACTCCACCGCTGCTTCATTTGCTGGTCAATGACTGCTCTTTGGACCTGGATTTTTCTCATCTTCATCTTCATCCTTGAAGACCAATTGAAACTGAGCATGTTCTCAGTTTCTCCCTGGTTACAACTTTTGTTAGCATATATGCAGGATTCTGGCTAGTGTGTATCTTTTCCAACTTCAACTCTCCATCTTCCAACACTGATCATATGAAATGGTACTTGAGCTGTATGTGTTTAGTCCTAGAATGAAATGCTGAGTTCGTTGCAAGATGAATGGCACTTTGGCTATCACTGTATAACGTGCCCATATCATTCTCCTTACCCAATTCACCCATAAACCTTTGTAACCAAATCGTTTCTTTACTAGCCTCTGTAGCAGCAACATACTCCACTTTTGTTGTTGAAAGTGCAACAACACTTTGGATTTTTGAAACCCAACTGATAGCTATTCCACCAACAGTAAATACATATCCTGTAGTGCTCCTCCTGTTATCTCTGTCACCTACCATATCTGCGTCAACATATGCCTGTAGGGAAATGTTTGAACCACCAAAGCATAATGCTTGATTTGTGATACCTTTCAAATATTTGAGAATCCATTTCACTGCCATCCAGTGTTCCTTTCCTGGATTGTTCATGTACCTGCTTACAACTCCCGCTGCATGTGCAATATCAGGCCTTGTGCAGACCATTGCATACATTAAGCTTCCAACTGCTGATGCATATCGAACTTTAGACATATAATCCATGTCTTCTTAGGTCTTTGGGCACATGTCCTTACTAAGTTTTAAATGGATAGAAAAAGGTGTACTAACTGGTTTTGCATTGTGCATGTTAAATATTTTCAACACCTTTTGTATGTACTCATTCTGAGACAATGTTAATTTTTTATTTTTCCTATCTCTAGATATTCTCATACCAAGGATTTGTTTTGCAGCTCCCAAATCCTTCATTGCAAATGAATTTGCCAATTTTCTTTTGAGAACATTTATTTCTTGCATGTTAGATCCTGCAACAGGCATGTCATCTACATACAATAACAATATAATATAACTTCCATCATTTTTCTTTTTCAAATAAACACAATGATCAGAGTGACATCTAGTATAACCTTGTTCAGACATAAACTTGTGAAATTTTAGATACCATTGCCTTGGAGCCTGTTTTAAGCCATACAAGCTCTTCTTCAACCTACACACTAGTTTCTCCTTCCATTTCACTTCATATCCTTGTGGCTGTTGCATATATATCTTTTCCTCCAAATCCCCATGGAGAAAGGTTGTCTTTACATCTAACTACTCAAGATGCAAATATTGAACTGCCACTAGACTTAAAATAGTTCTGATTGAAGTCATTTTAACAACAGGAGAAAATATTTCATCAAAATCAATACCTTTCTTCTATGCAAACCCCTTCACCACAAGTCTAGCTTTGTACCTTTGTTTTCCTCCATCTTCTTCCTTCAGCCTGTAAACCCATTTATTCTGCAATGTAGTTTTACCTACAGGCAACCTGACTAAGTCCCAAGTCTGGTTATGCATTAAGGAGTCCATCTCTTCTTCCATGGCTACCTCCCACTTCTTCCTTCTTTCAACCTGCATTGCTTCTTCATAACATTCAGGTTCACCGGAATCAGTCAACAATAAATAATATAATGAAGGAGGGTATCATTTAGGGGGTCTACTTATCCTGGTAGATCTTCTAACGCCACTTTTAGGTGTTTGGGGTGCCTGTTGCTGTTGTGGTGGTTGCTTCTGTTGTGGTTGTTGATTATTATTATTTTCAGGCACCTTTACTTTTTCAGTGATTTCATCAAGAACTGTGTATTCCTTCTTTTCTTTTTCTTGTTTCTTTTTCTGCAACTAATTCTTATACAATACCTTTTCATTGAATATTACATCTCTGCTCCTAATGATTTTGTGATTTTCATAATCATATAAGCGATAACCAAAATCATTAACACCATATCCAATGAAGGTACATTTCTTTGACTTTGCCTCAAGCTTTGTTCTATTTTCTTTATCAATATGGACAAAGGCCTCACAACCAAAAGGCTTTAAAAAAGAGTAGTTTACCTTTTTACTTGTCCATGCTTCCTCCGGAACACCACCATCCAAGGAATTTTAAGGCCCTCTGTTTATTAGATAAATAGCAGTATCTACAGCATCTGCCCAAAACTGTAAAGGCAATCCTGCATGCAATCTCATGCACCTTGCACGCTCCATGATTGTTCTATTCATCCTTTCTGACACACCATTTTCTTGTGGTGTCCTTGGAACTGTCTTCTCTCTGCGAATTCCATGCTCTGAACAATACCTATCAAACTCTTTGTTGCAATATTCACCTCCATTGTCTGATCTAAGGCACTTCAATTTGTTTCTTGTCTCAATCTCAACCAAAGCTTTCCATTTCTTGAAAGTATCAAATACATCAGATTTATTCTTAATAAAATAAATCCAAGTTTTTCTAGTTGCATCATCAATAAAAGTAACATAATAACGAGAGCCACTGAGAGATGATACCTGAGAAGGTCCCCATACATCTGTATGCACAAGCTCTAATTTTTCATTCTTCTTTTCTTTCCCAACTCTAAGAAATATTACTCTCTTCTATTTTCCATAAATGCAATTCTCACAGAAGTCCAAATCAACATTCTTCAAACCCGACAAAAAATTCCTTGAGTGAAGAATATTCATACCCTTTTCACTCATGTGTCTGAGCCTATGATTCCATAATGTTGCATCTTCTCCTTTGGAAGTTAAAGCATTAACAGAGTTAGAAATACCATTGCATAAATACAATGTACCAACCTTTTTGCCTTTTGCTATTACCAGAGCTCCTTTGGTGACCTTCCAAGCTTTATCTGTGAAAGTTGTCACACAACCTTCACCGCCTAACTGCCCTGTTCAAATCAGATTTTTCTTTAGATCTGGAACATGCCTTACCTCCTTTAGTAGCCATTGGTTTCCATTCTTCTGTTTTACAAGAACCTTACCCATTCCAACAATTTTACAAGGTTTATCATCACCCAAACGAACTTGTCCAAAATCTCCTTGAACATAGTCATGAAAGTATTTCTTATTAGGTGTGGCATGGAATGAGGCCCCTGAATCTACCACCCACGAATCAGTAATATACTCGAAATAAAGAATCAAATCATCTTGTAACACCTCACCTGTCACATTTGCTTCATGATTGTTTTCTTGCTGTGAATCTTCTTCTTTTCCCTTACGAGATCTACAGTCTTTCTTTAGGTGTCCTTTATTTCCTCATTTCTAGCACACTATCGTCGATCTGGACTTGATTTACTATGATATCCTGAGCTCTTTCCTCTTTCCAATTTTCTTCCCCTAGACTTTGCACTCAAATAATTTCCCGATGTCTCACCGGAGCTTTTCCGTCGCATTTCCTCGCTAAGGATAGCACCGACAACATCATCAAACTTTAAAGTACTAGATCCAGACACAGAGTTACTAATGGCCATTACTAAAATATTCCAACTTTTTGGCAATGAGCACAAGAATAACAGAGCTCTAACTTCATCATTAAAGTTTACCCCTATAGAACAACACTGACTTGTAATAGTATTAAAATCATTTAAATGATCTGCAAAAGATCCACCTTCCAACATCTTCATATTAAATAACCGTTTCATAAGAAATACCTTGTTTGAGGCCGAGGGTTTTTCATATAGTTTCTCTAATGCCTTAATCAAACCCTCTGTCATTGTTTCCTTTGAAATGTTGAAGGCGACCGACGCTGCAAGGCACAACCGTATTGTTCCGAGTGCCTTTCTATCGAGAAGGTTCCATTCTTCATCTTTCATACTCGTCGGCATCTTTGCTTTTCCGCCCAATGGTAAGTATAGATCTTTCTGATACAGATAATCTTCCATCTACATCTTCCACAGTGAGAAGTTTTGGCCGTTAAATTTCTCGACCCTAAACTTACCATCTTCTACCATTGCTCCCACTCGAATGAGGAACCCTTCTTTCCTACGAGTTTATCAGCTAAATAGACCTTCGGCTCTGATACCAGTTGTTAGAAAATTATATATTATGGAGCAATGGAACACATAAAATATTGCAGAAATATAAACATAGAAAATGCATAAAACAAGAGAGACACAGATATACGTGGTTCACCCATTTTGGGCTACGTCCTTCCTTTATATTATCCAGCAAAATGAAGAGACACAACTTATAGTAGATCCGTTGTAATATCCTCTGTTTTCTCTCATAGTCTCACCTCTCTATTTCGCGCTCATGGAATACACATTTATTACACAGCCTCAAATACAATACCCTCATACAAAGAGAGGGGTTGCCTTCTAGGGAAAAAACCCTAAACTAAACATAAGTTCTACCGTCAGATCATCCACCTAATGAACGACCCAGATTGACTAGAAATTACTATACTTTTACAAGGATATTTTACATCTGTTTTTAGCTTCGGGGGAACTGCCCCCGAGCCCTCGCTGGGGGACCCCCAAACCTAAACTTCCTAGGGTATACATTCAGCTGAAGCAAAGACCTCTAAACAATCATGCTCCACAAACAACACTATCCACCACCACACTTCCTAACCTTCGAACCAATTTTAATTGCACTACTACAAGAGTTGTTATATAACAACCCTAGTTAAAATTCCATGTAATAAGGTTAAAAAAGGAAAAATAATAACCAAGGTCACGGGACACTTATTCCAAGATGAATGTTGGGCAAAACATCCTAGTGTGGATTATCATTTGGTTTATTATGGCTAAGGAAATTGGAAAAGGAAATGGAAAAGGATTTGGAAAGGTAAAGTGGCATTAATGAGCATTTTATTTATGAAAATAACAGGAATTATGAGAAAAGGAAAGTGAAAGGTCACAAGTTTCATGTGAGGAGGAAAATGAAAAAAATAGAGGCCTCATTAATAAAAGGGCTTCCGAGGATCAGTTCATAGCCTTTTGTCAGTTTATTTTTGGATCTCTATCTACTATTTTTACTCTCTCATAGTCTTGGACACTTACAGAATTCTTGGAACAATCTAGCATTGAAGGATAAAAAGAAAAAGGAAGAACAATAAAGAAAAAGGGAAGAAAAGATCAAGAAAGAAACATTTTAATCAAGTGGCTACAATGCAATTACTTACAAGTATTGAGTTCCATGTATGATTTCCTTGCTAGTTTTGGCATGCATGGTACATGCACGTTTATTTTTGGTTATTTTGTTGTCATTGGAATGCGTCTTGCTAGGTGTGACCATGGCTTTTAACCTTGCCTTTCCATTTTAGGATAGCCATGGTGTGATGGGGGTCTCCTATTTTAGTTGAGTTGCATTTCCAGATTGATTTGAAGTTGAGATTGGTGATCTCAGGATTAATCACAAGGCCTTGGAATCCCTTGGTGGGATATACAATAAATTCTAGTTGTGATTAACCTTTATTGGGCTTAGGAATCCCTTTACTGGTAATGGCGTGATGCATTATAAAGACAATAGGTGGAGACAAACAAATTGATCCAGGTGGCTCCGAAGAGACACACAAGACAAAGAGGGCTTATGAATGATTGAAAATCAAACTGTTTGGATTATGCTCGAAACAGGTTCATGTTAAGTATCTCATCGTCATAATTGTAGTCATGTGAATGGTTTGCCCAATCGAGCTCGTATGGGAAAAATAGAGCTCTTCAAAGTTCAACATGACAAGGGAAAAGAGGGGCCCACAGTGTGCCACATGGCATCCTAGTAAGAAGGTGGGACCCACATGGTAGCCCATCAAGCATTGACACTTGACGTTCTTTCATTGGTCTCCTAAACCTGCATAAGAGGCCAAAATAATTTTTAAAATATGGAAAATGGTTATTAAATAAACATGTAACAAAATTCATTTTAATATATAGTTATTAATAACTATATAAAAACAAAATATATATGGTTTCGGGATCGGTAGCTATAACTCCCGTCAAACCCTTTAAACAACCAAATTGCAACAATAACATATTCGGGATCGACGGCCATAACCCCTCCAAACCCTCCGCATATATATAATATAACCATATATTACTATGGGGTGGGTTCGGGCCATCGGCGGTGGACCCAGCCCACACCCCATTGCCCCGATACCATATATCACACCGATATATATGAGGAGGACTATAAACCAAATCACTGATTAATACGTCGATCGCCAATTGTGATTTTCACTGACAACGCATGTGCCGATCGCGGATTTGGAATGCTGATCACCGATTTTTATGTGCCATATATATATCGCCGGCCCTCTCAAAGTGTCGATCACTGATTTTGATGCACCGACAACACAGTTTATATGGGACCAGCAAGGGTCGAACCCGCCCAGCCCACGTGGCCAGACCCCAAGTGGGCGGCCCCAAACATATATTATTGCGCCCGAGTTTAATGCAACTATATATATATATATATATATATATATATATATATATATATATATATATATATATATATATATAGATATAGATATAGATATAGATATAGATGTGTGTGTGTGTGTGTGTGTGTGTGTGTGTTACATGCAGAGGAAGGTATGGGGGCAGGCCACCCAAGGCAGGCCCAACCACCTGAAACTTGTTAAAAAATGATTTTTGTGTAAAAGAAGGAGGCGGGGTTTGTCTACCTGACCTCCTCCCTATTAATCAACACTTTTACCAATCCTCCTTAACTAATTCATTGGTATTTCCACCTAAGAATTTTTATATAAACTCAGCATTTTTACCAGTGCACAAAACTTGATGAGGCAGAAGGAAGGCATAGATTTCGAGGCAGTTAATTAATATTTTAATGCAGGAACCATGAATTTTACAGGAGGGAAAAAATTTCACTTTGTCAGAATTTGACAAATTTTATATGGTTTTTACACGTCTCGTTGCCATGAGTTTGGTGGCACTATCCATTTCTTTATCATAGTTCTACATTTTTCGGTCATTTCCAAAATGCACATGGAATGATGATTTCAACAAAAACATGGAGCAAAAACTATAAGCCATGAAATTTTCCCAAGGAGATAATTTTTTTACATTTCAGAATATAGTCAAGTTCATACTTGTTTTTCATGGTTTCCCGCAGGGATCGCAATGGTGAGATCAGATTCGCCATTTGAGTTGCCAATTTCTAGTCCATCCATGGAACATAATCTTTGAGGAATCCTGGGGGAATCTAAAAGATTATTTGAGCCCAGAATTCTCAACTTCTGAGAATTCGTATTTTGGATGTCGATTTAGCACTACTTGATGCCAAAAATCTAATGGTGTCTTTAGATTTCTTATTCTCTCATTTCTTCTTTTCGTCACTTTTCTAAGTGCTAGTGCAAATGTCCACATTCTTGTGCAAGTAGCAATCTTCATACGATCGATGCCTTGAGATCGATGGCCCGAGTAGCTTCATTAGTGTGACATCCACTTCTTTAGATGGCCCTTGGTTGTGAGGTATATGATGTGTTCATGTACTTCTTCTTTATGCATTATGTTGCACGGATCCTTGATTGATGTTGATGCAGGATCTTGTTTATTACATGTTGTCATGATTCCTTGCTTGATTTGATGCGGAATGTTTTATGTGATGTACCTGTTGTCATAACTGATCATATTATGCTTTGAGATCCCTTGTTGTATGTTGCTACGATACTCTTGTTGCTGTCACACATGTTTTGCATTGAGATCCCTTTTATGCCATGTTGGCGGGATGCTCATCATGTATGTTTTTTTGTCATACTGATAGGAGTCTTCTGATTGAGAATTTCAGTGGTGGAATATCTCTTAGAGCCACTCCTACGTGAGGGCATTTTTCCTTGTATGATCGTGGCATCAGCTATTTTGTAGATCACTATTATTGATAGCATTTAATGTAGCGGCCTACACCATCTTGACTCAGGGGCCCAGAGACGTAATCCCTCCTGGACGAGCTCTGTTATCAACAATTTATGTTTTCATGTGTTGATGATTGTTATGTTCCTCTTATTTTCCACATGTAGATGTATTCAATTATGTTCTTTTAACGATGAAATTTAACACATCACAAAAGTAAAAGGTCTTGGAAGGATCCTTCTTCACACTCGGACCTGGATCAAGTGGTATTAGAGCGATTTTTGCGCGTATGTGAATTGCAACGTGAACAATGGAACATGCAGTGACAAAGAATGAAATAGCAATGTACGAGACCATGGTTAACATTTCTGAAAGAGTGCAAATCGTGTATGAAACTCTACAAAAAGAGACAAAGGAAAATGAGCAATTACGGCTTCAGTTACAAGCCACAGAAGAGGCTGTGGAAGAACTGAAGCAAAACAAACATAATCTTCAAACAGAGAATGATGAATTGTGTCTACATGAAGAGAAAGAGGAAAAACAAAGTTTACTACGATAGTGGGAAGCAAAGGACAAGGCCTTGAAACAGTTGCAGCATGACCCATGCAAGGTAAAAAGTAGTTCTCCATCTTCATGTATGTTTCCTAATAATGATCTCACTGTTTTCGAGAATCATACCACAAGAATTGGCTCCAAACTATTAGAGAGGATGGGGTATGAAGGAAAATGCTTGGGTGTTAATGGCCAAGGCATTGTCAATCCCATCAAAGTAGAGGAATTACCCCCTGAAGCAAGACCTGGGTATGTTAGGAAAGAAGTTGGGGAATGTAATAAGACATCGAGCGAACCACCAACAATGGATGATGAGAAAGCCTCATCAGATCTTTCCAAATTGAAAGAGGAGGTAAAAGATGTTGATTTCCTTTCAATTTCATCTTATCATAGTATGATTTCTATTGGATATTTGGAGATCCCAATTACAGGGACAACCATGAGGCTCCATACAAGGACGAGGCACGAGGAGAAAGAAGAACTTGGTGTTAATAACCAAGGCATCACTCAACCTTTGGAGGTTGTGCACAAACGTCAATTTGCAAGCTCGAGGTACACTAAAGGAGAGTGCTCGAAGGCGTTAGATTTGTCTGAGACATCGTCGAGGAAAGAGAATGATGGGAAAACATCCCCATCATCTCATGACAGTTTCCATTGCAGGGAGAGAGTTGAGGCAAGCTCTCATCGCCATACTCACAACAGGAACAACAAATGAAAGTATAACCATTTTTGATCTTCAAATGTTCATTTCGATTATGATCATGTTGTTAATCATGAACGTAAAACAAGGCATCAGAAAACATGCACCTTTTGTGGTTTACCTAATCATACCTTTTCTAAGTGTTGGAAAAGAATGGCAGCACTCATGAGGCATGGAAGAACCTCTCAACAGGATTAAAAGAAATAGGTTAAGCATATATGGAGGAGGAAAACCTACTGCAGTCATTGCAACAGAAATGGCCATCAGAGAGCTAATTGTTGGAAGCTCCATCCAGAGCAGCACCTTAAAGACAAAGCATCAGTGTGTGAACCAGGAAGAGTAGTTGTTTGACAAGCAAAATCACCTCAAGGAGGTGACCCATTCACATTGATTAGTGAAAAATGGTTTTTAGACATGTTGTCATTTCATGGTCATTATTTTGTCAATCACTTGTTGCATTTTAAAATGTAAAAGTGATTATGTGTTTCCATCACTTGTTCAGCAACAATGATGTCTGGTCATGTTTTAAGTCATATTTTACACTCTCAAAGTGATGTTATGTTTCCATCACTTGTCAAAACAATAGTGTTTGGCCTTATGTATGTAAATCATGTGTTGTAGTGATGATTTGTTTTCCATCACTTTTTGAAGCAACAATGATATGTTGGCCTTGTTGTCATAGCTAGGGTATTACGTCCCTCTTGTTATAAACTTGATCATTGAGTATGTGCTATAAACTCATGGAAAGTGTGGGATGTTTTGGGTCATTAGTTGGTCATGTTATTTGCAAAACAATGTACTACAGGTTGCAGAAGTAGCAGGTGTCGGCTCATCGCTTAAGGCTCTGAAGAACAAATGTGAAGGAGATGGAAGAAAGACATTTTTAGGACACTTGTGATGCAGACAGGGTAAAGAGAAAGTTGTAGATTATTTTTCATGCTTTTGGAGGACCAAAAGCTCCTCAGTGGGGAGGATTGATCCAGGTGGCTCCAGAGAGACACACAGGACAAAGAGGGCTTATGAATGCTTGAAAATCAAAGTGTTTGGATTATGCTCGACACATGTTCATGTTAAGTATCTCATCATCGTGATCACGGTGGTGTGAACGGTTTGTCAAACTGAGATTGCATGCGAAAAATAGAGCTCTTTAAGGTTTCACATGACAAGGGAAAAGGGGGGCCCACAGTGTGCCACATGGCATCCCAATAAGCAGGTGGGACCCACATGGCAGCCCATCAACTATTGACACTTGGAATTCTTTCATTGGTCTCCTAAACCTGCATAAGAGACAAAATTCATTTTTAAAATATGGAAAATGGTTATTAAATAACCATGTAACAAATTTCATTTTAATATATAGTTATTAATAACTATATAAAAATAAAATATCTATGGTTTCGGGATTGGCGGCCATAATCCCTACTGAACCCTTTAAACAACCAAATTGCAACAATAATATATTTGGGATCGATGTCCATAACCCTCGCCACACCATCCGCATATATATAACATACCATATATTATTATGGGGTGGGTGTGGGCCATCGAAGATGGACCCGACCCACACCCCATCGCTGTTATCGGGAAAACTAGTGTCTATACAGAGCTGCTAGTCCCACTAAGGCTGGTAGCTACCTTAGAAACAAACACACTAAAAACTACTTTCGTTTTCCTTTATGAGAAATAGATAAGAGAAGATTAAGGATACCAACCTCTACCTTGTGCTTGGTTCCTTGCTCGATTCCTCTCTCTTCTAGTAGGTCTTCGCCACTCGCTTCCTTGTCTACCTAGCCTCAAAGAGTACCTGTAGAATCAAAGCAGCATAACACTATCCAAGAACATAGATCTATTATCATAAACAATATAGGATCAGATGTACATTGACCACACAAATGCATAAATCATCAATCATACAAGAATGTGGAGGAAAACTTGAATAGCTTTATTGGTAATCAAGAAAGAGCAAAGAGGATTACAACCAATTGTTGTAACCCAGCATCATCCTCTCAGCAAGAAATCCCTTCTTCACCTCATGAAAATCTTAGATCACCCAACACTATGATATTGCACCAAGAAACCGACAACACTTGCTTACAAGATACAAAATTCAAGCCTCTAGATCTCTGGGATGAGGGATCCATATATAGATGTCTGCAAGGGAGGTGAGTCAGCTTTTGAGATTTGATTAGTGTCTTCTCTTTGATAGGTCTTGATTCCACTTGGAGATTGATGATCTCTTACTCATCCCTGGTCAAATTCAGAGAGGCAAGTGTCACAGGAGAGGTTTCTGGAAGATTCCATGCTCCTCCACCTTGCGGATCGACCCTGCCATTTGTCCCTTCTCGCCCATCACACCCCATAGAAGGGTTTCTTGACATGCATCGCACCTATTGTGTGTATTCAGGTGGGATGCAATGCACTTTGCCTATGGAGCAGGAGAAATGGTCCAGTTTTGACCAGTTCTGAGTAGTTTTTCATGGAGAACTTCTGGGAGATGCTGTAATCAGTTGACCTTGTTCCTTGAGGGGTTGGAACAACACCTTTAGGGACTTAGGAGCCCTTGGTTTATGGACATTTATGCTTGGGCTTGCAGTGCCCAAAAATGTCTATAACAGTTGCCCCCTAAAGCACGAGGTCGTTAATCTTTTGATGTCGGGTGAAATGCTTTATCATGAGGATCCGAAGTTTTTTCGAGCTGGAAGGCAACTTGTAATAAGATACAATACAATATATTATCTTCATATTATTTTCATGATCTAGCTGAGGTGGGCATTCCCATTCTCAGCGTTATAAATTCATTTTCATGTACATAGGACAGACAATCATCTAAGTGTAGACTGATGATTCTGGTAGAGCCATCATCCCTTAGATTGGATGATTATCTGTGCAGCAATGATGTACATTTGATGTCTTTATTTTCCTGAATATATATCACAGCTCGGATGGATGAAACTAGATCCGGGGTCTTCAATCTCGTTTGATATTTACTCAAAGTACATGTCGATCCATGTGAGAGATGTTTTGGAGTCAAACATGGAAATACATCACCTGATTACTAGCCAATGATGTAAGTTGTTAACAAGTGTGAGAGGAATCACCGATAATGATAATTACCCTCAAGGTACTGTAGTACAATTCACATGGTGTGAATAAGGGACTTGGCATTGAACACCACGTAAAATCTTTCGGTTGAAGGCCATTGATGTAAACCTGTCGCCAGAAGTGAGAAACTTGCCATTGAGGCATGCAAGCTTCAAAGTACTGAAAGAGTTGTTCCTAGTTCGACTTCTTGGATAATGAGCTGATGTTGACAAGAAGTGATTTGTCATAGGAAGGCCTTAGTGAATCCCACATCAATGACATGGAATGGAGAAAATGATTTTAATGGAGGTGAAAACGATCTGGTGATATACGGTTCAGGGTGGCGGTCATGAAAGAATGGAGCAAAAATGTATTATAGTGGGTGAGACACAGGTGAATTCTCTGAGCAACTTCTCTTGAACATATCGGCAACATTGACATGATGGATTGGTAGTATTAACCCCAAATGTGGAAGGTGTGATGGAACCATGGTGATGTGACCAGTGAATGGAATAACCCAACCCGACATGGATGCGGAGTGAAAGTGTCATGTTCAAGAGCGACTTGCTACCAACAAAGTTTCTTCAGGTTTTCTTCCAAATTTTTCCCCAGTCATTATTGACTAGTACCTCTTTATTTTTTTCAAGCTTTAGGAGGATAAAATATGCTTGTTCTATAATTTTCCCTTCGAGCAAACCCATCGCTATGTTTTAACGAGCCTGGCGATAGTGAAACTTGTTCTTGTCTGTTATGGACAAGTTTGTCGCTATTAGGTTTTAACGACTTTAACGACAAAGATAACTCGGTCCTTTTCAATTTTAGAGAGTCTGAAAAGGGACATAAAGGAAAATCCAAAAATCCTTTTTCTTCATCTAATCCCTTGATTCCAAAAAAGTATAAAATAATACAAAAGGGATGAATTTTCGGTAATTTTAATGCGCCGAACAAAACAAGCGCTCGATCTTTTTGTGTAATAATCCCTCAGGTCCAAAAAAATTAAAATCTAAAGGAGGGATAGCACTTCCAGTCACTTTAACAAGCTGGAGAGGCCAATGGCTCGGCAATATTTTCATATTTTATGAGTCAGTTGAAAAGAGCTTAAAAGAGAATCATTTTTTGAGGAACGAGTGATAGATTCGGGTAGCAGCTGATTCCAGGTAAGGTTTGGAATTTTCCAATCACGGCAGTGTCACAAGGATGGCTAACAAGATCACTCTTCGCAGCTGTTCCTCAAAAGGGGTAAACAATCAAGTGGAGGTGAATGATCGGCCAATACAGAGTGGAGGTGATGATGAGAACACGACCAAGGCTTCAAAGGCTGAAGTAATACATTCACGATGGTTATTTACCAGAAATTGGTTCATTTTTTAATGAGATTAAACGCTGGGGGAAATACTTGCTCATTGCTTACGTTTATTTTTTAACAAGCTTGAATTCCACGTTAAAACTGCTCGATATAATGGTCATTTCTTGACTTTACCATTAATGACATTTTTCCTTCAAAGGTTGTGCTGCATGCTCAATTGCTTCATCAAACTAGTTAGAAATGAACAATACGTGTTTGGAAAATGAGTTAAGACACTAGTAATTTAAAAGTGCTTTTACCCCTCATTTTACCATTTCATTTGAACTTTGGTCTGTTGGAGCCTCGGAGGTGCTTTCCCCCTTGATTTTCACCAACTGATTCTAGGAGGTTCTGTGGACGATTTTTGGCGCCATCTGGACCAAAATTTTGAGAGATTTGACACAGACCGAAATTTTGAGAGATCAAGTTGTGCTGGAAAGTTCCTTTCCCCATTTTCTTGGTTTTGTAAATTTTGGATAGCAATGTGTTCTTAAGGATAGAGGACTGGCTGGATGGGATATCCAACTATGCCATTTCAAAGGACAAAATTCAGACAATGTTTGAGGTGGCAACAATTTGGGACATAGTGCAACAAGTGGTTGTACCTCCTACTTCTGAAGATGAACTTGTTGAATTCAAAAAAAAAAATGCAAAGGAAAAATAGATTTTGATGGATAGTTTGAAAGATCATGTGGTTCCTCATGTGAGAGTAAACACATATGCATGAGATGTGGACAACTCTAACCACTCTCTATCAAAGTACCAATGAGATTAGGAAGACGGTACTCAAAGAACAGTTGAAGAACATCAGGATGACAAAGGCTGAGAGTGTAGTTCATTACCTTAGCAAGGTCAAACATGTACGTGATGATTTGACTGTATTTAGTGAGTCAATTGCACCCATAGAGTTAGTCATTATAGTTGTAAGGGGACTTCCTAAGTCTTGTGAGGTCTCTAGGGATGTTTTTAGCTCTAGGGAGAATCTTCCCAATTGTGATAGATTCTGGGATGATTGTGTGCACCATGAGATGCGGAAGATTGGCGGTGGTGGGGCAAACATAGTAGATGTGGAGGATGTATCCTTAATAGCGAGTGGGAAGAACAAAGGGAAGGCCAAGAAAGGAGCCTCATTAGATGGGGCTTAAGGGAAAGGAGAAGAAGAAGAAGAAATATATGGATATGTCCAAAGTCAAATGTTGGGCATGTCAGAAGATGGGACACTATGCTACTACATGTCCTGAGAGGAAGAATGAGGGGAAGAAGGGTACTACAACTTCAATAGAGGTGGAGTAGTTTGTCTCACTTTTAGACAAGGAATTTACATTTATTACTTTTAAATCTAGTAGGAGTACATAATCCAATTTGTGGTACATAGATAGCAGGGCTTCCCACAATATTACAGGTCCATGGGAGTTCTTTTTAGAGCTTTTAGAGATGGAACTTGATATTGAGATTGTACTAGGCGATCACCGCACTATGAGAGTTATTGGTGTGGGGATTGTAACCTTTGACAGGGAGTCTTTGCCTCCTTTAAAGGTCATGGATGTTTTCTATGTTCCGAGGATGAAGAAGAACTTGATTTTAGTGTCTTCTATGGAGGAGAACAGGTTTGATGTCATTTTCTAAAGAGGGCATGAATTGACGCATCCTAAAGGAGCTTCCATCACTTTGTCCAAAGTGATTGGAGTTTGCTCCGTGAAACTATAAAGGTCCATTTTTTAGTCAGAAGGAGCATTAGTGAGTAGCACATCTAGTAGCTATCACACTAGTACCACCATCAGTAGAGACTTGTGTGAGTTATTGCACTGGAGGATGACACATATGCATCATGGAGCTCTGAGAGCAGTGACGAAGATCACTACTAGAGTTCCTAATTTTAGTGTCGAGCATTATGAGGTCTACAAAGGGTTTTCCTTGGACAAGTACACCAAGTTACCATTCCCAGCGAGTGACAATAGATCTACAAGTATACTAGACTTGATTCATATTGATGTTAGTGGTTGTATGCATAATGTGTATTTCAGTGGTTATGGGTATTATGTTATATTCATTGATTACTACTCTATGAGGACTTGGATATATTTCCTAAAGACTAAGGTTGAGTCCTTCATTCACTTTAAAGAGTTCAAAGCTCTTTTGGAAAATTAGACAGGTATGAAGATTCAGGTCTTGAGGTCAAACAATGGTGTTGAGTACATCAATGGTGTGTATTCTACCTTTTTTTCACAGGAGGGCATTATGAGAAAGTTCACCATTCCTTACAATCCCCAGCATAATAGGGTGTTTGAAAGGAAGAATAGAACTACCGTTTGGGCTGCTAGAGCGATGATTCATGATCAGTGGTTGCCTTTGTTTTTGTGGGTTGAGACATGCAATACTGTTGTGTATATTCAGAGCAGGAGTCCTCATGGATTATTGGGGAATATGACTTCAGAGGAGGCTTTCAATGGAGAGAATCATCATGTGGGACATCTTTTTATCTTTATATGTCTCAGATATTCTTATATCCCCAAGGAGCAGAGGACGAAGTTGGAACCCATGGCAATGAAGGGTATATTTATCGGTTACAACAACAATTTGAAGACCTATCGGATATTCATTCCTTCTAAACGAATGGTGAAAAGAGATATTGGTTATAGTCCAAAATCCCCTTTCTTAAATAAATCTCAACCCTTGACCTGTGGGTTATAGCCCACAGGCCTTATCGGAAGCGTTCTAGGCTTTGTGCCTTTTATAAATCATGGACTTACATTTAAAATCTAGCCATCCCTTTGTCGGCGCCTTTACATCCATTGGAAGCCACCACCCATCTGCTTTATTACTTAATTGGCTTTAAAGCCCCGCGGCCACACATATACAATTATATGGGAAAACACCACAAAACCCCCTCCGAGCCCTTGGACGGAACTCAAAATTAATACACCCGCCTTCATAAATATCAGCGGGTCTGCCCATTCGATGATCGAAATAAACACTTGACTCCCCTTCCTTTTCTTCGATGCGATAGTCGCATATCGCTATCGCAAGGTTTGAAGTGTTAACGGACCTGACACCCCTTTAAGCTGCCCATTATAACAATTTCGGGTCCGGAAGATCGGGGGTTATCGTAGCCTCTCCGCTTTGCAATGCGATGTGTTTTGTGGACAGAATGCCTCCTTCTGCTCCTCTATATAATATTTCAGCTCTGGAATGTCAGAGCTTGCACTTCGGTAGTTCCAAAGGTAGCCACTCCTCCGATGCGATATTTGGTCGGACCTAATATATCATGAACTAAATCTGATAAAGTTTCAAGTCCGGAACAATGTTCGACATAAGGGATTATTTCGAATTCTCTATGTAAACAGAGTTATTCATAGAACTCTGTAAACTAACTTAAGAAGCCTGCGTATGCCGAAATGAAAGGGAAACGAGCCCAAAGCTTCAATCACACATCATGCGGTAAAGATAAGGTGCATTCATCAACTTCCAACTCACAGTAAAACATGTTAGCCGATACATGCAGGTATACAAATTTTCAATTAACAGACAGCCATTAATGCAAATACACGGAGAAAGAAGCTTCCCAAGGAATAATGCTTCCAGCCGATCCATCTCTCTCTCTGTGCTTCACCCTCGGTCGTGGTTACTTACAATTATTTCCACCCTAGCATTTCACATCATAAATAATCACGAGACACGCATTTCATACGTTCTAACATAATCAGTAACTCTGCATATATTAATATGAAAGCATAGTTTACATTCGAGAGACTTTGGTCTCATGCACACCCACACACAGAGGCCAGATTTTCCTCTCTGATGGTCTCTCTTTACAAGCCAAATTCTCAACACTAGTGGCCTCCTCCTCTGCCCGTAGGCTTACATATGGTTATATAGGATTGGGATTGGATTACTAATCCCATCCTTTCCATAAATCACCCAAATAAAAGTTCTAAAGCTCTACATGCAATGCATACATATGCAAAAAGCCTCTTGAGGCTTTATTCCATCTTTTCCATGTTTTAAAATAGAAAAGCCTCCTTATCACTCAATGGTCCCCCTGAGCAGATGCAAGTTCTAAGACCAGCCATTCAAGACCATGACTATCATTCATCATATATGATCTGTACCATAAGCAATAGCCTGCAATACCATTCCTTTGATCAAACAACAAGATGTATCATTTAGCTTCATAGACTTTAACAACAACTTCTAACCATAATGCCAACAATGCATTATTTGAAGTATATGCTCCCCCTGAGCCTGTGCCATCTGTAGTTAGATCTGATCATGCATACATCAGTAATAAGCATCAAGACATCATCATCATTAAGTTAGGATTAAAACATTTCTAACATCTTACAAGTATCAAGACATTTCCAGACATCCTCAGCAGACTGTAATTGTTAACCAATAGAGCAAATACTGGACTGAATCATATCAGACCCCTTTTCTGAGCCTATCCCCACTCCATTTCTTCAGACTGACATATACGCGATTTTGCAGTGTAAAACTCGCGTATATACGTGGATTTCCTTCATGAAACTTGCGTATGAGAATTAGAACACTGAAGTTTGACACTTTCAACTCCCCCTGAGTTTGTTATGTCTGTGCTGTGCTGAGTACCCTGTGTTGTGCCACATCTTTCTGACTGAACTTCCTTCTTCTTCCATATCTTCAAGCATGTTGATGATTTCTTTTTATCATGAGCTTTATTCCTGCAATCTTTTGCTCTATGTCCAAACTTGTTACATGCATAGAATCTTACATGTTTCATATTCCTCCTATAGCAATCAGTAGCTTTGTGGCCAAACATATTGCAAGAAAAGCAATATCCATTAAAGTACCTTGAATGTGATGATCTTTCTGCATGATGGTCTTGAAACCTTCTTCTTCTACATATGGCTGCAACATGTCCAAGATTATGACATACATAACATTCAACATTATTCATGGGAGGAGTAAAAGATTTTCTTTGAGGAGTCTCTTTCCTTGATTGTTGATGGGGTTGTCCTTTCATCTCCTTGTAGAGCCTTTCAGATTTTGCATTAGAGATTCTTGTCTTACTTTGTGAACCAGATTCACCTTCAATAGACTCATGAAAACCAAGACCAGTTTTGATAGCAGGGGACCTTTGACTACTAAGAATATCATCCAAGATCTTAGTACTATCTTGAAATCGTAATAGTTTATCTTTTTCTTCTAATTTAATTTTCAAGATATTTACCTCAACTTGATGTTGTTCTTCTTTTTCCAGACATTGCTTCTTCAAGGTCTCTTCAGCGTTCCTTCCTTCATCCAGCTGATGCCTTAGTTTGAGGATCTCGTTTTCTTGCTCTTTATTCAGCGCTAGCAGCATTTGTCGAATTCTGGAGGCACATTCCAACTGATCTTCTAATCTGATGATTTCTTCTTTGAGGGCATTCTCCTTTTTGCTAGGTAGATCTTGCTGATCTATGGTTTGATCTGATGCTTCATTTGCTTGTCCATCTTCATTCTGAGGTGATTCAGGATCTGAATTCTTGTTTCCACTCAACGGCAAGTTGTCATTGTTCTTTTGAGCTGTCTTCTTGTTCTGACGCGCTTTCTTCCCCTTTGTTCTACGAATCTCCTTCAAGCAATCAAGCTTCTTTGAAGGACCTGCTCCGATACCAATTGTTGGAAATAATACTGAGAGGGGGGGTGAATCAGTATTATCAGATCAGTAAAACCTTTACAATTTCATACTCAGAAACATATACGCTACTTCAGTTAAGTGAACCCGCGTGTACATGCTACTGTGTCTAAAGCAACTAGCGTATATCCAGAAATATTATGATTCAGTTATCTTATCTTCAGTAAATGCATCAGAGCATTATTAACCATATTAACAGTAATAGGTGCAGTATAACAAAATAGATCATCACACAAAAGCCACACACATGAACACCATGATATAAGGTGGAAACCCAATGTGGGTGAAAACCACCTGCTGCAATTTGTCTCTTTCTTCTTTAATAAGAAACTTCTTTTACAATGTACTGGTGCAGTCCTTTACCAGCACGCAGGCTACAACCTGCAGAGGGCTACAACCCTCATAGCTCTTGTACTAGCCGATCCATTTACTAGTACATAGGTGCCAACCCTACAGAAGGCTACAACCTTCACTCGTTTTCCAGCTGCTCCTGGAAGGGAGCTACAACCCCCTGGCTCTTGTACTGGCTGATATGTTCACCAGTACGTAGGTGCCGACCTACGATCTTCCCGGGACCACGCTTCATACATTTTCATACTGGATCCATAAGACAATCACCATTGTAGTACAACCTACATCATCAATCACTAAAACACCCAATACTGAATCACTGAAATCCTGTCAACAACATCATAACAACAACTAGATCCAACTTCATCTTCAAATATCATACTTCACATTGTATACGCTACTTGGATGAACCCAACCTGTGTGTATACGCTCTTTTACCAAAATCAACCTGCGTACAGATCTGCAAATTCAAGCTTAAAACTCCGCAGCTATATCAGACATCAAAACATACGCAGATCATAATAATAAACATGCGTCAGTAGATCTAGTCTATCCACAGTTAAACCATATGAAGATACTCATTCCAAGCCTTGAGATCTCATTCCATCATCCTCCACATGAGTGAAACCTTGGTTCAGATCACCAACCCATAACCAGCATTTGGATCTCACACTTCCTCAGATTTTCATCACTCACTCACTCTCTCTCACCCATCTGATCTTCTCCTTATATAGGTTTAGGCCCTTCACAATACCACGGTCCAAAACCATAGTAACACAATACCATCAACTTCAAAACTAGGGATCAACACGTCCGTCGAGACACCATGGTCCAAAACCATAGGCACAACTTCCAAGGACTAACCGCCATGGACCAAAGATAAGTTTTCCACATGTACATGCTTTTACTGAAGCCAACCTGCGTGTACACGCTGATTCTCCTTAATGAACCTGCGTATATCTCTTTCTTGTCTTGTTGTACTATGATTTGTCCTCTGATTAAGTTGCCATCACCTGTACCTGCCTCTGAGTGAGTTGCCATCAAGGACAACACTTGTATCATAATGCCAACAGAGACTTTGGTCTCATGCACACCCACTCACAGAGGCCAGATTTTCCTCTCTGATGGCCTCTCTTCACAAGCCAAATTCTCAACACTAGTGACCTCCTCCTTTGCCCGTAGGCTTACATATGGTTATATAGGATTGGGATTGGATTACTAATCCCATCCTTTCCATAAATCACTCAAATAAAAGTTCTAAAGCTCTACATGCAATGCATACATATGCAAAAAGCCTCTTGAGGCTTTATTCCATCTTTTCCCTGTTTTAAAATAGAAAAGCCTCCTTATCACTCAATGGTCCACATCCATTCCTTTTAAGCGTAAAAGCTTTCCCTAATTCCTATGTTCTAATTTATTTATTTTGAGAATATCTAATTAAATCACACTTAAAAGCCTAAATATTAAATTGACTTGGAACTTAGGAAACTAATTCCTAAAATGCATGACCCCCTATGTCTACTATTTACAATGATTTCCTTTGGTTGAATGCACCTGCATCAACGAAGAGTGGTGATTAGGAGGGATGTGAATTTCGAGGAGGAGAGGACCTATCGGAGATCACAAGAGTATGATGAGAGAGAGCCACAAACTTCCCCTCAGAAGGAAGGTCAGGTACAGGGAGGAGGACCTCAGGGCTCTGGATCGACTCGTACAGGAAGTACTTCATTGTCATTGACATCAAGGTCACCCATGGCAAGTTCACTGAGCAATGCTTTAGGGAGTAAACTAGTAGATAGTCACATGGCACTTCAAATGACACAGACACAGGTGTTGGTACAAGTTTTTTGAGGATAGGTGTTGGTACAGGCACACCATGGTCAGTTGGCAAACCTTCAAGTTCATCGGACTAGGGAGAAGAGGATGGGGTTCCATATTGGGAAGCTTCTTCAGGGAAGAGGGGGCCCAAGTGGCTTTAAGAAACCTTGATGGAATCAGCGTTCATTGTTTCTCTAAAGAGGGTGAATAGGGAGAGTGTGCCCCCTTAACGGTTTTGCAGTTATGTAGCGAAGGCTACCAGCATTGTTGACTTTGATCCTAATAGCTATGAGGAGGCTCCCAACTGGGAGTTATGGGGAGAGGCTATGGTGGAGGAGTATGAAGCTATCATTAAGAAAAATGTCTGGGAACTAGTGCCTAGGCCTAAGAGAAAGTCAGTTGTGATTTCCAGGTGGCTCTACAAGATCAAGCATGTTTTGGATGGAAGCATTGGGATGTTCAAGGCGAGGTTTATGGCTATAGGGTTCTCAAAAACTAAGGGACTTAACTATTATGAGACCTTCAATCGCATAGTTCGGTACACTTCTATCATGTCCCTTATTTCTATTGCTGTGGGAATGGGTTAGTAGATTCATCAGATGGATGTGAAAACTACATTTCTAAATGGAGTTATAAAGGATAAGGTGTATGTTGAGAAGCCATAGGGCTTTGAGGTACTTGGGTGGGAGACCCATGTATTCTAGTTGAGGTGAGCACTCTATGGAATTAAGAAAGCTCTGAGAGCTTGGTATTCAAGGATTGTACTTACTTGGAGCATATGGGTTTTATGAAGAGTGATGCAGATTCGAACCTATACTACATTGTTGTAGGGGATGATCCACTCATTCTTGTGTTGTATGTTGATGAATTGTTCATTATTGGGGTAGAGAGACTAATTATTGGTTGTAAGGAGGATGTTGCTATGGAGTTCGAGATTGACATTGCATTAATGCATTACTTTTTGGGGCATGAAGTGTGGCAGGAAGAGCTGCATATCTTTCTGGGGCAGGGGAAGTATGTTGTGGATGTGTTGAGTAGATTTCACCTGGAAGACTCTAGACCCATGTCTACACCTATGATCACCAACTGGAAGAAGCTTCATGCCTCAGATTCTAGTTTGGTGGATCCCACATTGTATAGGTAGCTTATTGGGTCTTTGATGTATCTGGTCAACACTAGGCCAGATATATGCTTTGTAGTGAACACACTTAGCCAGTTCCTGGTTGAGCCCAAGAGGTTGCACTAGGTAGCTGAAAAGCACATTCTTCGCTATGTGCAGGGGACTACTGATTACGGTATAGACAATAGGTGGGGAGATGGAGTGAGGTTGGCACATTACACAGGTTCAAATTGGGTAGGGTGTGCTTTTAATAACAAAAGCACTTGAGGATGTTGCTTTGCATTGGGTTCAGTAGTTGTGTCATGGTTCACTCAGAAGAAAAAGCCAGTTGCTTTGAGTGCTTCTAAGGATGGGTATATGGATGCTAATTAGGCTAGTTGTGATGCCATTTGGCCTCACAAGTTGTTGTATAGACTAATGGTTATTAACCGTGATAATCAGAGTTGCATTAAACTCACAAAGAATCCATTGTTTCATGACAGGTCAAAACACATTGATGTCAGATATCATTTCATTAGGGACTATGTTCAGAAGGGGGAAGTGAAGTTGCAATATATCTAAAAAATGAGTAGGTGGCTGATGTTCTCACGAAGTCCTTTCCAAGACGAAAGCATGTCCAATTTAGGGACAAGATGGGCGTGGTCAGAAACACTTTCCTTAGTAAGAAGGAGCATTGATTTTTAATGCAGCTTGGACAGGTGGTTTCCCATGGGTTAGTCTCTGCCTTGGGAAAAATGTCGAAAATAATTATTTTCCTATGTGTGACTTTATAACGTGAAAGTGAATTTATAAGTGGTAAAGTAAATGTTACATTATCAAGTGAAAAGTGACTTTAGACATAAAGTATAATGTGGGTACTTTATTTAATGGGTGAGTTAAAAAATAGAAAGTGAGAATTAAATGCACATTTATTCTCATCCCTTGATCTAAATGAACCTTAGCGACTAGACCTTAAGATCGCCCAAAATTCAGTTAGGGAAACAAAAGGGAGAAAAAAGGAGAGACTGCATTCATTCTTCACGAGTAGATTGGAGAAAGGTGGTTGAGAGATGGAGAAAAGTTCTGAAGGAGAAATTTGTTGCAGCAAGCTAAAGGAGTGATTTCTAGAAAAAGATGGGCACAAAAATCAAGGCATATAAGACAACATAAGGTACAATATGAACATCATTTAATGTTGTGAGATGCATGCCGTTCAAGAGAAGTTTTTGAAACAAAAAAATAAAAAATCTGTATAGTCCGTACAATAGTACGAAAATTCATACATTATGTATAAAATTCATATAGTATAGTCTGTACACTCCATATCCATACATTACATGTTTCTAACTTCAAGTGGCCATGGAAATCAAGGCAAAGTGGGCATGATTTTCAAGGATTTTTGGGTTGAAGAGATAAGTTGTATTTTGTTGTTTTGTTTTTTCTACAAATGTGTTTTCCCTAAACTTGAAAGATAAATAAATTTGATGAGCTCTGTAACATATCTTTCCTGGAGAGGATTGAAGGGGTTTTGACTGGGTCTACGTTGACCAAAAATCTGTGTGTATTTTTATGTGTGTTGCTAGTATGTTTATGTCAATATTTATTTTCAGAATGTGTTAACAGTCCCATGTGTTTTATCTGCAAATTTAATTTCCAGAATTCTATATATTGAATATATTTTTTGGGAAAGGGAATTTAACTGAATGGGAGTGATAAGGTGAAATTAAAACCGGGTTGGGATTGCAGGAAAAATTTTAGTTAGCAAATTTCCACAATATTTTCTACTTTAGTTTGGTCATTTTCCTATTCTAATGGATCTTTGATGTATGCAAATATTCCAAAGTGCCATTTTCCAATCATTCCATATAATGGTGGTTAAGGTTCCTTTTCCTTTTTATTCCATACATGATTCATTAAAATCCCCTTTCCTCAAAGGAACTTCTTGCATTGCATATGGAAGAAATTGAAGAGCGTTAATTCTTTGTTGAGTAAAAGTGCATTGTAGTGAGCCTTTTTCATTGACAATGCAATTTATTCATTTTTGTACGCAACATGCTAGTGTTTCACCTAATCATCAAGCACAAAATAAATAATTAAGTAAATTAGTATAAACACATAAAAACAAAAAAATATATTAAAATTCAATTTATATAATAAAACTTACCTGAAACTAAGAATAAAGACAAAACCCAATCTCCTTTATTTGAACATAAATCAATAAGATATGTAATCAATATTTGTGGTTTTTGATAAATGTTAAATATCTTTCCTTTTGCATATTTATCCTCATATGTTAGTTTTCTTACGACAACATCATGAGCTAGTACTTGGCTATGACTCTTTCCATCTACTCAATTTAGAAGAATAAACTTATAGCTATCATATTTTCTCCAACGTTCAACATGGATGAACTCACAATCATTTATATTTGGTTGATCTTTGGAAGAAATAATATTTGAGATTTTCATGTAACATGGCATAATAAAACATCAATTAACTTGTACATAAAAAAAAAAAAAATTAATCAAACAGACAATTTCAATGTCTTACCATGTAAGTTGCATCCTTGAGTTTGTTTTTCCCTCGAAGCTTGTTAATAACATTGTAAATTGTTTCTTTGAATGAAATGTCACAAATCTCCAATGTGGTTATGGTGTTACTTCTTCAAATCCTGTAACCACTTTATTAAAAGCCTGATAAATATAATGTTTATTTTGTGACTTCTTGAAAGCCCGTAACCACTTTATTAAAAGCTTGATAGGTATCAAGTTCGCTATTATATCCAATGTATGGGAAATTAAAACCATGAGAAATATCTACAATAACTGAGTAAGATTAGGATCAAGTTCAACATTTGTAAGATGCTTGTTTCTCAGCATTTCCAACTTAATTTTTTCAATAAATATTTTGAAGGTATTTGGTACTCCATTTTCATCCTTCTTTGACATCTTTAATGAAATACAATATATATATATATATATATATATATATCTAAGTAATAAAATAAAAATAGTTTACATATGAATAAATTGATTGTATAAATCAACATACCTTAGTAAATGAAAGATAAAAATATTCAAGTGTTGTTGTAGAACATGATTCTGGGTAGTTGCATACAACATCATACGAACTCTCTTCATTCAATATTTTAACCATATGTTGTTGTATTTTCATATAATTTTTATGGCCGAATAAATAAAGTAAAAAATGTTAATATAGTGATATGTATAAAAGGCACTATCAACAAGATTATGTTATATTTAAAAGAAAATTATAATCCAAGAAAAGGTAAAAATATTTCAACAAACTTACTTTTGAAATTCTGAGCACATTTCGTCTATTGCTAATTCACCTAACTTCACACAACATAGTATTAATTTGATTATCTTTTCATACTTCACTCCTTGCATTGTTCTCCAAGGTGTGATAGTCATATCATCTAGAAGATGTTTCACTTGAGGACTTGTCTTACTTTTTGACGCAGACTTAAACCCCTGCGATGCCTAGAATCTCAAGTTGTTCAATGCACACACGCATACATCAAAACTGTACCTATAAAATTTCCTTTTGCTTGCAATTTGCATTACACTTCAATTTGCGGAACTATGTGATATTGGTTCAGGGTCAACCTGCAACGGAAAGAACCTCACCTACCATGCAAATTCTCTTGCATCTCAGCTTCAAAATTACAAAGTCACCAACTGTCTCTATCATGCGGAAGTTTTTTTATTTAGAACTTAAAATTCAAACTGCAACTCACAATCGACACTCCTTTAATCGAAGGCCACAGTGTAATTGCCAATTACATTCTAATTCCCACACCCATTCTGTTCAAAATAATCAACCCAAATATTTAACTCAAAACCTGTTCATTTGCTTACCTTTTTCATCTCTTTTCAACACTGTGTATAATCTGCTGATCACAGAGATGGTGCCTTTTTCAAATGAAATTGGCTTGCGCTATATCACACAATAAATGGTAGCCTTCAAATGCAAAACGATGTGGCCAGATTCTACATTACCTTTGATAAACTGCTTCACTGGTTTACAACAGAACGTTCCAATGACACGTTCTCCTTTACTCCGATCACCCTTTGTTTCAAACAAACACTGTCATTAAACGTGGTTTTCACTTCACGTTTTTCATTCCACCTCTACGCCTTTCAGAACGCCTTCAGGATTTGTTGCTGTCCATATAAGCTCAATTTGATATTACTACCATCTTATTACAGATCGACACCTTGCCAAATTGAATAGCTGATCGATACGCTGCCACTCATACATTCCTTTCTTTTCACCCAAATGTTAATGTACTCAATACGAAAGCCAATCAATACAACAGGATTTTAATCAGCTTACGCCTTTAACAGAGAATTAACAGAATTTCCAGTTCGCTCTGGTATGAATTCTCAACATTTCTGCTTTTGAACTTCGTAATTATCATATCAACAATCATTACCGCAAATGAGATGTAATAAACCAATAAACGCAACCAGACTTGCGTACAGTACTTTGACTTCGTATTAATCCAGAATTCATTCAAATCGACTCTTATTAAACTCAAGTTTCACTCCATAACACCACAGAAAGTAATAAAATCTTAGATCGACTTTAAACCCCAAATCCTACTGTATCAAAATCGAATGTGAAATATTTCCAGCATTCTACTTTACACAATATGCTCGGCGCTTCAATCAACCCAATGCATTTCCATCACATAGATCTATACAAATTGTCATTCGATTTACACACAACATAATTGCATTCATAACGTTCAGGAAAACAAAACAGAGCCTCGCCTTGGCAAACTGCTCCAAGGAAAGAACACTGTTACACACTCTCACCTCTCTCTCCTCACACTCTCTCACAATTTCCCATTATATAAGAAAAACACAATTGATACAAATACATGGTTTCATGAATCAATTCTGATTCTGAACCAGAAATCTCTCAACCTCTCCTAAAAAATCTCTTTAATCCCACTCTTTTCTAAACTAACACTAAATAAAGCTTTTAAAATCTCTCATACTTTATTCTAGCCAAATAAATCCAACTATTTGGCCTGATCTCCATACAAGGAGAATCACTCAGCCACCTATACCTTTTTCTCAATAAATAAACATTTTCACATATTTAAACAAATAATTTCATTAAATTATTTTCTTTCAACCCCTTGCTAGTCACAACATGTGACCATACTATCACATTGCTGACTAGGCCTGAATGCTCCTGCATCAGACTCCCAAAGTTGAAAGTTTCCATGACCTCCTAGTCATGTGTTTCTTCTGTTGTCCATCCAGTATCCCAAACTTTACTTTGTAACTGGTCATCACTTTCATTATGCTGTTCAATTTCTCTGATTTCAGCATCATATTTATTAATGCTGTCTTCCACACCTTTTCCTCCATCAGGTTCTGTAAGCTTCGTTTCTCCTTTAGGTTCCTTGAGTAATTTTTCCAAGAATTCTATTTCCTTGTAAAATCTCTCCATCAGTTCATCACAATTTCCATTCTCAGCTTTATTCTTTTCCTGACAATCCTCTTGAGTTGACCTGTTTTCTACATCATCATATTGCAAGCATCTTTCATTAATTCCATTAAACAAATTCATTGGTTTACTTTTTTGTAGTCCCACTATGGAATTGTCTTTAGAATACTGGTCTCTATCAACCTCATCTGACTGTTTCATACCAAACAGGATTTCATCTATGAACTCCTTTTGTTTCAATAGATCAACACCTTCTTCCTCTAAAAGGGATTCACCATCATACTTTACCTCAAGATCTACATTCCTGGTGACAACTTCATCAGGCTGTCCATCACCCTCTGCACTTCCTGCAAACATACACAAACTATAAGAATCAAAATCACAAGGCTTCATTGCCTCATCCGCTTCCTTTGTCAACATATCCTCAAATTGTTTTGAACTATGCCAATAGTCCATGCAATCTTCAGCTGACCTCTCATTATCTTCTTCTCCCAACATTTCACCTTGTTCTGGTTTGCAAATGGAGACTTCCAATTCTACCTTTGCTTCTCTGAGTTTCTCTGATTCCTCTTGAGCACTCAATATCTGCTCAATCTTCCTCAATTCTTCTACTATCTCTGACTTCACTTGCTGATTTCTCTTTTCTCGTAGCCTTGGCCACTTTACTCGTTTCCTCATGGTCCAAACACTTTTCTGCAGCATCTTCATCAATATTCCAATCTAGAAATCTATCTCAGCTTTCTCTCGGTCAAATTCTTCTTGACTCATCTTCATGCAACTTGCTTTGGCATCTTCCCTTCTGCTGTGGCTTCCTTGTGAATTTCTGCTATGACTATCTGTAGTCATTTTCTGCTCCTCTCTTTCCATGAGCTCCTCGCACCTCTGCAACAAGCCTCTGCAACAGTAAGTCCTTCTTACTGCAATCTTACCTCACTAAGCTCTCCTCACTCAGTCTTTTGGTAAGCACGATCCCCTATCTGGAATCTTCTCCTGAGCAACACCTTTGCTCCCTCTAGGCTTCTGCAATCTCTCACTCTCTCTTTCGAAGACACTTCAATTGTCCTCTCTGTCCAATCTCTGGTTGGAATCTTCAGGTTCACTGCCACTTCTGCTTTTAAGAACGCATCTGGTTCTTTCCGCTGAGACTTTCTTCACTATGCCTGCAACCAAATCCCACAAATAGTTCTTCAAACCAGAATTAAATATCGACTACAAACTCACCTTCAAGATCCTGTTGATCTTGCTTCTTTCCTTAACTACATTTGCATACCTGTGCTGCCATCTTTATCAGTTTCACAATCCGACATTCATTCACCACATGCGATTAACTAAATAAAAAAAAAAAAAAAACTTGAATCCTTTCCCAGAGCAATTCCAGCTCTTCAACAAAACCTTCTGTCTTCATTCAGAAAACAAACATTCTTCAATTTACCAGAGCCAAGCTCTGATACCAAAAATGACGCAGACTTAAACCCCTGTGATGCCCAGAATCTCAAGCTGTTCAATGCACACACGCATACATCAAAATTGTACCTATAAAATTTCCTTTTGCTTGCAATTTGCATTACACTTCAATTTGCGGAAGTATGTGATATTGGTTCAGGGTCAACCTGCAACGGAAAGAACCTCACCTACCATGCAAATTCTCTTGCATATCAGCTTCAAAATTACAAAGTCACCAACTGTCTCTATCATGCAGAAGTTTTTTTATTTAGAACTTAAAATTCAAACTGCAACTCACAATCGACACTCCTTTAATGGAAGGCCACAGTGCAATTTCCAATTACATTCTAATTCCCACACCCATTCTGTTCAAAATAATCAACCCAAATATTTAACTCAAAACCTATTCATTTGCTTACCTTTTTCATCTCTTTTCAACACTGTGTATAATCTGCTGATCACAGAGATGGCGCCTTTTTCAAACGAAATTGGCTTGCGCTATATCACACAATAAATGGTAGCCTTCAAATGCAAAACGATGTGGCCAGATTCTACATTACCTTTGATAAACTGCTTCACTGGTTTACAACAGAACGTTCCAATGACACGTTATCCTTTACTCCGATCACCCTTTGTTTCAAACAAACACTGTCATTAAACGTGGTTTTCACTTCACGTTTTTCATTCCACCTCTACGCCTTTCAGAACGCCTTTAGGATTTGTTGCTGTCCATATAAGCTCAATTTGATATTACTACCATCTTATTACAGATCGACACCTTGCCAAATTGAATAGCTGATCGATACGCTGCCACGCATACATTCCTTTCTTTTCACCCAAATGTTAATGTACTCAATACGAAAGCCAATCAATACAACAGGATTTTAATCCGCTTATGCCTTTAACAGAGAATTAACAGAATTTCCAGTTCGCTCTGGTATGAATTCTCAACATTTCTGCTTTTGAACTTCGTAATTATCATATCAACAATCATTACCGCAAATGAGATGTAATAAACCAATAAACGCAACCAGACTTGCGTATAGTACTTTGACTTCGTATTAATCCAGAATTCATTCAAATCGACTCTTATTAAACTCAAGTTTCACTCCATAACACCACAGAAAGTAATAAAATCTTAGATCAACTTTAAACCCCAAATCCTACTGTATCAAAATCGAATGTGAAATATTTCCAGCATTCTACTTTACACAATATGCTCGGCGCTTCAATCAACCCAATGCATTTCCATCACATAGATCTATACAAATTTTCATTCGATTTACACACAACATAATTGAATTCAATCAACCCAATGCATTTCCATCACATAGATCTATACAAATTGTCATTCGATTTACACACAACATAATTGCATTCATAACGTTCAGGAAAACAAAACAGAGCCTCGCCTTGGCAAACTGCTCCAAGGAAAGAACACTGTTACACACTCTCACCTCTCTCTCCTCACACTCCCTCACAATCTCCCATTATATAAGAAAAACACAATTGATACAAATACATGGTTTCATGAATCAATTCTGATTCTGAACCAGAAATCTCTCAACCTCTCCTAAAAAATCTCTTCAATCCCACTCTTTTCTAAACTAACACTAAATAAAGCTTTTAAAATCTCTCATACTTTATTCTAGCCAAATAAATCCAACTATTTGGCCTGATCTCCATACAAGGAGAATCACTCAGCCACCTATACCTTCTTCTCAATAAATAAACATTTTCACATATTTAAACAAATAATTTAATTAAATTATTTTCTTTCAACCCCTTGCTAGTCACAACATGTGACCATACTCTCACATTGCTGACTAGGCCTGAATGCTCCTGCATCACTTTTTGTACATATTATGAGTTTACACTTTTTAACCTTCTAATTTTTTATGGAAATACTCTCCCACATGTCAAAAATATCATCAATCAATTCCCATATCTCCCTGTGGTGAAGTAAAATTATAAGTGCAGACACGAACGAATTCCTCTAGCCCAATAATGGGTTTAGCCACAAAAGATACATTCTATGGAATATTTCCATAGGTTAGAATCAATCAATAGGGCATACCTCGTGGTCTCTTATCCTGATTGATGATGTCCTCAATTGCTTGCTCCAGCAATCTCTTGCTTCCTTCTTCAAGCTCTTGAAACAAGTAAACAACAACAACAGACAAACATAATAGTAAACAAATTGCAATTCAACCTACTTAATGAGTCAAGAGTTGGCATTATGATGTATGTGTTGTACTTGATGGAAACCCACTCGTAGAAGAACAACTCACTTATATATATCTAGATGAATCTACTGAAGAGATATCACATGTGACAGAATACATGGGATGTAGGACAACTCAAAGGAATCAGATGATAGTTCTCAGTATGACAAGTTAGCTTTTCCATCAAGTATGGGGAACCGGTCTGCCGTCGGAAAACCTGCAAGCAAGTACACATATATATACATAAACTAAGATCTCTGTCAATTGATACATGAATCATTGCATGGATGCAACCATCTAGAGAATGATCATGTAAATGGATCTAGGTATGGGCGCATCCATCTGTCAAAGAAGATCATAATGAAACCAAGGTATGGTTGTCACCATCCAATAATGAGAAGGATCACATATGATAACTCATGGTCTGGTCACAGCCAACCATATGAAAGAGACATGCATATCATAAACCATGTGACACCACTTCATAACCTAGACTTTTTTGATCTCAGTCTAGGGTCTTACGCTCCAACACGACCTGATTGAAGTACAGATTCTAGCACGAGAATAGATGGGTTGACGTCGAAGATACTAGAAAGTTGCTTGATTACCAGTCAATGATGTAAATTGTTAACAAGCGTGAGAGTAACCACCAGTAATGACAACGACCCTCAAGGTACTATCAGCACAATCCACAGAATGTGAATATAGGAACTGAAGTCGAACACCCGTGAAATGACTCGATCGAAAGCCAATGATGTGAACTTGTCGTCAAGTGCAAAGAACTTGCCATTGAGGCAAGAAAGCTATAAGGTACTAGAAGGGAGTCACTTGGTCAACTTCCCAGATAATGAGTTGAAGTCGACGGAAAGTGACCATGTTGAAGGAGGGCCTTAATGAATCCCACATCATTGACACAAGACGAGAGGATGCAAAATGATTTTGGATGATACAGAGAATCAGAGGTAAGTGTAACTGTAGAAGGACAACTCTTGAACATATCGGTGACACAACCAGAAGTTTGGCATCTTTTGAATCCATGGTATTGGTGGTCATGATGACATGCCAGAGATCATATGGAAGGAAAAAATGAATGCCCAAACCCAGGTAGGTCAACGATATAGAGGAGGATGTCCCAACCTGACATGAAGAAAACTGTCTCATGTTCAAGAGTGAGTTGCCGACACGACTAATAGATTTCCAAATTTTCCCCCACCGTTTCTGGTGAGTACCACAATTATTTTTTAATCGCAAGCTTGAAGGGGTTAACATATGCTTGCAATGTAAATTCATCCTTCAGACGAATCCAACCTAGTGAGTTTAACGATCCCTAGGAAGGAGAAGCTCGTGTTCGTCATGGTGATGAATCTGATGTCGTTTAATAATTTAATGAGTCCGAAGAAGATGTAACTCGATATCTTTTTCATGTTTAGAGTGTTTGAAAAATACATGTAAAAGAAAAATCTACATGGTCCCTTTTCATACATTTGTGTCTCTCGAGCTTGAAAAGGTAGAAAACAATACTTGAGAGAATTGCTTGACAATTTCAATCAAGTAGTCTTTTTCATAAATAGCACCTCCCAGCTCGAAGAAGGGCAAACTTATACTGGGCACATGACGCTTTGCATCTGTTAATAGTTCAAAATGAGAAGGGCTCAACTATCTTTTCATTTTTAAAAGGTGGGAAAAGAGATGAAAACAGACCCCCCATTTTAATTCTCTTTAACGAGTCAAAAAGGGAAAAAATACTCGGCGATATTTTGATGTGAGTTTACCGAGTCGAGAAAAGAGCTGAAATATGACTCAACACCATCGTTGAACATCCATCACCTTTCACTGCACAAGTAACGAAAAGTGTATTATCAAGTCCTCAAGGAAAAACAGGTCAAAAATATTTACAAAACCTGATATTTTCATGAAAAATGAAGAAAAAGGGAAAAAGTAAATATATTTTTACCATTTACCATTTGACCTTTGTAGTGAATGCTTTTTACCCACTCTTGCCCTATCTTTTTTGGAGCAGATTGCGGGAGATCCAGGAGGCCAATCGACAAACCGTCAATTCTAGGTAATAGTCGAAGCCTTGAGATCCATTTTCATGGTATTCGTTTTTGTTTTTAGCCATTTTTCAGATTTTTAGGGAGGTTTTTGAGAAATTTTTTGACCCTCGGTCACGATTCTTAGGCATGAGACCACACTGACCGAGGGTGATTTGCACACCCGGTCGCACCAATCAGTGTGACTGTTTCTAAAATAGGCTTGTCGACTGGTGCGACTATTTCTAAAATATGCGCGCCAACACTGTGAAAGGGGAAAAATCAATTTTCCTCAAGAACTGACTGTTAAAATTTGGATTTTATGTGGTAAAATTGATCACTAACTTAAATAAATGGCTTTTGTAGGAGAGAGATTGTTGAAAATGGTGGATTGGATGGAAAGAGAACATGAAGATGTGGACACCTGGGTAATGAATGATCCAAATTGCCTAGAGGCTTTGAGGGCTTGCGGGCTCCTCAAGTTCTTCCTTACACCAGGGATGCGGGCCCAACCTAAATTGCTTTGATACTTAATAAGCCTTTGGGACATCAATCATTATATTTTTGTCATTGGGGACCACGAGCTAGAGTTGACAACTTCAAACATCTACTTCATCACTGGGCTATCTCGCATAGGTGAGCTAGTGAACTTGTATGGGTCACATCTGATCGGGGCAAGAATATATTCCCTTCTTACTAAGCATTGTTCTGAGGCCTTGAAATCAAAAAATGGGAAGATCAATATTTCCAATGTGCAAGATTTGACACTAAGGGTGCTTTTGTTGACCATCAATAGAGTGGCGGGGTCCCAAGAGGAACATGAGACTAACAAGTTGAAGTTCCTCTATGCTATTGACTGCACAGCTCCTATGATATTCAACTAGGCAGAGGCCATGAAGATGAACATGAAACATGATTTGTCCAAGGCCTCTGCAGGAAATATGAAGTAATTTGGCTTTAGATCAGTACTTGTGACCATTTTCCGAGAACGAGTACGACTGTTCCAGTATTAGTTGACTGAGGTTTATCCTCATGTGCTACGTGATCTGTGGATGGCCCGCCGGAGTCGTTTGATGCCCATGATCACTAGGGGTCAGTAGATGTCCTACCGACTAGCATTTGTTTCATGGCTAAGACGACATAAGATTGTCATGTAGGATTGGCCATATAGCGGCACTGATTTCCATGGAGACCCGGATATGCCCTTTCCAAATGGGGAGGACTTTGATGGTGAGGGTAAACAATCAATTTTTTTGATTTTGATGTTTTTTAATTGTTTTTTGATATATGCATGCTTATAAAATTTTAATTTCCTATGCAAATGTTGGACCAGAGTAGCCAGCCGGGATGTCCGTGATAGCCAAATGCTACCGCGTCCTATTGATGTTGTCACCCCTTATCAGGAAGGGAGAGATAACAAGGAGGAGATTGCGAGGAAGCTTGAGTGGTTGACTCATGGTTTCGTGGAGTATGCTCGGATAGGAGACATGCCTCAGCGGTACCAGAGACACATAGTCAGAGTCTCATATTGGATCTGCTGATTGTTGGGTCATGTTCTATGGGCTATACCCTGCTATCATGACCACTATGTCAATTAGTTCCTAGGTTCAGCACTTACATATTTTTTTGATGCCTGCATTCCACGAATGTACGAGGCCTATGAGAAGATGATGTTATTATGGACGTACATATTATTTTTTGTGGTTTTGATCGTACAAATGGTTTGTCTTATCTTTTAAATGTTTCGTAAATGTTTATCCAACACATAATTAGATAATGCTTCTGTCAATGTATTCATGTGTCTAGGAATATGATGATATGTAATATAATCAAAATGTCTTTCCAATATATGGATATAGAGATACACTTGTAATATTTGAGGCTTCCTAATAGAATATTGCCCGTTGAGTTGAAGGATGATAAGCTGTGAATCCAGGCTGACAACCAATTCCCTTATGCCAAGGGCGATGGATTCTGACAACAGTTCGACGATCGCACTGTATTCAATAATGTTGTTGGTTGTACAACCTAGGCAGATACCTTGAAGGTCAATCAACTCACCATTAGGGTTATAGATAGCCCATGTCGCGTATGATAGGTTCCAGGTACTATGACAAGCACCATCAATGAAACCAATGTGAAGGGTTGCACACATCTGCAAAGCAAGAAAGCCATAGTAAACAAGAGATTTATTTGAAAACTTATTTCACAAATCCATGCTGTACAGAAATGAATACCCACTAATGTACATAAGTAACCATGCAATATGACCTAAGCATAGTAATTTTTGAGGTAAAGCCCATTGTGGGGCTTATTGAGAGGATTTCCTTCAGAGTCAATCAGTTCATAGGCTGCTTTTTGCAAAATGCGTTTTTCAATATAGGGTCTGTGCCACATAGGTTCGAAATTTCCTGTCCCCAGCTTATCATTAGCTTGGTCGTATAGCAGGACCAAATCACTCTTAGAGAAAGTGCAAGGGGAGACTGACTGGTCAAAATGGGTTTTGACCCGTTTCTTTTGTGCTTTGAGGACTAGGGCAGTGAGATGGTGAGTCTCGTCCAGTCGTTCTAGATATAAGAGGTGTTCCTCTAAAGGTGATGTTTCAGGGAGGAGTTCAAAATCTAACTTGAGAGAAGGAATCTCACATTCGATTGGTAATGTTGGTTCCATACCATGGACTAGATGGAATGGTGTGAAACTAGTGGCGTCTTTTGTTGAAGTTCGATAGGCCCACAGAGCTTAAAAAAGCATGAGATGAAAATTTAACTTGTGCATCCCAATAGTATACTGAAGCATGCTGACCAAAACCTTGTTCACGGCTTCAACTTGGTAGTTGGCCTGAGGGTAATATGGGGTCGAGCCATCCTGGCACAAGCCCAATGCAAATGTCAGTTCTGCCATCATGTAATCTCTAAAATGGGAATGATGGTCTGTGACAATGGCTTGGGGTACACTGAACCTAGAAATAACATGGTTAAAAAGGAATTGAGTTGTCATCTTACCATCCGCAGAATATGTAGGCATTTCTTTAGCACATTTGGTGAAGTAATCCATAGCAATGATATTGTAGCCATTTCCCCCAGCCAAACGAGGGTTACATGTCATATAATCTATGCCCCATTTGGAAAAGGGACTAACGGTAATAACGAGGTGTAGGTGAGTGAGTGGGGCACGCATCTTGCATTGATATATTTTACATTCGTGACACTTGCGGATGGTAAGAATGCAGTCTTTGAAGATGGATGACCAGAAATAACTAGCACGAAGGACTTTATGAGTTGTAGTATAACAAGACATATGACCACCACATGCCCCGGAGTGGCAATCATTGATAGCTCTTTCAGCTTCCTCAATCGTCAGGCATCGGTAAAGAATAGAATCAACATTGACACAGTATAAAGTATCACCAATAATGTGGTAGGGTTGACAATGATGATGAATCCTTTGACGATCATCTTTGGTCAATCTAGACTGAAATGTGGAGGTTTGGAGATACACAATGATATCACCATACCTTGGATCAAAGGTGCCAATTAGGAAAAGGGTCTCATCTGAGAGTTGTTCATTTGCACCAGTAGGGAGAGCTTTGGAGGGAAGGGAACAAATCAATTCATAAAAAACAAGTGACTTCTTAGATTTGGCCAAGATGATGTTGACGGAGGAAACATGAGGAGGTGGGAGTGGAAAAATCGCCACTAAGGAAGAATCTTTGAAGATACCTGTCCCCACTCTCTCAAAATGAGCACCAGTGTGCCTGACATATGGAAAATTTCCATCAGATGAGGAAGAGGCAAAGAAATACAGCTGATCCACAGTGACAATATTCCCTTGATGGGGAAAAAGGATCACGCGAAACAAAGAGGAGGCCACGACATGCATGGCATGAATCCAACTTTGGCTGAGCAGAATATTATAATTGAGATTGGCATCAAAAATCTCTACTTTGACTTGCATTTTCTTGCCTTCTAGGGTGATGGCAAGGTTAGGTAGCACACCGAAGGGTCACAAATCGTGCCCATTGAAAGTTTCCAAACTGTTTGGAAACTGGTTCAGTGTAGGGGAACCAATGGCCTTCCAACACACAGTTGACATGATGCAGGTAGAAGAACCCTCATCGATGAGAGTGCGGTGGATGGTTTTCTCATTAATGATTACCTGAATAAGAAATGAAATCTAATGAGGGATCCTCATAACATGGTTCTCTAGATCGAAACATATCATATTAGAATCGATGGCATCGATGCCCCCGATATCTGATAGCAAAGATTTCCGCTAAGATGGGAAGCTTTGGAGTACCTCTAGAGCCAACATAGTTGACGACACAAGAGCCAAATAATCAAAAATATTTTAATGTTCAAAAACTCAGGCATTGGGAATATACCGGGATTTTTGCAACACAGCTTGAGAGGGTGGTCGTGTAGTGCAATCAGAGTTAGGGTGCTCGATTTGTAGAGAGAAAGAACTCAGGGTAGAAGAAGAAGGTAGAGCTTAATTTCTTTCCCTGCTATGGGAGATTGAGTTTGATAATTCTTTGATTGGGTAGCCACATTATTGGGTGCACTCATCATGAACACTTGAGATCTAGAGGAAGTGGATCAGGGTTGGTCTACCATCTGAGTCTGTTCAGATGGAAAAGGCTCCTTGAGGAAAATAGGGGTCCCTTTGAGCAAACGACTAACTTCGTATCGTCGTGGACAATCCTTAGTATAGTGATCCTCCTCGCTAATGAGGCAAGAATACTTGGGTTTCGATTCTGAGGATTTGCTAGCAGATGATTTGGGAGGACCTTGTTTCGGGGCATTAGCTTTAGCTTTTCCTTTGCCTTTTTTTTTTCCTTTTGAGGATTTATCTGCTGCAGTAGATTGGACAGCGTGTACGTCTGAGGTTTTACCAGGGCCTAGGAAATTTTGAGATGAACTATTGGGAACAATATTTGGGACCGCCTTCCATTTGGAAGAAGTTTTAGCAGGGGTCTGGGATATTGAACCAATTACTCCATCGACAAGAGGGACAGCGGGTGACTTCGATGTTATGGGATCGGATGATGGCCACAGAGCATTGGGTAACAACTTCTATAAGGTGCTAGACTGGGAGTAGACCAGGTCCAAGTAATAGGCACGAGTGATGGCTTGCTATTCAGTGACGCATACACCCATAGCTATATCCTGAGCAATCAGGGCTACGAACGATTTGGTAAACCATTCAGTGAGCAACTAATCAGCTATCTCGAACTTGATCAGCCGATGTCTATGTCTCCATTCATGGATATGATCATAGATGCGTGTCACAATGTCTTACTTAAGCAATGTGAGTATATAGTTACATGTTTCATAGCGAACTGGCAGCTGAAAGTGCGTGAGAAAGGCCATGGATAACGAATTGAAGTCATGAAAAGTACTTCGAGGTAGCTCGATGTACCATTCTTTTGCGGCACCTGTGAGAGTCCATTGGAAAAGACGAAGATGAATTGAATCATCTACATATGAGTTTGACGAACACCAAAGGTGATATTTCATCACATGGGCCTGAGGATCTTCTCTGTCTTTTCCATCAAACTTTGTGCAATCTAATGGTAACTTGGATAGCACTAGAGGCCAGTATGGTGAATGGAGGGCCGGGACATTTGTAATATGCGATACATTTGGAAACTCAAGTGTAGCCAAGAAAGGTAGTTGAGTGTTAAAAGGCATGGGTGGTAAATAAGTGGGCCCATAAGGAGGATCACATCCTTTTTGGTAAGGATTTTGGTCTCACAGTGGGGGATTCGGGCCATATGGGATGTGTGGCTGCCCCCATTGCAGATTACCTTAACTAAAGGGAGGGTTCAGACCTTGAACACCTTGAAACTATCCAAGCACAAGTTGCTGGTAGGCAACATATGGGTTGAAAGGTTGTTGAGCCTGTTGACCTTGGACGTATTGATATGGGACCTGACGTCCAGGAACATAAGGTTGTCGAGCTTGTTGCCCCTGAAGAAGAGGGTTTTTGACATGCAACCCTCGGGCATGAGGTTTATATGGTTTTTTCCCTTATACATAGGGATTTTCTACCTGGTGCCCTTGGCCGGCAAGATTCTGAACTTGTTGGCCTTGGACAAGAGGATTCTGCACCTGCTGCTGCAATATTTGACCTTGAACCTACACCTGCAAGCGTTTCCCTTGTTGACAGGTATATAAGGGTTTTTACTGCCTAGGTTGGTTTTGTTGGCCTTACAGTTGTAAAACTTGTCCCTAGGTTTGCATAGGTTGGCCATGTGAGGGTATGGGCTGAGAGGTGTGCAGAACATATTACATCTGCTGCTACACAGCCTGCTGTAATTGTTTTAAAGATTGACCTTGCGGTTGTTGCAGGTGACCTTGCTATGGGATAATATGCCCTTGATGTTGCCTGGAAATCCCTTGCTGCAACAAGGGTTTCCCTTCTGGTAACAAAGGTTGCCCTACGTGTTATAAAGGTTGCCCTTGTTGTTTCAAGGGTACTTGAATAGTGCCCAGGAAATTACCGAACTGAATCTGGCTGTAGCCAGGCTAGATGTACTACCTAGATGGGATGGTGTAAGGTTGATTAACCAATCCTTGGGAACCATATGGAACATAAGGATTTTGGTATGGGACTTGGGCCCCATAGGGCTATTGATACTAAATGTTTCCTAATCCAGATGGACCAATAAGATTCTGAACCTATTGGTACTGGACATTACTTGATCCAGTAGGGTTAGCATGGTTGTAACAATACCAAAAGAGGGTTGATTTATACCAAGCATGTGAGCTTGTGAACTGCTCACAGTAGAGGCACCTGACACCATGGAAACATTCAGGATCTCCCCCCTAGGTGGTGGCACAATATGACCATTGACTAATGGGACAAAGGAACAGATGGAAGCAATCTTTGATGCCGCAAGTTGTGACTGATGTGTAACTGGGATTGATGATACAAGAGTATTTGGGATGGAAGGTTGTGTTCATGACCAACGAACCTAATGTGGGCCCGATCCCCAATGCCCAAACAGGATTATGGTAGAGTGACGAGGCACTAGGAGTGCCTAAAACTAAGTGCCCTAAAGACACATAGGTGGGTGGCAAGCTAGCAGGAATACCTTCTGAATAAGCGAAACCATCGGGAGGGAACTACAACCGCAATTCTTCCCCCTCAATAGTGTGTGGATTTGGGACTTCAGAGTCATCTGGAGAGTTGACTGGAGCATCGCCTTTGGGTTCCATGTCTGAAAACAAACAGTGACTAATAGTCGAACGTGTACTGGGGGATAGTTCTAAAGGAACACTCGGTTGATCGTACGGACTGTAAGGGCACTGTTGTGATATCTGAACAACGTCAAACAGAGGGTTCAAAGGATAGATCACCAGTCCAAGCTAACCATCAGTGGTTTGCGAGTTCTCTAGACTTCGAATGAGATTATCTAGAGATTTTGGGTCAAGATCAGCAAATGACCCTGAATCAAAAGTAGGCGAAGGACAAGATGATAATGGTTGAACACTCAAAACAACTACATTTTGGTCCTCAAATGGCTCTGATAACTCATGAAGTGACTCCTCAGACAATCCTTCAGGAAAAGGAGAGGAAAAGGAATTGGGTGAACTAGATGGTTCAGCCACGATGACCTTGTCTTTGTTGACAGAACAAATAACTCCAAGGCTTTAAAATGTCCTTTGAAGGGAACTCATGATTTGGTCAAAAAATCTAACCTGATGTTTTGGATCGTGGGCAATCAATTATTAAGATGCACAAAAGACTGATGTTCTATCATTCTTTAAGAGTCGAGAAATAAACAAAAGATGACTCTGTCACTTTCGATTAGAAAGGAGTTCGAATGGACAAGTGCTCAAATGGTCTTTTAAGTTGAATGAGTGAAAAATATCGAAGGACTACTATGGATGATCTAGGTAAATAGGATTACCAGGCAACTGTGAGTTGTAGAATACCTCCTAGCGAACCAAGAAGTATGAGAAGGAAATCTCCCCGAATGTTGTGTTCGGTGCATCACGTTTCAAGGTGGCAGACTCAAATTCCTAGGGATAAAAGGATTGTAGCCTAGTGGGGTCTCCATTTATATACTCGACGGTACATGGAGCACAAATCCGTGCTAGCACTATCTAATGCCAAAGCTAACGACAACTGCTAGGTTTATAGACATCGGAACACATCTCTAGCCTAGACCTTCTATATGTGATCATAAATGTCAAATGCGCCTTAGGTTAATTGAATTAATTTTAGAGTTGATCTTAACTTAAGTTTCATTTTTCAGGTCTTAGTGGGGCTACTCGAAAAACCTAAAAAATGAAACTAAATGGGCAAAAACCCTTTCAATTCGATGAAATACGTACACTAGAGAGAGTATAAACTGCTCAGTCAAAATGAAAACAATCAAGCAACTGAAAACTAAATGATTTTTCACTACTTTAGTTTTCAAAAAATAAACTAACGAAAAATACATTCCAAATCCTAATTTCCTGACAAGCACTTATCTCTTCCTTTTTCAAATGCTGATGTAATTCTAGTTTTTTAAGAGATGTGAATCATACTGATGCAACAAGATAGAATTTCACACTTTCTCATGAAACATCGAAACAAAATTTTCACATACAATCCTTCAATGAAAAAGTTTCTAAAACTACAAGCTCCTCAAGCTGATGAAAACATGAAAAGAGAAGTTCACTCAGATCAATGAAACACCAACTTTTTCAAGCACAATACTGAAATTATAATCTATGCCGGAAAACGATGTTCATCTTAGTAAACGAAATTTTTTCAAAACTTGTGCAAAAGATCCCAAAATCATAGAGAGGACCAAAAATAAATGCAAGGAGAAAATACACCTACAACCAAACTCGATGAGTCCACAAGCTGCTGAATGTATGACTAACTAGATATCCTAGTGTCATTGGCCACCCAATGACTTGATCAATCAAACAGCAAGATGACAAGCCAACAAGAAAGAAAAAACCAAACAAAGAGTAGCTTTCTGATCAGGAAGAAAAATATTCAAAAGGCTCACAGGGTCAAAAACACCAGAGAAGAACACACTAGCCAAGATTGGGGCCTATCTCTAATCTACACTTCCAGGGATTGGTGCAACTTCCAAACTAACAACAAGCACCAAAGGCGGGTCAGTGCGACTATTCCTCCGCAATTTGTGGTAATAAGGGCGAATGTCAGCCAATTAAATGCGTTGTCAAAGGGAACTAAGGAAAAATAAAAAATCAAAAGTCAAAACAGGGACCAGATCTGCTACTATGGATTTTAGACTTAGGTCAATAGGCAGGAGAAAATTAATAGAAAAAAAGGAAAAACACAAAACTAGCAAAGTTCTCACGAAATCATGAAATCCAAAACAAACAAAAGGATGGTATATCCCCAGTCGGGTCCCCAATTTGTGATGAAGTAAAATTATAAGTGCAGACACGAACGAATTCCTCTAGCCCAATAATGGGTCTAGCCACAATAGATACATTCTAAGGAATATTTCCTAAGGTTAGAATCAATCAAGAGGGCCTATCTCTTGGTTGCTTATCCTGCTTGATGATGTCCTCACTTGCTTTCTCCAACAATTTATTGCTTCCTTCTTCAAGCTCCTGAAACAAGTAAACAACAACAAAACACAAACATAATAATATAAAAATTGCAATTCAACCTGCTTAATGAGTCAAGAAGCATTAAAACACGAATATGTAATATTACAAAAATGTAGGAAATCAGTCGATAGTTGCATATATTAATATCAAAGAGAGATTACAACCATTCATCTTGACGTTGCAGTCTTCCTCTGACAAGACCAGGTTCCCAGACACTCCTACTAGCACTTCATGATGGCTTCAAACAACAATATTTTAAATACTCTTCCCTTTAGCCTTCACTCCAAACCAAACACACTTCTCCCTCACACAACTAGATGGCTACAACTAGTAATAGCTTACTTGTCTAAAATAATATACTCACACTTAGCCAAAACTTTAATTTTGTAATTGTGACTAGCTTCTGCTTGGGAAGAAGGGAGGTCTATATAGGAAATATGGATGGGAGATGGATCCTCTGCTCATGGGATAAGGACTTATCCTTTCAGTTAGTTCCATCATTATAGGGAAAAGGAGCCCAAACTGTCATCCTCGACCCCATCTAGCCAAACTATTTACTAGACTTCCGTGACAGAGCTTCTAGAGATGGAAGCGTCAGCTTTAATTTAAAAAACTTTCCATAATAGGATAGGTGCGACTGGAACATAGCTCAGTCGCACCGATCAGCATGAGCAATAGTGCCAATCTCTACACGTCGGCGTGGGGAAGACAAAGGTCATTAGTGTCAGTCTTGTAAATTGGGCAAAATAGAAGTTTCAAAGGAAATGGTACAAAATGGAAATGGGCTGCACATGAAGAGCGACATAATGGGATTTTCTCCACGATGGCAAAGCATATAGGGCTCGCTGTAGAGGTCCTATAGGATCAAGGAATGGGGAGTACAAGGACAGCGAAAAATGTTGTGTAACACTCCCCCGTTCTAAATGACAACTTGAAAATATTATCCATGCTTCTGAATAAATGAGAATTTACTTTGCCACTTTTCAAATTCATTTTATCCTCAATTTGATAACTTGTTTCCATTAAAAATTCCTTCTAGAAACATAGACTGACTTTTATCTTATCCCCGACACATTTTTCTACAAATTCATTATGAGTAAATCTAACCCTTTGGATGAAATTCGTAGACATTCTATACTCATTATCTGCATTATGATCCCATGCCAATAACTTTGCTTCTATTTATGTTAAACCAACATAGATGATGCATCTCATTGTTTCAAAAAGAGAGTTATTGGGATATTCCTCAATCAATTGTATTTTATCCTCTGTTGAATGGTTCCCTCCAATTACATAATATTTATATTCAAAATATCGTGTGCTCTCAAATGCTTGTTTCTTGGGAACTTGATTTGGATAAAAAAAAACCACATAATCCACTACATGCACATATGGATTGAACTTGAACAATTTTTTCAAATTATGGACATGTAGGTGATGTGCCTTCCTAATTTGATATTGAGATTGTCCTTTATTTAGCCTATAGTATTGGATGACATTAAGATGAAATGTTTGGCCATGATTAATTAATTGATTATTCCTCAAGTGATCTCGAATGACATTTTGTTTTTTTTAATAACACCATCCTCTAACGCAGCACCTGCTGTTATGATTTCTCTTCTTCCTTTAGAGCTTTCACTTTGATCTTCACTATAGCCCATGATTTTTATAGATTGACCAACTTTTGATTTCTTCTTCTTGCAGGTTAAGATATCTTCTTCTAGATAAACAATCTCCTCATCATCAGCTGGAAGAGAGATATCCGTGGCCATTTTTATTTTTGGTATTTTATTTCTTTTCTCCTATTCAACAACAATTATAATATTTTCCTCGCTAATGGTAACATATTTTTTAGTTTCAACTTCTACATCTTCAAAAGAAACATGTTTACGTTTACTAGATTGACCCACATTAGTTATTCTTTGTTGATTCTATGTATGTACTATTGTAGTTCCATGAGTTATTTCTCTTTGCTTCCTTCTCATTCCTTGCTCTATCTCTGTGTGGAAATTGTTTATCACAACCATGATATTTGGCTCTAGATAATAAATAACCATGACGTTATTGAAATACTCTCAACAAAATCCTATGAAAAAAAATACAATATCTCAATGATCAATAATTTATCAAAATTGTAATGATCCTTACAATAATGCATAACACATAAATATAAATAAGCATACTTACAATGTTATTTACAATGTTGTTTGTGATTTCTTCACACAAAACTGTAGATCCTTCATATGCGTCATACTTGACCTTTGAGAGAGGATATGTAACTTTCTCATGTGTATTGACCAATCTTGCTAGATCATAAATAGTGTTTTCATTCGACAACAAAAATATGTCTTGTACTCTGCCGATCACCTCATATGGGTCAGAAAAGTTAATCATACCAAAATATATATAGATATGTACACCATCATTGGTTTCACTATCTTTAACATGACATGTAAAACTTGTTCTATTTATTTCTCGTGCATTCCTCCATTCTGGAATAATCTTGAATGTACTTGATGGGCCATTTTCTTTACTTTTATGATGTTTCTAAGTTTGGGTATGTTTAGTAGTATCCATAGAGTGTCCAGCTGCAATTCTATATGACGTAATTGTTTCCCCTGGTCTAGAAACATTCATAAAGATCTTCTTTGATGCCATCTTCCTACTATACATATCTTAATTAAACCTTTTTTTTTTACTTTATAAATTTAATTTTTTTCAAAACAATATAAATTGAAATTAAAAAAAAAATAGTTATATAAATTAAAATTTTATAAAAATAATCATATATATTTTTAAAAATAACACAAATTATTATTATTATTATTTTAATTTAAAAATGAATATTTCTTTTTGTAAGCTTGGTAGGACTCACCGATGTTCATCTTTACATGTCCATTATTCACCCTGCTGTAGGGGAAGGGTAGCACAAGATTCAAACCCAAGATCTATGGTTCGATGAGACTTCATCCATGGCCATTGCCACTTGAGATACCCGAGGTGGACAATTTAAGAATGTATTTAATTTTAAAAACAAATTAAATATAAATGAATTATATTTAATAAAATAATTAAATATAAATAAAAAAAATAGGTTTCCTTATATATGTATATGTCTATGTATATGTATATATTTGGCGGCCACAAACCAGTGAGGGGTCTACATAGGCATGACAACAATGCTCACTGGCCTACGACCACCCACTGGGTTGAGGGGTTGATTCTAGAAATCAACCCCTTAGCCCAGTCGGGGATCAGATGCAAGCGGGTGGGCCTGCCTGATCCTAGAAAGCCCACCTGCAGGTTGTGCCGAGATTTTAGAGGCCGGCCAATAGGCTTGCCCAAAGCTAGCAAGACTTCTTGTCGGTGTTTGGCTTCCCACAGGGCCGAGGGGTCGATTATAGCCTCTACCCCACAATTTAGAAAAAAAATGTAAATATCATTTGTCGACGCGTTTCGAACCAACTAGTGTGGTTTATCGTCACGACAAGTTGAAGAAACAGATCTAGCTCATCATGCTAAATAGTCTGAGCGGAGCCTCCAACAGCTATCTTCCCTAACGGCTAGTTTGACTCAAGGACAGGGGTCAAAATTATTATAATAGTTTAATTCGTAAAAATAAATAAATTATTATTAAGGGTAAATGGTACAAGACCTAATAATTAAAAATTATAAGTTAATTAATAATTTAAAAGGAAAATTAGTCAAATAAATGACCTTGAAATGCCTAAAAAATATAAATAATTTTATTTAAAAGTATTAAAAAATAAAAGGTAATAAAGGAAATCAAAGTTAATAAATAAAAAATATAATTTAATTAATAATTTAAAAGGAAAATTAGTTAATTAAATGACCTTATAATAAATGGATAAGTGAAATGCCTAGATATATAGAGTAATAAATAAAATATTATTATTGAGGGTATTTGGCACGAGACCTAATAATTAAAAATTATAAGTTAATTAATAATTTAAAAAGGAAAATTGGTTAAATAAATGACCTTATAATAAGGGAATAAGTTAAATGCCTAAGAAATATATGAAGAATATATAAAAATAATCTTATTTAAAAGTATTATTAAAATTGTATATTAATTAAAAATAATAAAAGGTAATAAAGAGAATCAAAGTTAATAAAAATTATAAGTTAGTTAATAATTTAAAAGGAAAATTAGTTAATTAAATGACCTTATAATAAAGGATAAGTTAAATGCCTAGATATATAGAGTAATATATAAGTTGATTTTATATAAAAGTATTATTAAAAATGTATGTTAATTAATAAAAGGTAATTAAGCTATAAAAAGGACCTTAAATGGAAAATTAGGTGATTGAATGGTTTCTTGATTGGAAGTGAGACTAACTCCAAGCGAGTGAGGGCCTAACATAACCATCAGCTTGGGTTGAAGTGCCTAGACAGTCTTGGGTGTTTCAACTATGTCATCAAGTAGATCATCATAAATTGGTGGCTTAGAAAGATGAACTTCGATAGAGTCATGATCGTGATTGAATATGGGAGTGAAAAGATCACGACAAACATGATCAGAAAAATCATTGATTTCATCGACATCCTCATGATATGATGAATCAAACAGAGGGGTAGATGAAAAGAAAATAAATTCATCCTCTATGTTTCTAGAAAATAGAGATGAAAGATCAAGTGGATTTTCAATGAATTACTTATCCTCTCCATTGTTTAAAGATGGACCGACATCTAGTGTGTCCTATGAGTGATCAACAATGGTTGCATCCATGTATGAAGATGCACATGCGAAATCATGGATGGTAGGTTCACCAAAGATGTCATGAAGGAACATAAGAGGCTCGGATGGAAGGGAGGCATCCTTCACAGAGTGTTGATACTCATGCTCCCACTCATACTCTTCATGAATGATAGTGCATGTTGGTTGTGCAACACCAACTTTGTCGAAGGCTTTTTCCTTGTTCACAACAAGTGTAGAGTCCGAAATGGAAGAACACAAGATAGATCATACAGAGGAACAACTGAGTGCAAAGATGGAGTGTTACAGGTCTATTTGGGAACATCACTCCCGACATTCAGATTAGTACAATTAGGGCTCATCAAACCCTAATTTAGTTGCTACATGCCCTAGACAAATCATCAAATTGAATGCTTTCATCCATGGAAGTTTCCTAGCCTGAAACTCTGCTAAAATGCCTCCTTGGGACACCAATGCAGCCTTGGTTTGGCATAACTGCACTACAGAGTAGGTATTCCCATTCAAGGATGCATTGTAGTGCACTTAGGCCCACTTTGACCTATGCTGGGTGACAATGAGAGAAATTGGAATTGGATTCTAGGAATATTCCTTGATTCTAAAGCATTCTAGAAGGATGCCCATCTCTTATCTCATCCTATGAGGTCGAATTTGGATAGGTTATGGATCAATTTCCCCTCTATCCTCTCATCCCTTTCTGCATGGAAACTAACTCCAATTTTGTAAAACCATTCAATGCCAAATTTAAGATATAACCACTTGAATTTCCCTATAATTTGACCACTCATCATAGTGATTAGGAGGCCGGAATTGAAAATTGTAGAGAAATATAGTTGGTTTGAGAATTGAGCTCATGTCAAGTAATTGTATGTTGGTAGATTGATGTGTTTTTGGTGTGAGAAGGGTTTGGACTGAAGTTGGAAGAGTGACATGGGATCAAACCACATTGGGCGTAACTCTTCCTTCTACATCAATAAAGTTGTTTATTCATTTTCCCATATTCTTGTTCATATTTATGATGCATATATGTTCAAATGTTGTCGTTTCCATTTGTTTATAGTAGATATATTGCATGCTTTGATCATTTTCATCTTCTGTTTCTATTGATAGGTACTAATTGAGTGAATCTAGTTCAAGCGGGAATGATGGGAACAATTCAAAAGAGATCAAGAAAAGAGAAAGATCACAAGAAAGTTTTGTCATCTCGTTTATCTATTATAGGAAAAGGTTAAACCACTTTCTTTCTGTTGTTCTAAGTGTAACTACCACTTAGGGAAAATGTACTTATCCGTAGGTACAAATTCAACAGGTATCCAAATAAGATCTTCAAGGTCACCTCTTGATGACTTCAGTCATACATCACTAGGTCAACAATGTCTCCAAGAATGCTTTCAATATCAGCTACTACAAGGTGTCCTCACTGGTTCAAAATATTCTCAAACAGTAAAATTTATTTTACAAATATTCAAATTATGCTTCAAGAAGGTTTTCCACAAGATGCCCCAAGAAATCTCCATAATCTTAGATATTCAATGTGACTCAACAAGGCCTTTAATAAATTCTTCAAATGCTTCTTCAAGAGGACTGCAACAAGTTTAATAACTGCTTCAATGCTCAAAGGATGCTCTCAAGTCTGGACATCAATTCCTCAATAAGTTGCTCTAAGAATTCCCTCAAAAAATATGCTTAGAAGTGTCAACAGATCTGCTTCAAAAGAGGTCAATTAACTCTTCTCCAAATTTGACTAAATATTCTCATAAGGTAGGCTTGTAGTCTATTTTATTGCTTTAATTTTTCTTCCTGGTTAGGGATAGTAACCCACTACTACAATCCTCTTAAACCTACCTAGCTAGTCCTTCGAGAGTTGCAACCTTGCTCCAAGATGATGTTGGTTCTACTCGCTACTCCTAGAAGACCCTGTAGCCTTGTTTTAAGGCATGTCAACCATTTCCCAACTAGATATAGGAGCTTGGCCTTCTTCCTAAAATTGCACTACCCTACAACAACTCCAAAACACCTACTATAACTCTTGCAATAAGCCTATTTCTAGTAAACATGCCTTCCTCCACAATGTACACATGTCCATGATACTATAGATAGGTATTAAGTATTTAATAAGAATGTTCTGAGGTTATACCGAGCTTCCAAATGATAGTTCTTTCCATTCTTTTGAAATATGTTACAATTCTACAATTTCCATAGTCCGAGATTGAAAGGGATAATCACAGAAGTATGCTCAGTCAGGGGAAATAAAAATGGCCCAAAACATGATGTCCTATATTCCTCGACCTACTTTCTATTTCTCTCCCTTATCTCTGAATTGCTTGACTGAAAATGATGCACAAAACTAAACTCTGAATCATGTAAATATGGTTATTTTATTTACTGAAGTGACATGTCTTTGTGGAGGGAGGCTGACATGAATGTGTAAGTGCAGGTCAGCTTGAAATAATATATATACTTCTCAAATTAAAAATTCATTTTCTCCTCAACTACTGGGAGATTCAGGGCAAGTAAAGGCTCATTAGAAAGTGGAAAAAATCCTCTTTAAGATGGTCTAGGTCCCATTGAGAAAAGATGCCCCTAAGGTGGAAAAGCATATTTTTCTTTGTGACTGTCCTTAGATTTTATGAATAAAATTTTTGGGACATCATGAGGAACGTTTGGGACAATATGGCTTCTCTATTATTTGGCTTCCTCATAATCATAGGATCATGTAAGACATCCATGTCATCATGATAGTATCGAGCAATGAGTGTATCTTCCCATGTCATCTTATAATGGTGCAGTGATATGTCATTTGTAGCGTCATTAGGAAAGTTTCAAGGTACTCTTCCAACCATCAAATGAGATCTTCCATGTCATCATATTTTCTTCCAACCTTCATCAAGTGCCATCATCAATTGTGGTAATTCATTAGTGTATGACATCATCAAGCGTATGATTCCATATGTCATCAACGGTTAAGATCTAGATATAGAAAATTATATTTAGTTCAACGACTTCTTCATTAATGGTTTGACATCTTTGTGTCTTGACATCATCATTGATGGTATCCTTGTCAAACAAGCGTCTTAACATCGTCATCTAGAACAAGGCATCTCAAGAATATTGACATCTCAGTTAATGCCATAGTGACATCAATGACAACCTTGATTAACAATAATTGCATAAAATAAATATAGGAGGTGGTATAATATCAAAGATACAGTAATCAACCTCAATTTCTTCTTTGTATTTTTCTATATTTCTCAATTCCTCGCGTGCAGTTTGAACCTCTCTAAACATGTAAATGATCTATGCATATTCTTTTATATTCCTTTTCTTTATCTTCTCCAGTGGTACTTTGTTACCCGTGGATGTTGTCTTTCCTTTGTCTTATAGATTCTTTCCCGATTGCGTGAGTCTATCTTCCATATCAGCCTAAAAAAAATATGACTTTTAATATGCACCCCCATAAGGCAAAATCTTCACCAAAAGACAATCTTACTTGAGAAAACACCAAATAAATTTACATATAGAAAAATATTTGCAAAGTCCTAAACTCTCTTCAAATAAAACCCTTTTTAATACTGTTAACCTTTGGCTATAATTATTTTTTCTTCACAATTTAAAAGAAAAACCCTTTAGTAAATACCACTTGCCAAACTTTTCAAAAAAAATAATTAAACTCGCCTTTTTAATAAAGTGAAACTACTTTTTTCCTAATGCTCCAAATAAACTCTTTTTAATATTCCATGTTTTATAATAAGAAAAAACATTTTAAATATTTGAAATGTTTCGAATAACCTTTCTATGTTTAAAACACCCTAAACGTGTCTACAATTTTTGTCTTTTAAAAAAACATTAAGAATAAGAATTTTAAGACAAAGCTTTAATAAATCCTATCTCCTTGCGACATTTATGGAAAACGCGTGCACTTAAGAAGATATCAATTAATCAATTTCACTGAGAGCTTCCAACCTTTAATAAAAAAAAAACCTCCTTACGAATACCGTTAACATAGTCAATTCACACTTGACTTTGAGAAGCAAACAACTTTTCAACCTTCAACGATTCAACAGTTTAACCAGCTATGGACTTGGACTTGGCCCACATGTTTTCTCGTTGACCTCTCACTTAATCAATTTTTGTTTTTTAACCTTCGTAAGTTTTATGTGATGAAATGGGTTGATTTTTTTATCTTCTAGGGCACGTCACTCATTTCACCTCCTAAGAAAAAGATTATTGGCCATGAATTTTTTCTCACACAGTGTGGCTCTGCAAGATGTAGTTGCAGATTTTTTCGCTATTCTTTTTTGGTTCTGATATCAATTTGTTGGAAAGACAAAGGAGAAAAGGCACAAACTTGATCATAAAAAAATGGCTTGAATGGATTACAATGAACCCGATGAAGGGTATTTAACTTTTTTCAAGTAGAGAGTCACTCAAAATAACTTCAATATGGAAACACAGATTAAATTTGGACTTACCCAAATATACACTGAACTCAACCTAACTCACACTTAACTTAGTTAAATCACACTCTGAATCTAGACTACACTTAACTGAGATTATCTCTTCATGCATCACTCAACATGGATCTTGCTATATCTTCATGCGAGAGTAATTACTATTTCCGACAATGGGAAGAGGAAGAAATATACCAAGGAACCTAGGAAAGTATAAGGTACAGAATAAGTGGTCGGACGCAATTCCTGAAGCTCATGTATATTAGAGCACCACCATCCTGAAATATCACATCTAACACCCTATTCAATCAAATATTATTTCATTTATTCAATCTCTTTCTCAAGCTCGGTTCATTCTCCCTGGGATACTCGGTCTTCAACTCCATATTGGAGATGGTATTGTTTGGAAATAATGGGTCAATGCGATTCTACTCGTAGTGCAATTAAGTACCAAAGAAAATGGAGAGCGACCAAGCTACAACGCAATCATCATGGCCCTGAGTTTAGCATAAGGCATTACAGGGTTGTATGAAAGTAACAGAGAGGTAGATTCTACATTATCCTTCGATGTATCACTTTTCTTCTATGCTAGCGTTTTCATGGAAAAGAATAGATTAAGTCCATTTCCTATAAATTTTATGGAACAATGGTGAATTTAGTCGAAATTAATGGCCATTACAACGTGATTTGCTCTCTTTTTTACTTTTCCTTTATTCAATTGTGGAGTCAAGGCTTCACTAAGATTCTGGAGGATTCTTCATATTAGCAATTTCAAATTATTGAGATGGAGATATTGTTAGTTATAGAAGAGAAATATTGATTCTCTTTTAGTCGGGGATCAGGATGATAATGATAACAACAACAATGAGCCTTCCATAAAAAGAGTTGTTTTAGATCAGTGGGATGATATGTAGGTGATCATATGTTGGATCAAAGTTTCACTCAACAGATATTATTGTTTGCAATAAGGAATAATCCCATACAGAGAGAGATCCAAAACATGAGATATCTATTGGCAAAAAATTGGCATAGGGCCTAGGTTATTGTTATGTGGCTAGCGACTATGTTGGGGTTGTGCATGTGGAAATTCATATTGTAAAAGAACATAGGAATCTTTAAAATAATGGGATCTTGTCTGTGTATGGCCAAAGGAAGTAAGGATACTCTCAAACTATGAAAGTTCTATATGTTGTCGTTCTTCCCAACTACGCCATTCCCCATCCCTCGCTCAATTTTCAGATAGAAATACATATTCAATATTTTTCATGATTACACCATCAAATTAAGTTGAATTTATCTACAGGGGATGTTTGGTCTCTAGAGGGGTATTAAATCAGTGCACAAAATCTATATACATATTCTGTGCACATAACATAGAAGGAAATATTCACGGGCCAGGCATCCCTAGGTGTTCTTTAACTAGAATGTGGAACTACTATTGAAAGAGAGTACTAAAAACACTACCAAATTTCGAAATAATAACTAATTGTAGTCACCATATTATATATTCTTGAAAAAAAATCACTCCAATACTAAACATTTATATTCACTATTCCTTGAGTGCTTTGATAGGTTTTTTGATGAGTGGAACTAGAGCACATAATTGCTAGTCATTCGTTAATTTATATTGGTGAAATATGTTTACAATGATGCAAGGGAGCATATGAAAATTGATTGCTGACCTTTAAATCTTAAATTATATTAAGAAATAATTCCTATCATGTTTTCCTAGAAATTACAAATAGTAACAACCTCCCTTTTAAATATTTACATTTATATTTATTGAGAACTAAATTGAACCCTTTAAATTTTGGACAAACTCCTTTGGTTCCACTAAGATTTCATTATGATATCTCAACTTTTCACTTCTAATTCTAACTAGTAAATTATTCTCGAATTAAATTATTCTCGAATTTTGTGATGGGGCCAATAAAAAATTACAATCAATTCCATGTTTCAGCAAAATCAACCTTTTTCTTCGACAAAGAATGTCTAGAATGTACTGAATGAATGTTTTTTTATAATCATGTGTTATGAGCCATTAAGGAGAAATTGAATTTTGTTGTAAAAATAGAATTGCAATGTGTAAAACCAAAAAAAATTGTACAATTTTTTTCAAAGAGCTTGATACAAGAACAAGTTTTAGTGACTGCACGGACATGTCATTTTGGACACAAGATTTTCATATTCTAATTTCTAGTGACACATTTCAGAAATTTCACTAAGGCCTGTCTAAACCCCCACCATGAAGGCGCTTTTTCAACTGCAAGTCACTTTGCAGTGTACGTGATAATATAATATCTTAATTTCTATAAAAAAAAATATGATCTTGAGAGGAAAAAATACAATAAATTTTTTTAGTTAAATGAGGTTGATAATATAAGATATGCGAAGGTGTTATGGTTCATGTTAATGCAAACTAGACAAAGTCAAATGTTTGGCTTGTCATCAATGATGTACAAATAATTTTAAAGTGAATATGTTTGTACTTCATTACAATAATAAAAAAATATAAATAGGAAATTGACACAAAACCCTTCCTTTAATAAGAGAACCAACTCACTCATAAATGGGAATGGAAAATAAATGGAGAAACAATAAAAGGAGTTGAGTCCCCTTGGCATCCTCTCTATAAATACCATCACTTGAATTTTGCATAACAATATTTTCTTATTATTACTCATAATTTTGTATTGTATGTAACATTTTTTAATTTATGCCTTAGTTTCACAGAAGGAGAAAAATGGACACCAACCAATAATATTGATAGAAGATAGGATAGCATGCACTCATGTAATAAAAAAGAGAAGAGAAAAAATAGTGCTAGTAATTGTGAAATAGATATTCCAACTCTAATTAATTGTTATGAGATATTTCAGTAGTTTAGCAAAGAATACAAGATAAAAGTATGAACATGAATAAGTGTTGAAAATTGGCAACAAAAAATTGCTCAGAATAGAAGTGCTAAAAATAGCAGTTTGGGCATCAGTGCTGGATTGGGCAGCAGGGAATGGAAAAAGGAAGTGCTAAAAATAGAAGTTCCATTTTTAGCAGTGTAGTGTGGATTCCTATTTTAGTCAGTCACTGGACTAGAAATAGGAAGTAAAATTCGAATTTAGTCTTACCACCGGTTTGAATATTAATTAATTAATTCAGTTTGAGTTAATTAGTTAAGCAAAATCAAACTTGAAGTCTTTGTGAGAGCATGCAATAATTTCTCCATTGATTGGGGAATGTGTCCTTGATTTGCTCCACTATTTGAGGAATTAAGGATGATTTCTTTATTGAGAGGATCAGTTGACTTAGTTTAACTTAGTCAAGTCTAGTTAGATTAATTTAGAAAGTTGTTAAATTAAAGAGATTCAGTTTGTTGATGCTTGCATGCATGTGATAACTGGTATTTTCAGATAACTGAGTATTCACTCATGGATAACTTATGCATTGCATGCAAACAGAGACGCAGTTGAGATCAGATGAGGGACAATGTACTATCAGTTGCTAGGATATTCCTAGTGAATATTCTTTGCATGAGGAAGGAATATTATTCCTTCTAGTACTGCGTAGTTGGACCTGAGGTGACAGTAGGTATGATTTGGCCAATTCACACATGTTATGTAATTAAACCCCAATCAAAACTGTGCAAGGAAATAGGGTTTCGGATGACTTGTGGAGCCTATATATTCAGGCCTAGATGGTCCATGAGCTACATCATCAAAGTAGAGAGAGTAGGATAGCTTTTGAGCTGATTATTTTTGTATTTTTTTGAGGATATCCACTTGATTGATAATACAAAGATGGGGTTTTAGGTTGGTGCTTTTCCCAGATAAATTCTTCTGTGTTATGTGTGATTGATTCCTTCTTATTAGTTATATGTGTTCATGCTTGACGTTGCTCATGGTTGATTAGCTTCTGCAATGTTTATGGTAGATGTAGATCTAGTATTATGCTTTAGTACATTGCATATATCAGTTTCATCTGCAGGTGAAATTTCTACATGATATTAGTGAGCTAGCTGATTTGTAGAGAAAATTATACATGGTGTCAGAGCACAAGTGATCAAGGAAGAATAGTATACAAGAAGGAAGAAGTTTTTGGTTTCTAGATATAGATATCGAGTTCTTATCACATTTTAGATTTCATCAATGGCATTCTATGGTTTGAGGCTTGAGTATGCACTGGATGGCAGCTCAAACTATATAGCCTGGAAGGATCGCATGGAGGTAGTATTAGAGGATAATGGGGTGAAGGACTTCATTGATCAAGAAGTCCCCAAGCCCTCAGGATCTAATGCCCAAGAGTTGGCGGAATGGAGGAAGTGTGTGGCTAGAGCTAGGAGAATCATCCTGGAGGGAGTTCGAGATCACATAGTCTCGAGCCTCCATGGGAAGAATACTCCATTTTCGATGTGGAAAACATTGAAAGATCTTTATCAAAAAAATAGTGATTAGAGGAAGCTGGCACTGAAGGACAAAGTTCGAAAGATCAAGTGCGAAAAGGACGACACGATCTCTATGTATCTGACCAAGCTCACAACATGCAGGGATGAGCTTGCAAGTGTAGGGGTCGTGACAACTGATAATGACATGGTGAGTCTTGCACTCCTTGGACTTCGTAAGAGCTAGCATAGCTACCAGGACTCAGTTAATGGAAGAGAGAAACTACGAGATTGGGAATGACTATGGTTGGATTTAATCCAGAAGGAGATCAGACGGAGCACCAGAGACGGTTCTTCATCCATAGAGGATGAAGAGAACTATGCCTTAGCAAGTAAGGTGAAGAAGGGGAAGGAAAAGGTTTCTCTTCCCGAATCCAGTTCTTCCCATGGTGGGAGAAATTTGACAAATCGAAAGTGTGATGCTTTCATTGTCATGAGGTGGGCCATTTTGTTACAAATTGTCCCCATAGAAAATCCAAGAAGGGATTTGGGGAAGGATCTCAAGGTGAGGCACTTGCTTCACAGTTCAAATTGGATTTCACACTCTTCACATGCATGGTTTCATCCATGGTGGGAAGTGGTTGGTTTCTTGATAGTGGAGCTTCTTTCCACATGATTGGCATCAAGAGTTTGTTCAGTACTTTGGAGGAGAAAGATCTCCAGATACTCATAATGATGGGTAATGATGAAAAGTATAGTGTCTCAAATGTAGGCACAATTATTTTTCAGAGGGAGCATGGAGCTCGCATTAACTTGACTGATGTCAAGTATGTACCAAGACTGAAGAGAAACTTGGTGTCGATCGCGATGCTGGAAGACAGAGGCTATGATGTAGTCTTCAGTAAGGGAAAGGTTTTCCTTAGACACATCATCACTAGACAGGTGAAGAAGATTGGTTCAAAGGTCAAGAACCTATATGCTCTTGAGGTTCAAGATGCATGCAAAACCTTGAGCAGTAAGGCAACTGATGGAGACCTGGTTTTTGAGAGGGAGGGTATATTACCTCTCAACATGCAGTGCCAGAAGAGGTCTCATACGATTGTGGAGGAGCCACGATTGGTGCAGCAGTTTCAGGAGGTTGTGGAGCAGCGACAACAAGGGAAGTTGAGTGGAGATTGAGTAGAGACATCTACTCATGCAGAGACCTCCAGTAAGGGGAAACTTTGAGCCAGGTGAGCAGAGGGATCACATGCATCCATACCTCTAGGTAGGAGGTGGGGTGATGTAGAGTGATTGGCCCAAGGAGGAGGGGCAGGATCCTTAAGGTACCCAACCTCTTTGATTTGACTCTGCTACGGGAACCCCAATGAGGAGTAGAAAAACTAACTGATTGGGTAGAGACAGATGCGAGTGGAGTGGCAAAGAGAGCTACAATGTAGAGAATCCCAGGACAATGCAAAGCATGCAAGCTACAACAATGGGAGAGGCACAAGTGTGTTGCACAGTGCAGGGTAGCACAGAGAAGGGTGCAACATTGCGGGATGCATGGAGATGTTGCAGTAGCATAGAGGTCAAAGAGGGAGCACTTGTCAGCAGCAGGTAGAGCTTCAACATCAAAGTACGTTTCTAGCCCAAAAGAGAGGTGAATTGGGAGTTTTTTTGTTCCGAGAGTTGCTAGAGCAACCAAACTTGGTAGATGTGTCACATGAAGAACATTCTAGAGGTACAGGATCAAGTTCAAGAGGAAGCATTTCTTGTTGAGAGGGAGTGTTGAAAATTGGCAACAAGAAATTGCTAAAAATAGAAGTTCTAAAAATAGCAGTTTGGGCATCAGTGCTGGATTGGGCAACAAGGAATGAAAAATGGAAGTGCTGAAAACAGAAGTTCTATTTTTAGCAGTGCAATGCAGATTCCTATTTTAGTCAGTCCCTGGACTAGGAATAGGAATTCAAATTCAAATTTGTTCTTACCAACAATTTGAATATTAATTAATTAATTCAGTTTGAGTTAATTAGTTAAGGAAAATCAAACTTGAAGTCTTTGTGAGAACATGCAATAATTTCTCCACTGATTAGGGAATGTGTCCTTGATTTGCTCCACTAATTGAGGAATTAAGGATGAGTTATGTATTGAGAGGATCAATTGACTTAGTTTAAATTAGTCAAGTCCAACTAGATTAATTTAACTAGTTGTTAAATTAATGAGATTCAGTTTGTTGATTCTTGCATTCATGTGACAACTGGTATTTTCAGATAACTGAGTATTCACTCATGGATAATTGATGCATGGAAGTTCAGACAAAGTCCCAGTTGAGATCAGTTGAGGGACAATGTACTATCAGTTGCTAGGATATTTCTAATGAATATTCCTTGCATAAGGAAGGAATATTATTCCTTTTAGTGTTGTGTAGTTGGACCTGGGGTGATAGCAGGTATGATTTGGCCAATTCACACATCTTATGTAATTGGACTCCAATCAAAACTGCGCAAGGAAATAGGGGCTTGGAGGATTTGTGGAGCCTATATATTTAGACCTAGATAGTCCATGAGCTACATCTTCAGGGTACAGAGGGAGCAAGATAGCTTTTGAGCTGATTCTTTTTGTATGTTGTTGAGGATTTACACTTTATTGATAATATAGAGATGGGGTTTTAGGCTGGTGCTTTTCCCAGATAAATTATTCTATGTTATGTGTGATGGACTCCTTCTTATCAGTTATATGTGTTCATGCTTGATGTTTCTCATGGTTGATTAGCTTCTATAAAGTTTATTGTAGATGTAGATCTAGTATTATGCTTTAGTACATTGCATATATCAGTTTGATCTGCAGGTGAAATTTCTACATGATATCAATGACATAGTTGATTTGTAGAGAAAAATATACAATAAGAATCAATGGGATGGAAAATATGAATTGTTGTTCAGAATTAACAAAGAGTGATAAATGAGGTTATATAAATATCTTCCAAACTTGCCACTATATACCAAGATTTTATTGTGATCATGTCAAATATGTGAACTCTGGAAAAGTAGGTAGATTAAATTTTCCAAGTATAGGCCAATCAATACTCACCATACATAGTATTTAACTGCTCTCCACTTCTTGCCAATCTCATATTAACCAAGTATAGGCTAGTAAATTCTCACCATACAAGAAAAAAAGTCAGTAATTATTCTCTCCATCTTAGCAAGTTCACATTGACCAACTACTGGATAGTCATTGCACACTATACACATAAGAAGTCTTAGCATGTAATCTCCAAGTATACCAATTGATTTACATGCATTAAAAGTGTCTTTTGGATGCATTATTTCATACTTTCATGAATATTGAGTATGAGTATGCCATATCAGCAAATCTAGTGAGTATAAGTATGTTAATTATGTATTTTAAAATGGAAATATCCTTAGGCTTTAGATTTTTTTTTTAGTTTACACACTACTCATTATACAATGAAGCAATATATGGTGCATGTTGTATTTAGTTTCAGTTTTAATGTGACATTTAATAGCCAATAATGATTTTCCCAATATTTGTAGATGAAAATGGTGCTAGTTTCTTCATGTCAATAGGGAGAACATACTTGTTATTGTTGTTGCTTTGAGCTGTAACATTTTATGTTGAGGTTTAGCTTTTAGATAACTTTTTCTAATTTTGATAAACTTGCTGATATTTTTTATCAAGTTCATGATTTGGTCTTTACATGTTTGTTATTTGATCCATGATCTTTTACTTCATTGACGTACTAAAAACTGCATGTAAAAAGTGCATGAAAACCACATGTGCATATGTTTTAAAGAAGAGGACAATCAAAGGAAAGCATAAAGACAAAAAACACACAAAACTTGATAATGGATTTCGTCTAAGGTGGACTACATCTCCAGGCCCTGCTTAAAGTGAGAGACCTTTTACGCTAATCTAAGCAAAATAAAAATGGAAAAATGGAAAAATTACACCTTATACCTCCAATTCTTGGGATGACCAAAAAATCAGCTACTCAGATGAAGAAATGACATATTCCATCATATTTGTTGTGAAAAATAATGAAATTTGAGTATAAATATGACCCTATTCTAAAACTATCAACTCCGAGCTCCCATATGTCTAAAATATTCCTTGTAGATTCTTGCACAAAGGTTCCACCTTCATGGTTCCACTCTCCAACACTTTGCCTCTCGAAAATTGTTTGCTCAAATTAGAAAACTGACTACTCAAATCAGAAAACAGACAACGCCATCAAACCGTTGACCAAAGACCAGTTCAAATGAGTATAAACTTGACAAATTTATGACTCTATCAAAATTCAACCTCTAAGGAATCTAAAAGATTCCTCAAATATTCCTCATAGGGAATATTTTGTATTCCAATGGAATATCATCATCTCGGAAAGTGCACCCACATTGTATCCATGTTCTTCTCGTGCTCTTCCTCTCGGCCTCTAATGGTTGCATACATGAATTTCAGTTTTTATATATGAGTCTTGGTGTTAATTTCAAAGCCACATGGCCTAATGCCTTGGTAAAAGAAGGTAATTGTTAGAGGTGAAGCCAAGTTCCATACTTGCCATGCCATTTTAATACATGGTTATTTATTTTCTGGTGGGTGATTATTTAACTGTTGGGCGTGTTAGTGTCAGTATCTTCATCCCTCCATCAGTGATCAAAATTTCTCTTTTTGCATGCATAATAGGTGTCCCATCTGATCAGTTGCATTCCATTAGGATCATGGATCATCTGATGGTAGTGGTTCATTATCAAAATTTCCCTCATGGTCTTTACCTGCTAGCCTAGTTTAACAAGTTCAGGTCATTTACAGTCATCTGTTTTCATTACATTTGCGAAAGCCATTTTTAGGCTTTTAGGTCTCATTAGGTCTACAATTTACCACCATAGTCTTTTAAAAGCTCAATAATGGTTAGCAGGAACATGAGGAGGTCTAATAATGTCTCAAGATCAAAATATCAGTAATGAGATACTCAATAAGTGATTTTTTCCTCAAAACCCTGTTTTGAGGTAAAACAAAATTTTTATGTTCTATGTATAAAAATTTCATGTAATTTCAATTTTCTTATATGTAATAAGTTCAGAATTGTTGCCCTTGGTCACCTTGCCAACTCTAGCCACTACAAGCAAAATCACAAGCATCAAAGCATCAGTTTGACAAATGATTAAGAAAAGTCAATTTCAATGGAAAAATAGAGTTCAAAACCAAAAGTGACTTTAACATTAGAAAAGTTGGTTTGAGATGAGTAAAAAATTAAAGTCATTCATATTTAAAGTGAAAAGGGTCCTCTTGGTCATTTCATTATGCAAATTTACTCTTGGAGCACCAAAATCGTGATTTGGGAGTCAAAGAAGCAAAAAACCCTATTTTCAAGGCAACTTGGCCTAGTGCTGTGCATCAGAGGCAGTGCGCTGCGATTCAGGTAGGCGTTGTGCATTAGAGGAAGAATTGCAGTGTAAAATTGAACTGGCGTTGTGCATCAAGAGGCTGCTACGCACTGGGCTCAGTGCACTACGCATCAGTCCAGTTTGCTCCAAATCATCCTAAAGCATGCCAAATTGCTCAACAAACCTCAAAATTTGTTACATTTTCCCTCTACAAGTAATTACTCATCCTACTAAGGTTGAAATTGAAATCATGTTGGTGTTTTCCATAGATCTTGCATGTGAAGAATGAAACCCTAGTTTATTTCCATTGTTTGCCATCCAATTGGGCAATTTTCATCCCACCTTCACAAAAAACTTCATCAAACCTATTTTCACTCTTTATTTACCCTAATACACTTCATTCATATCATTTTCCCATACCCACTCCCCTAAAGCAATTATTTCCCTCACCAAACCGTAAATCCTTCACTAAACCCTAATTTCCAAAAATAATTTTCTTCACTCCCCAACTTCATCTCGTAAGAGTAAAATCTCTTCATACTCATCACTATTGTCCTCTTTCATTACCATTTTTCATCATACCTTCATTTCATCATATTCCCTAAAAGAAGCATAATGGAAAGAAAAACAAAGTGACAGTTCAGGAGACAGAAATTTACACCGTAGGAGACCTCACAAGGATGGGAAGATCATTAGAGAGGAGCCTATTAGTATTGTTGAACTTCTTTCTTGTCCTCTTGCCATCACTTGTTTCAGATACCAATCTTGCTTTGAGTTTCGTGAGATGGTAGAGAGGGTTAAGTATCATCATGAATTGGCTAGGTAATCTGTCATCAACATGGAGGAAAATATGGTACAGCTTGCTGGCGTCAACTTCACTCTTTCACCAGCCATTATCACAGAAGAAACTAAGATGCCAGATGTGGGGGAAAGATGGAACAAGAGACAAAATATCAGCAAATAAAACTATGAACCCTACATTAAAGCTAGATAACCAATTGGGCAGGGTGTTTCCTTTCAAGTTTTTGGAGGACAAGTATGTGACATTAATGAAACTCATCATTAAATACTTCACATGTGAGGGAAGGTTCTCCTGACTCTATTCTTATCATATCAGGTTTCTTATGCATTTTACTAGGGTTAAAATGATGAGCATACCATACTTCATTTGAAAAAGCATAGAGGGGATGACTGTAATTGCAAAGAGGAAACCCTACCAACAACAGCTCAATAGCATATATCACTTTGCTGTCATCAAAATTGTTGTTTTGCATTAGTTGACTCAGTTGGGAGTGCCATGGGAAACCTTCATTACCCATGAGATTTTCAAGGGACCTCAAATGTTTGCAGAACCTCAAGAGGAAGCTAGACCTTCTGGGAAACAAAGAGAGCATGAAAGAAAAAATGAAGAGGCTCACATTCTTGTGTTTATCACTTATGAATAGGGTAAAAGAAGACTTTTTTTAGCTGCAAAACGAGTATTATCTCCACCAGGGGTGCAAGGGGTCTCATTCTCTTCACCAAACAATAGGCAAATGTTATCTTCACCCGAGGTGAAAGGGGCTTTGCCTTCTCCTTCGACAGAGAAGGTACACGATAGAGGAAAGAGACCATTGCATGATGAAGGGACTTTTGACGGTCAAGAGAGAGACTTTGTTTTGATTCAGGAGGAGGATACTAATTTGATCTCCCAAAACTCAAGGCTCAAGGAGGTCATTAGAGAACAATACACTGATATCCATGCCTTATATATCAACCTTGAGAGGGCTAAGTGGATTATTAAATACCTTGAGAAACAAAACAAGCAATTATAGGATAAATAGATGACCATGGAGCTGCAAAATATGAAGGAAAACTGATAGATGGCAAAAAGGAGGAAAGTCAAGTTGGCTCCACTAGAGCAAGAAATAGAGGCTGACCGAGAATCATGGTTGGAAAGAGTGAATGTCCACCTTGAGAAGCTTCTTGACAAGGCTAATAAGGAGAATAAAATGTTGCGACACATGGCCTATCATTATTTGGCTCGGAACAAAATTTGTAAGGCAAGAATAAGAAGACTAAAAGCCAAGCTAGGGAGAGCCTTAAGGGCCAAAAAAGAGCAAGACAAACTTAGAATCTTGGCTGAAGCTTCCTTGGCTTAGAAAAGTAGTTGATCAGCTAGCCTCATGCCAATTTTGAAAATGTTTGGAGAACCTTTTGTCATTTTCAAATTTTTAATTGCAATACATAAGGATTTTCCTCTGATGCACAGCGTCAGCATTGAGCTGGTAAGGAATTTTGAGGAATGGCTTACATTTTTGGATTTTTCATGAAGAAATACGAAAACCTAGAAAATTTCATGAATTTTGGAGGAGGATTTTTTGGTCACCAAAAGGGTAAAAAACACCTCAAAAATGCCCTTTCTGCCACTTTTTGGACCCACAGGAAGTAGTGTTGAGAAAACTGACCTTTGGAGGGACAAATGGACACCAAATTCAAAAATTCCACTTTTCCTAGATATTAGACAGATAGAACTTTCCACCGGGCCAATTTGGAGAAAATTTGGTGAAGGGGAAGGCTTCCAAATTCAACTGGGAAAAGGCACTACGCATCAGGCAGATGGTGCTACACATCAGGCACAATTTGCTCAATTTTGCCTAAAACTCAAAATTTTCACCTAGTTTTTCCTTAGTTTATCTTTTTCTCTCTCATGGTTGAACTCATGATGTAAATTAATGTACTTTGATGTAAAAATGATGAAAATTGACTCAAAAAGGTAGATACATCATGTATAGGTGGTTTTGAATTGAATGAATCAGTTTCGATAGTTTTAGAGGCAAGTTGTTCCATTGCCCATTTTTCAGTTCCTAGTGTAGATCTAGTTGAAATAGCTCCTAGACTCATGGATTCGACCCCTAAAAGCTAGCATGGGTGGTTTTTAGCCTATATCTTTTACTTTCTTAGTCATTTGTCAAGGTTGGACTCTTGTGAATGCTTTAAGTATTATTGTTCATTCATCTTTGCAATTTGGCAAGGAAATAGACCAGGGTTTGCAACATTTTGTGGGATTATTATGGCGAGGTGATTTAGTACTATTTTTCCTTCTATGATTCAATTTATCATGTGTTCATGTGTACCATTATCTCTCTCTTTTAAAGGTTAACTAAATGAATCATGGATAAAGGTAGAAATCATTAATGTTGCAATGCTCTACCTAGGGTTTGTTTAGCTTTACATGTTTTCTATTGTTTGAAGAGGACTCATGAAACTTTCATGCCCTGTCTAGCTCCTCACCAGTCTTAAGACTCTCGATTTCACTTAATTTCAAAGTACTAAAGCATTTGCCTACGTCACCCCACAGAAACCTCTGCAAGACTGAGTCCATTCCCCGGACCCAAAACTTCCTTTCACATCTGATCTAGCAAACCATTATTAAAATCAATCAAAATTTTCTGAGCATATACCTAGCCTAAAATTGGGTTTTATATCAGTCATATCAAGCTTTATTTGCCATATTTTCTTGAGATTGACAAGGAGAGATCCCTCTCCCGACCTAGTAGGGCTAGCTACTACGTTAAGTGTGGCTTGATGTTACCCTAGACCTGCCTTTCTCAGCCTAAGGTAGATTTTGGCAATAACAGGGTGGTCGTTAAATTTGAGTTCTATTGTTTTTATTCAATGGTGGTATGTTATATAGGGTTGCTGATTGGGCAGGTTTACCAACTTGTCGAGCGGTTTTGGTTCCTATCGATCACCAACTTTAAACAATGGTCATTATTCATATTATATATAATATATTTTGTTATATGGTTTCAGGAGTTGGTGGGGGTGGTGGCATGCCACCCCATTTTTAATTTTTTTATTTTATTTTATGAAGCAGCCGATAAAATTTTCCCACCATAGTTTTAGAGGTCAATGGAGAAATTAAATAGGTGAAAGTTTCATCATTTCCATCCACCATGAAGTGCCAAAATGTTGCTTAGTTAGTTTCCACCAATTTTGGAAGATTCTACTAGATTTTTTTGGTCAGCCAAATTTAGTGAGTCCTCCAAATTCAATTTGCAACAAAAGTATTCATTCCTTTGACTCATGCTTTGACTTCTACTGACTTTCTCATACAAAGTCAGATTTGAGTGTTTTCCGTGTTGTTGGAATCAGGATGGAGAGCTCTTCGTTCGGGTCGTTGTTTCAATGAAATCAAAATACTTTAATTTTTTATCCTCTAGAGCCACCTCGATCATTCCTCCCCATTCAATAGATTTTGGTCCTCCAAAAGCATGAACATGATCGCAATCTTGGTTTGTATAACAACTGCCTCTTGCAAATCACCTTCCCTTTTGGTCACCTTTATACTTTAGAAATCGGAATGATGGAGGTGATATCTATGTCATATAAAAACTCCCATCACTACCAACACATATTTAATTACAAGACCGAGCAGGACCCAAGAAACCCCATAATTCCCAATAGCTTATAACACACTCATGGTCAAGTTTACAACAACATTAATACCCATGCTATCCAGTCCTAATGACCAAAATATCACCATGTTTCTTTCGAAAGTGATGGAAGACACTTCACCGCTTTTACAATCATCTAGCAACATGTGATTTACAAAATGTGGCCATGTTCAACTACTTATAAATCCTCATTTCCTACCCAAATTGCCTAATGGGTCTTCTTCCCATAGTCACTTCTCTTGTTGATTAACTTCATCGATTAGTTCCTTTATGTTAGTGTCAGTATATGCATACTTCCATTAGGGATCAAAATTCACTCTTTGCATATGCATCTTAGGAGTCCCATACTGAAAATTTTGCATCATTCCATTAGTTCATGATATATTGATCCATTGATGTTTGTTTTCTCTTTAGAAGATCTTTCCCTCATTGACTATACTTGTTGACCCTTCTGCATAATGTCTTCAGTCAGGGTTTCATAATTAATCTACAATTCACTTCATTAGGTCATAGGGCATGATTTCATTAGGTCTATGGTTTCATCGCCAAGGTCAAAAAACTGAGTTCAAAGTGCAAATAAAGGTCAAAAAGGGTATGAGGATGATCAATAAATCAAACATGATGGCTTGTAAGACATAGCTACTAAAATTATTATCTTTTAAACCTAATGTAATTTTCACGTCAAAACATGTTTTTGAGGTGAAAACAAAGTATTTTACTTTATTTTGTATTTCATATGTAATTTTAAGTTCCTATATGTAATAAGTGATCTCAGTTGCATCAGAGCATTTCTCCTTGCTGCAAGATGAGAAAACTCTGCAAAATTCAAGCCAAATTGAGCATTCATTCAGCTACAAAGATACAAGAAGAAAAGGTATTAAAATAGAGTTTTGAAAAAGAACTAGAAACATTGAAAAGTTGGCTTTTCAAGTGAAAAAATTAAATCTTCCTCTATCTAAAACCTCATACTTCATTTTCAAAATTCATTATCTTCATTCACCAAGCAAGAAAGAGAAAGGGAGAAGGAAGAAAATTGAGTTTTAAGTGATTTTGAGAAAAAAAGCTCGGCATTGCACTTTTGGTTGAAGGGCATTCCACTTTTGGCCGACATAGAGTAGCATTGTGCTTATAGAGGTAGGCACTGCACTTTTAACCCGACGCTACGCTTTTCTCCATTTTTCTAGTGTAAATTTGAACGGGTGCTGCACTTTTGTCATGGTGTTGTGCTTTTCCCAGAAGTGGCCAAAAACCTCCAAAGCTTCCAACAGACCTCAAATTTGATTTGCTCTTCCTTATACAAGTAACTACAGGCCCTTCATCTTGGTTTTGCATTGCTAAATCTACTTTGCAAGCAACATTGGTCATTGTAATCTTGAAACCCTAAAAAGCCTAAAATTTTCCCTAATTCAACCCTGACCCTACCTCCTTCCTACTCCTCTCAACACCCAGCCCTACAGTCATAAAATAACCCTATTCCTTTTCCGTCTTTCCCATTGTTCCTTCACATTCACTTTTTTCTATTTTCCCGAGAATTCAAAGCACAAATCCCTTATTCTCATTTCCATTCATTTCCTAGTTGCAAGACCATTTTCCATCCCCTCATTTATCATTTCCACACACCTCAACCTTGCACACATGGACCTAGAAGACCAAGATTATGAGGAGGATAACATAGCTAGTGATACCTTAGCTAATGGAGCCATGCAACCGAGAAAAACACATAAGGGAGGTAGAATTATCAGAGAACAACCATCAAACCTTAGGGAATTGCAGGCCTCCGAGTTGACTATCACATGCTTCAAGTACCTTGGCTTCTATGAATTCCGTGAACATGTTGAGGGAGTAGAATATCACCCAGAGCTCACTAGGCTTTTTGTAGCACATCTTCATGACAATAGGGTGACTCTTGCTGGGGTAACTTTCACCATTTATTCTTCCATTATTTCGGATTGCACAAGGATTCCTAATGCAGGGGAGAAGTGGTTCAAGTGCCAAGATCTAGATGAGTACTATTATGAACCCTATATCAAACCTGAGTACAAAAATTAGGTGAAGAGATTATTTCCTTTCAAGTTTCTTAAGAACAAGTATGTCCCCATGATGAATATAGTCATGAATAGTTTCACTTGTGAGGGTCAGTTCTCCAAGGTGTATACTTATCATATCAAGCTCCTCATGCCTTTTACCAGGGTGAAGATGTTAAACATCCCTTATTACTTGTTTAGAGTATTGAGAAGATGGCTTTTAATGTCCAAAGGAAACCTTACCCTCAGCAGATGAGCAACCTTTATCATTATTCTGTGATCAAGATCATTGTGCTTCACCATCTCAGTCTCCTTAACATCCCTTGGGAAACCTTCATTTCTCATGAGATCTTCAGAGGTCCTAAAATTCCTCCATTAGTGCCTCAAGAAGCAGGAGGACCTTTTAGCCCGGCTAAAACGGATGAGGAGGCAAAGGAGATAAAAACTACTGAAGTTCCCATTTTCATGACATATCAGAGGGGCACTAGGAGATTATTTTTAGCAGATAGGTGGGTGTTTTCTCCATGGGATGTGGAAGGGGCCTTGCCTTCTTCATCAACTTATAGGAAAATTCTAACTCCACAAGATGTGGAAGGGGCTTCGCCTTCTTCATCGACATAGTAGGTACATGTATAGCAGCTACACAAAGGAAAGGAAAAGGTGCAGGAGGAAGAGCTTGATGATGAGGAGGAAAGAGACTTTGTTCTAGCAGAGCATGATGAGTTTGAGTAGCATGATACTCAAACCATTGATTTAGAGACTCAAGATCAAGAAACTATCAAGGACATCATCATACGAGAAACGTAAGCTCAAGTGCAAGCTTTGGCGAACAATTTGCAGAGGGAAAATATGTCACTACATATTTGGAGAAAGAAAACAAGCACTTAACTCACAAACAAGTCCTCATGGAGCTAGAAATGCTCAAGATGAAACGACAAAGTGGAAAAGAGGCACAAATCACTTTGACCCCTATTGAGCAGAAGATTGAAAATGATAGGGAGACTTGGCTTGAGAGAGTCAACTTGCAGCTTGAGAAGTTGCTACAGAAGGCCAACAGGGATAATTAGATGATCAAACACATGGCCTATCATTATATGACCTGAAACAAGATTTACAATGTGAGGGTCAAGAGAATGAAAGCTAGGCTAAGGTGGGCCTTGAAAGTCAAGAAAGAAGAGGATAGACTTAGAATTATGTCTGAAGCATCTTTGGCTTAGCAAAGCACATGATGGTGGTGCTTCACACAAATTTTGGGAAAGTTTTGAACAAATTTTGTCATTTGCAATTTTGAATTTTATTACACGGGAAAACTGCCTATTGCGTTGTGCTTTTCCTAGAAGCACTCTTTGAAGAGATAGCTTGCATTTTTGGATTCAAATTAGGGATTACATGCACCCTAGCAAGTTTCAAAAGTTTTGGGGCAGAACTGGTCCACCAAAAGGTCCAAAAAACACCCTAAAAATGACCTTTCTGCCACTTTTTTGACACACAGAAGTAGTCTTGGGTGAATCAAGTTTTGAGGGGGAAAATGAGCTGCAAATGACGAAACTCTAGGTGTTCTGGAAAGTAGACTTGAAGAACTTTCCAATGAGCTATCATGGGCTCAATTTGGATGCCAAGAGGGTCTCCAAATGTGACCTAAAAGTGGCACTGTGCTTTTTCCCAGAGGCACTCCGCCTTTCATAGTTTTTACTCAGGGTTGCTATTTTGCCAGTTTTTGGCTATAATCATGGATTCTCTCTCATGGTGGATGATTTACCTATGTAAATGATGTCATGTCTTGTAAATATGATGGATAAATAGCAATAAAAGGTGATTCATTTCTTAGGAGTTAGTTTGAGCCCAAATGAATCAATTTTTCACTTTTAGAGGCAACTTGTTAATGATGCCTATATTCTTGTTTCTTGTTCAGTATTAGTTAGATGAGCTCCTCATATTGGGGATTCGACCCTTGAGGATGGGAGGAGGTTAAAATCATGTCTACATCTTCTTCTTCTTTCTCTTTGTAAGGGGTTGGACTCAGTTCGATGCTCAAACCTTGATTGTACATCTTTGTAAACAGTTTGGCACGAGACTAATAAGAATTGTAGCTATTTTTATGGGATCCATGTGGTATGGATTTTTAGTATAGTTTCTTACTTTGTGATCATATGTTAGAATGTTTTGTATGTTTCATTAATCATTCCATTTCTTCTTAGTGATTTTTTTCAAGTTGATAGGAAGAATCCAACACAACACCGCTCTAATTTGGGTAAACATTCACAATTATATGTTTTCTACTATTTAAGAAGGATTCATGATCGTTGCATGCCCTTCTTAGCTTCTCACTAGTCCTAAACATCTCACCCCATCAATCTCTTCAGTGCCAAAGCCTATGCCTACCTTTCCCCATTGAACACCCTACAGACCTAGTGCCCTAGACCTAAACTATCTAACTCCTCCTGATCTGACAAAACCCCTTCAAAATCCAATCAAAAATTTCGTCCTACTATACCTACCGTAAGATAATTTGCCTCATTTAGTCATCTTGGCTAATATTCTTACGGAGAGAGTGTATTCTCGGCCTAGTAGGGCTAGCTACTTGGCTAAGCGTGGTCTATGGTTACCCTGGCATTGCCTTCCTTCAGCTTGAGGTTCAATCTAGGTGATAACACTTTACAAGTTCTTTCTGGTCCTCCTTCTTTGGTTGTTCCTTTGTATGGATCTTCCCATATGTGCCACTTTGATGTCCAATCTCGTTGCAATAATTTCAAATATTATTCTTCTTCCAAACCTTCCTAACATTTTTCCTTTAATGATGTGGAGAAGGGGCTTCATATCTTTTCATCTTCCTCCATGTCATTCTTTTCCAATACTTGGAAACAACATGGTTATAAAACCAAAAAGAATTACATGGTATTCTATGCCACAAATTCTACTCATCGTTATCAATCTGTCTAATTCAATTTTGTAGCTATTCTTCATTGGACTCTCCATTAAACCCAACAAAATCAAACATTACATCCAACTTAAAAAAATGGATTTTTATGAGCTTTTCTACTATTAGAATGATGGGAAGATGAAGAAGAAGTGGAGTATTCACTTGCATATGGAGATGGGGGTTCAAGAGGCTCTCCTCTTTCTACTTGATTTACCAAATCATGATCATTTTCTTTCTCTCACTTTCTATTTTCCTTGTTGATCATTTCCCTCTCATAATTTTCAAAGCATTTGTCCACTTTATCAATCATGGTGTAAGAATCCTTGCCAAAATAATTCTCTTCCAATAGATGAGCATCATAACCTACCATTTTCCTTATGCGTGTTGCGAGCTGTGGTTCTCAATCAAAGAACATAATTTTTCCTTCACCGTGTTTTGTTTTTTCGTTGCTTATAACACACACTTGCAATTTACATCAGCAAATGATCCTCTCTAATATGAAACTCGATCTGGGATATTTTACTCTATTGATGAAAACCACATGTGCATATACTTTAAAGAAGAGAAAAATCAAGGAAAAGCATAAATACAAGACACAAACAAAACATGGTAATGAAGTTCATCTAAAGTGGACTACATCTCTGAGCCCTGCTCTGAGTGGGGAGGCCTTTTGCATGAATCTCAACAAAATCAACATGCATATATGTCAAATTACACCTTATACTTCCAATTTTGGGGATGGACTAAAAATTATCTACTCGGATGAAGAAATGGTATGTGTCATTATGTTCCTTGAAAAAAAATGTGAAATTAGAGTATAAAGTTGACCCTATTCTAAAATTGTCAAATATGGCCTCCTAGGGAATCTAAAAGATTCCTTTCAAATACCTACATAAAGATTCAACCTTCATGATTTCAATGCTCAATGCTCTTCCTTTGGAAAATTGGTTAGTTATATTAGAAAACTGATTGCACCATTAGACTCCTAGTGAAAATTTGGTTCAAATGATTATAAACTTGACATATAATTCCATCAAAATTCAGTCTCAAAGTAATCTAAAAGATTACTCATAAATATTTTATGTAATATTTCAAGGAATATTCCCTTGAAATATTCTCATCTCGAAAATCGCACACACCATGTCTAGCCTTTTCCTACTTTATTACTCTTGACCCATGATGGTTGCATAAAATAATTTCCATTTTTATATATGATTCTTGACATTAATTCCAATGTCATATGGGTTGGCGCCTTGGTAAAGAAAAAATTATTGAATGTGCAGGTTGGCTTCCATACCTGTCATGACATTGTAACACGTTCTTTGTTGTTTGTTTGGTGGGCAGTTGTTTAATTGTTGGGAGGTAGTTAAATTTGGGTTTTGTTGTTTTTGGAAGGCGGTGGTACGTTATCTGGGGTTGTCCATTGCACAGGTCAGCCACCTGGTAGGGTGAATTCAAATCTTGTTGGCCCCCAATTTTAAACAATGGTTTTTGGCTATTTTATATAAATAAGTTTTCTTTTTATATATAGTCCTATGGGTTGGTGGGGGTTGATGAAAAGTGATCTTGGTTATTGGCCAAAATCCCCTTTCTTATTTAAAATCTCCAACCTTGAACCTGTGGGTTAAAACCCACAAAGCCTTATCGGAAGCGTTCTAGGCTATAAGCCTTCAAAACCATGGACTTACGATTCAAATCCCGCTTATAACTTTATCGCGCCTTTAATCCCATCGGAAACCACCTCACATCCACATATACATCCATCGCAAGCATTACAATATATATTAAGTATTAAAACCTGGTGACCACCCATATACAAATACATGGGAAGACAACATAAAACCCGCTCTAATTAACATACTTGGATTTCAAACTTTATATCTCTACCTTTATAATTATCGGTGGGTCTGTTGAAACACTATTGGCAGCTTATGCTTCCACATTCCATTTTCCCCCATGCGATATCAGTAATCACTATCAGCGATTCTTAAAGCACCTGTGCTTGCGATGCGATCACCCCGCGGACCCAATACTCCTTTACACTTCCTCCTATAATGGGTTCGCGTCTGGATTATTAGCGGTTCGTATCGGCGGGTTTGTAATGAAATGGGTCTGTGGACCCGATGCCCCTTCAAGCTCCGCTCTATAATGTTTTAGCTCCGACTGTCGGAGCGCACAGTTCTAAAGGCCCTTGCGGACCCGACGCCCTTTATACTCTTAACTTTGTTATGTTTCGGCTCCGAGAAGTCGGAGCTCTCACACTTATAAATAATAAAGGCTCCTCTCCGATGCGATATTGGGTTCGAACCCGATAAGGGTAAGAACCAATGTTAATAATGCTTCACGTCCGGAACAGTGTCCCGCTTAAGGGAAAATAGCATGAATCCTCAGTGTAAATAGAGTTATCCTCTGGGCTTTATAAAAGGACTTAGAGAACATGCGGACATAGCAATGAAAGGGAAACGACCCTAAATGCATAAATCAAGCATCATGCTGGAAAATTAAGGAAAATTCATCAACTTCGAACACAGTAAAATAAGTTCGCCGATAAATGTATACACATTTCCGATTAACAGAGAAGCATCGATTTAGATACATAGAGGGAAAAGTTTCAAGAATAATGCTTTTGTCCGGTCCTCCTCTATCTCTATGATTCACCATCGACTGTGTTTTCTTACAATTAATTCCACCCTACCATTTCACCTCATGAACAATCACAGAACACGCACTTCCTACGTTCTGACATAGTCAGGAAACTCTGCATATATTAATATGAAAGCATAAAATTACATTGAGAGACTTCGGTCTCATGCACACACACACACACAGGCCTGATTTTCCTCAGTGGTAGCCCCTCTTCACAAGCCAAATCCTCAACACTAGTGGCCTCTTCTGCCCATAGGCTTACATACACATATATATAATAAACATTGAATCGTGAGGTCTGATCAAGGGCCTAAAGCTTCTACATGCATGCATATATGGAAAAAATCCTTTGGAGGCTTTATTCTATCTCTTCCCTGTTTTAAAACAGAAAAGCCTCCTTATCACTTAATGGTCCACATCCATTCCTTTTGTGCCTAAAAGTTCTCCTTACTTCCTATTTTCTCATTTATTTATTTTGAGAACATCTAATTAAATCACACTTAAAAGCCTAAATAATAAACTAACTTGGAACTTAGGAAACTAATTCCAAAAATGCATGACCCCCTATGTCTACTATTTACAATGATTTCCCTTGGCTGAATGCTCCTACATCAGACTCCCAAGGTAGAAAATATTCATGATCTCCTGATCATGTGTCTTTTGGTCTTGGTCTTCCTAGATCCCACACTTTGTTCTGCAACTGTCCAAATGCTTTATTCCTTTGCTGCCACTGCACCTCTACTGTCCTTTGCTCCATTTTCTTCTTCCTGTCAATCAGGTCCAACTTCTGATTGATCTTGCTTATTGTTGCTACAATTTTCCTCCATTTGAATTGCTTCATCATCTGCTGCCATATTTCTTCAATTTCTATTTCTAGCATATCGTTGAACTAGTTTATCTTCTACTTCTTACTTCTGTCTTCTTCTCCTTGTTTCAGGTTACTGCTGTTGTCTCCACTTTTTGTTAATTCAACTTCTGCAACTGCTTTTGCTGTGACTGTTGTTACTGCTCTTCTTGTTGCCAACATTGATGTTGTTGCTGTCAATGTTGCCTCAACTGCCACCATAGATGTTGCTAACGTTATTGTTGCTTCAGCTGCCACCATAGATGTTGCTAGCATTAATGTTGCTACCTCCCAAACTTCCTGTCCCTCTGCAACATTATTTGGCTCATCACCTGTAACTTTATCTTTAGAAAATAAATTATCATTTAATTCTCTTCCTGCAGTAACATATCCATTTATCTCTATTTGTATACTAGTAAGAAAAATCAATTTTAACAAACTAGTATCTGCTCCTTTTTCAACTTCAGGCAAATTTATTCTAGTATCTGCAAATTCTTCCTCAGGTTCAAATGTCTCCAGCAAACATTTCAGCCATTTCTTCTCAAGCATTTCATCAACATGTTGTAAATTATCTTGATTGATTCTGGCAATCAAATCAAGTTCTTCAAACACCGTAGCCTCATCCTCTACCACTGTAGCAGCTTCAAATTTCTGCCCCACAGTTCTCTCTTGGCTATTTAGGCAAGCCAACTCTTTATTGTTACCCATGGAAACAAGCCTTTGCTTATGAGACATGACTGTCTCACTTTCATTCTGCAACAGTTCTTCTTCCCTCAAGAGAATTCCAAGTGATAGACTGTCTTCTACATCACCTACATTCACAAAACACTTGTTAAAATTAAAAACATAAGACTGTTGTGCCTTATCTTCTTTTGGTAACAATTCAGTTTGTTTCTCTGTTTTCTCCTTCTCCTCTGTCAGCATATCAGCATGCTAATTCGAATTCTCAGAAGAATTCATGAGACTGTCCATTAGTCTATCTTCCACAACATCTATTATAATGATGCCTTCTTGCTTTTGTTCACTGTAGTGAACTTCTTCTCCCTTAACCTGTTGTTGATTATCTTCACTTTGAAATTGTTTTCTTCCTCTTACCTCTTTACCATCTTCAAACAATCTCTGCTCAATCTCTTTAATCACATACTCATACTCATTCACGCTGTTTAATGAACCTGCAAACAAATTACTGCATCTTCCTATTTCCATGCCTACTTGAGACACATCTTCTTCTTCAGAAGCTGTGACTGCAACTTCTGTTCTACTGTAAGGTTCTCTCATCATTTTCTCCAGTAGTTTAATCTCCTCTTCACACTTAGCAAGCACTTCATCACAATACTCTATTCTTCCAGCTTCATCCTTTGCATGCTGTGTTACAGTATTAAAACACTGTCTTCCTTTGATCCTTGTAATCTCAAGGTCTTTCTATTGTAGCAAATCACTACTTCCCCCATTCAAGAGGTCTTCTCCATCCTACTCTGTTCTCCTAGAGTACTCATCCAAACTTTTGACATCTCCAAAAGATTGTTCACCTCCTTCAAAACTCTTCTTTGTTAGTGTCCTTTCTCCATTTGTTAAGTCTTTCCATAGACTTCCTCTTCCTTAACATCTTTCCGTAGATGTTCTTCTTTCCTACTGTTTGTCTCAACAGTTTCCATGGCTATCTCCACTGTGCCTATCATCATAGTGAATTGATGATCCTTTACTATATTTTCAACTAACATAGTCTCTTCCTCAAGTTTTGCTTTAATCCCTGGTTGTTTATCTTCTCTGAAGATATCTTCAATTGGCTGTTTTTCTCGTGCAGTATCTGCCATCATACACAAACTATCAACGTTAAAAATATAAGACCCTATGGTCTCACTTGATGGTTCAGCCATCATTCCTCCTTGCTGTTCTAAATCATTCATAAGATTTAGAAATTCTTGGATAGTCTCTTCTTCAATCTCATCAAGCCCTTCACTTAGTTGCTTGACATCTTCCACCAGCTGTATATGAGATCTATCTACCTCATCTTCTTCCAGAACAGAATTTTGATTCTGCTGGTCTTTTTCCTTCTTCATGACAATATCAGCCAATTATCTTTCACCTGCAAACATACACAAATTGTCAGACTTAAAACCATGTGACCCTTCGGCCGTATTTGAAGTTTTAGTCTTCAAGTCTTCATCTTCACTTTCTCCCAGAAATTCTCCTTGTTCTGGTTCACAAATGGATTCTTCCATTTCAACTTCCTTGAATTTTCCCTTCAACCACTTCACTTTCTTTTGTTGCAGCCTTCTCTGCAACTTATGCCACTTTACTGGCTTCTTACTTAAGACCCAACCTAGTCTCTGGCTTTCCTCAAGCATTCTCCTTAATGCATTAAGTTGTTCTTTTAATTCAGCAACCTCTTTGTCAATTTCCTCTTGAGTCATCTTCTTGCCATTTGCCTTGGCATCCTATTTTCTTATATCCTCTACTGTGGCTTTTCTCTAAACCTCTGCTATGACTATCAATAGTCATCTTCTTCTCTTCTTTCTTCATGAGCTCCTTTGCAACAAGCCTCTGCAATAGCTAGTCCTCCAGGCTGCAATCTTACCTCACTAAGCTCTCCTCACTTAGTATTTTGGTAAGCACAGGTCCTCCGTCTGGAACCTCTTCTTGAGCAACACCTTTGCTCCTTCTAGGCTTCTGCAATCTCTCACTCTCACTTGAGAACACTTCAGTTGTCCTCTCTATCCAATTTCTTATTGGATTCTTCAGGTTCAATGCCACTTCTCTATAAGAGTATTCTCCTTACTGTATCTTTAAGAACTCACTTGGTTCTTCTCTCACAGCTTCTCTTTCTATCACCTGTGAATTAGCATAAAAACACACATTCTTAATTTAAAACAGATCATAACATATTACCTCTCTTTCAAGATCTCAACATGATCTTGTTTCACCCATTCTTCTGCACTTTGAATGGCTTGTCTTCTGGTTGGTTTCTCAAGTCCTTTTTCCTTTAGAACTTGAATTAAGCAATCTTGTTTTCTCTTTAAGGAATTACCTGTTCCTGTTTGCTCCAATCCACTGCTGGAACAATCTCCCACTGTAGTCTTTTATCATTCAGCTTATTACCCTTTCCTGTGTGCATGTTTCTTTTCCAAGAAATCTTCCCCACTTTATTTTTGTTCTGACAGTAATGTTGCCTTTACCTCAATCCTTCTCTGATATCAACTTCTGCTCTCTGGAATCCTTCTCCCCGTAGGAAACATTCCCTGCTTTGATATCACTTGATGAAAAGTGATCTTGGTTATTGGCCAAAATCCCCTTTCTTATTTAAAATCTCCAACCTTGAACTTGTGGGTTAAAACCCACAAAGCCTTATCGAAAGTGTTCTAGGCTATAAGCCTTCAAAACCATGGACTTACGATTCAAATCCCGCTTATAACTTTATCGTGCCTTTAATCCCATCGGAAGACACCACACATCCACATATACATCCATCGCAAGAATTACAATATATATTAAGTATTAAAACCCCGCGACCACCCATATAAAAATACATAGGAAGATAACATAAAACCCGCTCCAATTAACATACGCGGATTTCAAACTTTATATCCCCGCCTTTATAATTATTGGTGGGTCCGTTGAAACACTATTGGCAGCTTATGATTCCACTTTCCCTTTTCCCCGATGCGATATCGGCAATCGTTATCGGTGATTCTTAAAGCGCATGTGCTTGCGATGCGATCACCTCGCAGACCTGATACTCCTTTACACTTCCTCCTATAATTGGTTTGGGTCCGGATTATCGGCGGTTCATATCGGTGGGTTTGTAATGAAATGGGTCTGCGGACGCGGTACCCCTTCAAGCTCTGCTCTATAATGTTTCGGCTTCGGCTGTCGGAGCGCACAGTTCTAAAGGCCCTTGCAGACCCAACGCCATTTATACTCTTAACTTTGTAATGTTTCGGCTCCGAGAAGTTGGAGCTCTCACACTTAGCAATACTAAAGGCTCCTCTCCGATGTGATATTGGGTTCGGACCCGATAAGGGTAAGAACCAATGTTAATAATGCTTCACGTCCGGGACAGTGTCCCACTTAAGGGAAAATAACATGAATCCTCAGTGTAAACAAAGTTATCCTCTGGGCTTTATAAAAGGACTTAGAGAGCCTGGGGACACAGCAATGAAAGGGAAGTGACCCTAAATGCATAAATCAAGCATCATGCTAGAAAATTAAGGAAAACTTATCAACTTCGAACATAGTAAAATAAGTTCGTCGATACATGCATACACATTTCCGATTAACAGAGAACCATTGATTTAGATACACAGAGGGAAAAGTTTCAAGAATAATGCTTCCGCCCGGTCCTCCTCTCTCTCTATGATTCACCCTCGACTGTGTTTTCTTACAATTAATTCCCCCCTACCATTTCACCTCATGAAAAATCACAGAACACGCACTTCCTACATTCTAACATAGTCAGGAAACTCAGCATATATTAATATGAAGGCATAAAATTACATTGAGAGACTTCGGTCTCATGCACACACACACACAGCCCTGATTTTCCTCAATGGTGGCCCCTCTTCACAAGCCAAATCCTCAACACTAGTGGCCTCTCCTACTTGTAGGCTTACATACACATATATATAATAAACATTGAATCGTGAGGTCCGATCAAAGGCATAAAGGTTCTACATGTATGCATATATGGAAAAAAGCCTCTGGAGGCTTTATTCTATATTTTCCCTGTTTTAAAACAGAAAAGCCTCCTTATCACTTAATGGTCCACATCCATTCATTTTATGCCTAAAAGTTCTCCTTATTTCCTATGTTCTCATTTATTTATTTTGAGAACATCTAATTAAATCACACTTAAAAGCCTAAATATTAAACTAACTTGGAACTTAGGAAACTAATTCAAAAAATGCATGACCCCCTACGTCTACTATTTACAATGATTTCCCTTGGCTGAATGCTCCTGCATCAGGGGTTGTGGCTCGTCATCATGTTTTTAAATTATTTTCTTATTTTTTATGAAACAGGCAATAAAAAAGTCCCATTAGATTAGGGTAAACTAGTGAAATTAAACATGCAACAATTTCATCATTTCCCTCCATTGCGAAGTGCTAAAATTTCACTCATTTAGTTGTCACCAATTTTGGAGGATTCTACTAGATTTAAATGGTTTGCCAAATATAATGATTCCTCCAAATTTAGTTGGCCAAAAAATGACTAATTCCTTTAACTTGAGCTTTGACTGCTAATAATTTTCTCATACGAAGTCAAATTTGAGTTTTGTTTGCATTTTTTGAATGAGGATGAATTGGTCTTCGCTTTGGTTCTAGTTTCGATGAAATCCAAGGACTTCAATTTTTTAACCGTCATAGCCATCTTGATCATTATTACATTAGAATCTTATTATATCAACATCTTATTGATGTCATCGAATGTGTGGCTTGGGATCATTCTGAATGTGGATCTGCAAATCTTGAACAAACCATTATTTCTCTAACAAATTTTGCACCCACGAAATTTCTAATTCATCCAATATTCAATTTTACTTTGTAGGTCATGTATATCATTTCACCTTGGAAGGTAGTGCAATCTAATAAAGCATGTTGCTTAGTTTTCATATATCATTATTGCATAAATTGTTACACTAATAGATGAAATTTTCCAGGAATCAAATGTGCACCTCCTTTGCTAATTTGTGTCATGTAGTTGTTATGCATATGTGCTTTCTATATTCCATTTTTTTATGTAGTGCTTCTATTCATATAACCTCCATCAATTTGTGACATTTTTATGAATCCAACTTATTAGATAAATCCAATCAATGAAAATGAATATATTATTTGTATGTTGTGGAGAAATGACCAAATGGAGATATGTTGTAACTACAATTCTTGCAAAGTCAAGCTTCTAGGAAATCTGAAAAATGAATGGAGAAAAATAAACTTAGTTTTAACTGTCACACTTGTGGCTCTCATATGGGTGTATCTCATAGATTTTAATGCCTTCATAAATACCCAAACAAAATAACTTTTCGAGGCTTACAAGATACCCTTCTTTGGTATTCACTCACAAGAAACATTCACATTTGTAGAAATGCATATGCGAGAATTGCTTCTAAATTTATCCTCTTTGAGTGGAACTCATGGCCAAATGGTTTGACTCAATGCATTATGTATGTCATGTTCATGGTTGCAAGTCAAATGATTTTTCAGTATGACCCAAAACATGAGGTATGCCTAGATCAAACTAGAGTGTGAACAAAGGGCCAAACTCAAAAAGTTCATGTACAAGTTAGTCAGCTAATTGTTACTATTTATACCCACATGTTATGGAATACTATTTTTTTACGTTATTGTTTCTTGTTTATTTTTCATTCCTCATCTGTGATGTTAGGCTTGATGATGTCATCTTGAGAACACTAGATCCAAAGGGGCCTCACTATGCAATCAAGGGAGGAGCCTTGGATCAAAGTGATACACCTCTCTAAACATCTAAGTTGAGGGGAATAATCTCCAATTGGAAGGTTGGAACCTCAATCAAACCTGATAAGCATTGCTATGTATGAAATTGTCTAGCTATGAGGCAACCAAATGTTGGGATGCATACTGGTTAGGTAGGAGTTTCTCTGAGATCTAGCATTGGAGTTCCACAACAATCTCATGAAGTGATATGAAAATGGGCTCTTTGTCTTCTTGTCTAACTTACAAGAACCTCTCCCACTTCCAAAGCTTGAATATTCCCAAGTCTTATTGATTAACCAATGCAGAATTAAGAAACGCTTGAAAATATAGGTGTATACTTGTATTTATTATTGGATGTTTATGTGCTATAAAATCTGTTGTGTATGATAATATGTAATTACATACAATAAATCCTAATGCAACAATAAACAAAACACATAGAACAACAATTCAATTTGGAGTTCACGCCAAACTCTTGGGCTATGTCTCCTTGATCTCTAATCAACTCGACTAGGCTCTCTAGGATTATGGCAGAAATATTTTTTTACAAGCTCTCTAAATCAACTCCACGGTTTACACAGAAACAATGGGTTTAGAATGCCATTTTGGTCCCCAGCTCTGAATCTCTTGGCTTTCTCACTCTCAGCTCTCGCTCTGGCTCTAGGCTCTGGCTGCTTTGGCTCTGGCTCTTGGCTTTAGCTCTAGCTCTGGCTCTTTGGCTCTGGCTTCTTTAGCTCTCTACAATTTACAGCTCTATGGCGTCCCACTTGAATTCCAAGTGACTCCGTTGGCTACATGTACTTCAGCTTTTCCTTGCTGTGCTGCTTGTTTTGATGCTGCATTTTTGTGCTGCTCTCTTATGCTTTAGCTTCCTGCTTTGGCTTTGCTTTTGCTTATGCTTGATTTCAGCAACCACTCCAACAATAACTCCAACAACCAACAACCCACGTTGTTACTCACAGTCATGGCTTTTAAGCACAATTGGCGTTGTCTGTTCACTTTCCCTTTCGGTCTCTTTATCTTCCAACCTTTTTCTGCTCAAATCCCCTCTCTGAGCATTAGAAATCATTGCTAAATTCCCTCAGGGATAGTGGCCACATGTGCTATAACGGAAGGGGTCATCGAGGCTTTGAAATCCACAAGTTTTGGAATTCTTGGCTTACACAGAAAATACACTAAACACGGGAAAAATCCATAAAGAACATTGTTCACCAGACTTCAAATCTTCATAAATGTGCACTATATCTCTATCGCGTCCACCTGAAGTTGCTTATCATAATTCGTAATGCCCATTCCATGGCTTCCCTTTGTATTTTAAAAATATGTTAAAATTATTGAAAGTACACACAAGACTATTGTTGGGCGGATCTCAAAACATATGGAATACTGTTTACAATTTTATCGGGTCTGGAAAATCACATCACACATATAGATATATGTATACATATATACATATCTCTGCCCCTCTGTATAGCTTCGATGCGATTTTGCGATGTGACTTGTCACAATTGAAAATTGCATTAGCTCCGGGGTCTATCCACATAGCATGGCCTATGCCGATGCTGATATCAACGATCACGATATCGCTTGGCCCAAGGTCATGCCTCTGCCTCGTGGCATCGCTGATTGTGATCAACTAATTTTGGCGATCGTACCATCGCATCAGCCTGATCCTATCGCATGTCTGCCTCCGATACCCTCTGACTGCCTTCACCGATTGCAATATGTCGATCGGATCTGGACTGTTGATTGTCCAGATCTGATGGCTCTTGTGCAGATTTGGTTTAAACCTCCAATAGGCCTTATTTCACTATTTTCTTCAAGTTTTTGCCTCTTTCCCAAAGAATAAAGGGGAACATCTTGTTATGATAACTTCTTCATCTGAAGTCCATTCCACCCATTCAAGTTGCGTTGGATTCAAAATGAGATCTCTACAATGAGAATATTTCTTAGAGAAACCTACAATTTCCATTTTCCTCTGATTTACGAAGGATTTGTGCCATTTGGCACCTTTTACCTCTTATATAAAGTCTTTGAGACTTAGAGGTTTATCCAGGATCCATTTTTGGATCACGCCTTCCCACTAAAAGAACTTTTTGTCTCCAAAGGACTGATATAATGATCTGAATAGTACCTGAGAGTATCAACACCCTCTCCTTTCAGCTTCCACACACTTGCCTTGCATAGTGCCTCTGAACCAATGTTTCTAACCACTTCCCTTCTGGATGGGCTGGTCTTCCTGAGAAGAGCTTCCTTCTTCTTTTCCTTCCTATAGAATTCCTGTTGAAATGGTTATAGAAGGTAGTTTGAGCTTCTTGTCCTTGATCATTGATCCAAGGTGGCTCAAACAAGTATGGAGTACACCTGCTCCACTTAACTTTCATTTGTACCTGTTTGAAAGTTGCCAACAACAACTATTAACAATAACATGCATACAAGCAACAACAACATGGACTAAACTCTTGCTTCAACAAAGAAAGAGATTTCACATCTTGTGAAGAGCTCCATGTATTACATCTATGTACAAATGATGGATTAGAAAACAAGCCCACAAAACATGCCTTTAAAACAAATGACCCTTCAAGCCAAGCATGTAGAAAAACACCATTAGGATTCTTTTCAAAAGATGAAACACTTCATCACTATCTCCATCTTGGAGGCCAAATCAACTTTTCCCAAGTCAACATTACATGTATGTTTAAAGCAATCAACCCTTCAAGTTAATTGCGCATACATGCTAAAATACAAGGAAAACCTCAACATCCCTTTGTTCATGCATCTTATGCTCATGTATGCATTTCATTCTTCAACTTTCATTTAAGCACACTATACCTTTGAAGCTAAAATGAAATATAATGTTGCAGCAACAAAGTGAGTCCCCTACTCAACCTTTTTCCATTCACCATCTTGGTAGAAACCTGCAACTTCCATATCACCAACAAAGAAATGCCAATAGATGCATCAATAAAAATGCAATCCTTAATTGGAAAAGAACTCTGACCATTTATTACCAATCCAGTCCAAAGGGTTTGCCCTTGTCTGCGCATCAGCATCAACATGTGAATCATTTTGAAGCACATTATCCACTGAAACTTCATTAGTCTGTCAAAAAGCAATTGCTTCTCTTCCTTCATGGAATTCAACTGCTCTCTAAGTATTGCTCTTTTTTCCATCCTCATACATTTCTCTCACCTTGTCCATCACGATGAACAAGTCTTGCTTCATGTCTGCATGAAAGAGTTTTGTGATGGAGAAGGAATTTGAGTATACACTTGGGGAAGTTTTCATTATACCAATGAACAAAGAACTTCAACAAGATTAATAAGGAGCTTATTTAAGCAACCTTTTACAAAAAACCTCTTGTGCTACAAGGATTGCCTTGAGGTCCTTTGGGATAGAAGAATGACTTCAACCTTCCTTCCTATTTGTCCTTCCTGGATTGAGCTATCAGCAGCTTTCCCTTTACCTCTAGAAAGTCATAAAATAGTCAGTCTACAAAATGAGCATACAATCAGCCTCTTGCTATTCAAACACCTTTTAGACAAGCAATCTTTGCCCTGTCAATCAAGCATTTTGATATAACCTTCTTTGAAGGTGTGGTTAATCAAACTTAAGCTATGATACCACTTGATATGAAAATGGGGCTCTTAGGTTTCTTGTCTAACTTACAAGAACCTATCCCACTTCCAAAGCTTGAATATTCCCAAGTCTTATTGATTAACCAATGCGAAATTAAGAAATGCTTGAAAATGCTTATATTTATTGTTGGTTGTTTGGGTGCTTTAAAATCTATTGTGTATGCTGATATGTAACTACATACAATAAATACTAATGCAACAATAAACAAAATGCACAAAACAACAATTTAATTTGGAGTTCACCCAAAACTCTTGGGCTACATCTCCTTGAGCTCTATTCAACTCGACTAGGCTCTCTGGGATTATGGCAGTAATCTTTTTTTACAAGCTCTCTGGCTCAACTCCATAGTTTACACAAAAACAATGGGTTTAGAATGCCATTCAGTCCCTAGGTCTGAAGCTCTCGGCTTTCTCACTCTCAACTCTTGCTTTGGCTCTTGGCTCTAGCTGCTTTGGCTCTGGCTCTTGGCTCTCGCTCTTGCTCTAGCTCTTCTCTAGCTTCTTTAGCTCTCTGCAATTTACAGCTTTCTGGCTTTCCACTTGAATTCCAAGTGACACGCTTGGCTGCACGCACTTCAACTTTTGGTTGCTGCACTATTTGTTTTGCTGCTTCCCTTTTGCGCTACTCTCTTACGCTTTAGCTTCCTGCTTTGGCTTTTATTTCTAACTATGCTTGGTTTCAGTAACCACTCCAACAACAACTCGAGCAACCAACCCCCACTATTACTGACATTCATGGCTTTTAAACCCAATCGGCATCGCCTGTTCATTTTCCATTTCGGGCTCTCTGTCGTCTAGCCTTTGTCTGCTCAAATCCCCTCTCTGAGTATTAGCAATCATTGCTAAATTCCCTCGAGGATAGTGGCCACCTATGCTGTAATGAAAGGGGTCATCGGGCCTCTCAAATCCCAAGTTTTGGCATTCTCGACTTACACAAGAAAGTACACTAAACACAGGAAAAATCCGTAGAGAACACTATTCACTGGACTTCAAATCTTCATAAATGTGCACTATATCCCTATAGGGTCCACCTGAAGTTGTTTATTACAAGTCGCAATGCCCATTCCATGACTTCCATTTGTATTTTAAAAATATGTTAACAATATTGAAAATACACACAACACTGTCATTGGGCGGATCTCAAAACATATGGAACACTGTTTATAATTTTATCGAGTCCGGAAAATCACATTCCACACACACACACACACATATATATATATACATATCTCCACCCCTCTGTGTAGCTCCAACGCGATTTTGTAATGCGACTTGTCCTAATCGCAAATCACATGAGCTTTGGGGTCTGTCCACATAGCATGGCCTATGCTGATGTGATTCGCCAACACCGATATCGGTGATCATTATATCACTTGGCCCGAGGTCCCGCCTATGCTTCGTGGCATCGCCGATTGCGATCCACTGATTTTGGCGATCGCACCATCGCATCAGCCCAATCCTATTGCGCATCTGCCTCCAATACCCTCCGATTGCCTTCGCTGATTGCGATATGCCGATTAGATCTGGACCATTGATTGGCCAGATCTGACGACTCCTGTGCAGATTTGGTTTAAGCCTCTGATAGGCCTTATTTCATTGTTTTCTTCAGGTTTTTTCCTCTTTCCCAAAGAACAAAAGGTAACTTCTTGTTATGATAACTTCTTCATCTGAAGTCCATTTTTGCCCATTCAAGTTGCATTAGATTCAGAATGAGGAGATCTCTACAAGGAGACAATTTCTGAGAGCATCCTGTGATTTTAATTTTCCTTTGATTTACAAAGGATTTGTGCCATTTGGCACCTTTTACCTCTTATATGAAGTCTTTTAGACTTAGAGGTTTTTCCAGGATCCATTTTTGGATCATGAAGGTTAGTCAACTTTTCAATTCACGAAGTTGAAAAGAAGTACCTATTTGGTCATCCACTATTTAGTAGCATTACTCTATCACTAAGTGATACTATATTCTCAAGGCTTCATGTTTATACATTCATTAGTAGTTTGTCCTCTTTCATCAAAACTTTTATTTTTTAAGACAGTGCATATTACTTGACTTCCATATATCAACTTTTACAGGCAATATCTGTCAAGTGAGTTTCTCTTGAAGTTTGCAGTATTGAAGATTTACAAATTTGGGATTGCTCAACTTTGAGAAATATGAATTTTAATAAGATTCCTCCTCAAATTTTGTAGCCATCAAGTAGGATATAAGTGACTAATATTTCAAATAGAATTCTCTTCTTTAACCAAACAATGAATTTATCTATTCTATGTATGTTTCCCATACTCACATATGCCTTCCTCTACTAGTAGATTTATTGATACAACAATTTGAGTATGAGTTGAATGGGGAACCAACTGCTAGACAATATGTCTATTCATTACCTATATTTTATGCACACAAAGGATATCTTGCACCTTGATAGTTGATAGTCTTCTGATTGAAATCTTCTACTAAACAGGAACGAAAGATAAAATTTAAGTCTACCTTTGCAGCTAAATTGTTTCATTACAACCACTCAGAATGAAAATGTGAGACACTTATAATAAAGAGGTAAAATAGGTACTAAGTGAAACAATGTGCTAAGGTATATTAATATGAAGAATGGTGACCAACTTGTATGCCGTCCAAGTAAGCGGGACAAGCTAACCAAAATTTGTAAGGCCCAAGCTAGAGAAATAACAAAGCTTATTGGGGTTTCTTTCCTATAATTACAAGTACCTGATGGAACTATATAATAAGATATTTTCATATGTCGTCATAGATATTGGTCTACTTGTGTTTATCAGTTTATAGGTACATTGACAATGACTCTTTTTGGTAATTTTTGTGATGTTAACTTCAAATTAGTATTGAATAATTAATTATGTTGTTGTTTTATTTGATTCTTCTCAAGTTGCAATGTTAAGCACTAATGAAATATCAAATATTACTTTTTATAACTCATATGTACCCATAGATATTGTTGATCAAAATACCCTTATGTCTTCTAAATTGGTTATTAATTTAAGTATGATTCACTTCATGCATGATCTGAGATTGACATTGTAAGACTCACAAGATTGGAAACCAAACTCAAACTTATATTAAGAATTGATCTCAAAGATGATGTACAAAATGTACATATAAATACATAAAGTAAACGTTGATTTAGTTTTCGGGTCCTTTTGGACTCTATTAACCACATGCAATAACAGAAACTAACCCAACCTTAATCCTGAGGATTAGCTACCTAAAGTCCCCCCCTTAATCTAAAGGGATGTATCAAACTCCAAGAATGAGAGCTCAAAATGAAAATATCCATCTCAACCAAAAGCTAAATGTCTCTTAGAATTTTTTTTAATGGATAACCACAAACCAAAGATGGTCATTTTTAAGAGAAAACCACAAATGATACCCACATTTGGAGCCTTCATAGTAGTTCTCAAACCAATCAAAATTTCCAACTCTAGAACCGTCAATGTTGTTCCTCGAACAATTCTAAATCTGGAAGTTCTCGTTCACAAACAACTCATTCAACAAAAATTGAAGTATCTCTGGCTGCAACTATTGTACGGGTTCTATTGCACACTCACTTATGGATCTATGACTTAGGATCGCTTGACAAATATTTAAACCTATAGCAGACCATCACTTCTACCTTTGTTGGATACAAGGTGAAAAGAGGAAATACTCTTCATCGGTGCAAGGTTGGTCAATACTCTCGAACATATCCTGCAATATTACTTGTAAATCTTCTTGGTTGTTTTTGACCAATCCCAAGAAGTTTTATATCCAAAATTTAGTTTCTCTCTTACAATGCTCTTCTTTCTAGAACATCAGTTTGAATGAGAATTGCGCTCTCCACAATGCACATTCGGGTGAAGATCAAAACACTGATATTACACATTTCCAACTTTATTACATTGTTGACATCAATCAATTTGTTCTAGAACAACACAATCCAGAAATCTAGCAGTACAAAATTGTATAGGTTTAGAAAAATGAGGAATATGGAAAGATATATCCAAGACATCCTTGTTATACCCAAAAGTAGTTATGTCTTTGTTATGCGTAATTTCTTCCCAAGGTATTATAACAGGTTTCACATCTGGACTTTTAACTACATCCAAATTTTCACCAAAAATGGCTTCATTACTCTACGACTATTGTTCATAATGAGGATCGTCTTGTTGTATTTGGGACTCAGTCTAGAGAAATTCAAATTTCTCCGATGCATCATGTAAATAGACTCTAATATCAACAAGACTTACTTTCCAAGAATTTACAGTTTCATCAATAGTATAACTAATGAGATTGTTTAACATTTCTAATACTTTTTTAATTTGAACCATTTTAGTCAATCTTGGGTGTGAGGTTCAACTGATAATGCACCCATTTTGCAATGTAAAATGTAAACAAAATTGTTCGAGATTACAAATAGTGACATCCTAAATAAAAGTGGTGTCATTGCTACAACCAAAATGTCCTCTTCTTGGTGCCCAACCAATGTAGCGAGTCATAACCTCCAAAATTAACTTTCTTTTTTGTTTTCTAAAAATAAAATTACCCAGCACAACCTCCAAAATTAACTTTTTTTTTTTTTTTTAAAATAAAATTACCAAACACAAGGATTTGAACTTGTCACCTTTAATATGCCAAATGTAATGATGCAAGCTTTTCCAACCACAATGGCTCCACCATTCTTAATTTTATATTTATAAATTTTTTAATTTAACCAAATCAAAATCAATGCTCACCAAAATTCTGATGTCAACTTCTCTGCTATGAGGGCGTTCTAACCATGACATAAAAGGGATGAAAGTACGAAGAACTCTGGACAGTTTTACCTAGTGCACCGTGCGGTCTTCTCTCCTGCAAACCTTATTTCTTGCGCATTGTCTTCCCTACTCTCCAAATCATAAGTGAAAAAACACAACAACTAAGTACCTAGAACGAGAGCCAACATCATGTACGTGATTTCTTGACTAAAGATGCTCTTCCAAATAATCAAAATAATACGCATGCATATGCGGAGTGGATATACTCATTGTAACCTATAGGTTGGGGAGAGTCAATATGAGCACTTCTCTGATATGCTTAATCAATTTTTATCATTCCATATTATATATCACACTCGTGATGATGTATGGATTATAACACAAAACCATAAGAGCCACCCAATATATGACTTCAACGCTTGCAATAACTTCAATAGATGGACATGAATAGAAAGATTTCCTTTGAGCAACAAATTAAAAAATACAAAAAACGTCACACCCTCTTTTTCGTCGCTATTCTTCGAAATCGAGAGCACTTGTGCAGAACGATTTCTTCACTAACCAAATAACGGGTGAGTAACCAAATGTGTTAAACTTTGTTTGTTTCAAAAACCAGTGCAAATCTCAGTACCATTACCCTGAATAAATTTCACAATCCCCACACTTCCACTGTGCCAGCGATCATCAAAGACGAATAGTTTAGATAATAAACAACAAATTGTGTGCATAACATACTCCAGCAATATAGAGGTTCTTGGATAATTTATCTTATTTAAATCCTCTCACAATACCGCAGTGCAATAACAACACCAGCTTTTCAGCGTTCGCAGTCCAAAATTGATCCCCTTCCTCCTCGTCTGCAACTGCATGAAAATCTATAGGTAATTATACTTGTAGCAATCATTGTCCACATTGCAGAGAATTCACGCCTCTTTTCTTTGTGTGTGTCTTCATCTTTCTAGAGAGAGATTCTCTGTTTGAGACAATGGGGTTTTCTCGTAACAATGCCAATAAAATCAGGTTTCTTTTCAACACCCACCCACAACTCCAAAGAGGATGCATCTGCGTTCTATTATTTGCACCATAGATTATTATTCGTCGCTTCTCTAGTCACGGACATTGCATAAAATTCATCCTTACTACCTTCGTTGTTGCAGGTCTAGGTCCAGGAGACCATATTTTTTGTGTTTTCTTGGCAACCAAGCATGACTGGAGATGATGGATTTCATCCTCACAGTTGATATTCCAGCTTCGTTAGAGCAACAAACTTCACTGCGATAAGGCTTACACTGAAGAAACACATCAAAATAATTTTTTTTTCACAGATTGAGAATATAGACTAAGACTCCGACAACTCATAGAGAAATATTTTAGGGCGAGAAAAAATCGAAATCTATAAAACCACCAGTTACTCAGGTTTGCCACTTTACATAAATCTTACAGTGTTAAGCACCTTATAGGAAAACACAGATTCTCATACCTTTAATGCTTGATTGAAGAAACTTTCATAACACACTTGACACAAACTTGTTTTATTGTGCATAATGAAAAGCAAAGCACGGATGAATAGGAGCTCCAAAGTATTTTGTAAATTTACTCACATCTAGTTTCTTGACTTTTTTAAAAATTCAACGAATCAATGGATCATAAGACATTAAAACGATAAAATACAGACTGTTCCACTTAATTCTTGCTCGCAGCGGTCGTAGAACCCTTCATACAAAAATTTTATTCCTAGAAGACATTCCAATGCTATGGAAATTTTATTCCTAGAAGACATTCCAATGCTATGGTGAGAAGTTGTAGCGATTTTCTTCTGGACATCAGCCTCATGATGAAATACTCGTGAACCCCTTCTCTTTGCCAACGATGCAATGCATATAATTCTTGGATCGGTAGTTGCCAACCAGATCTCCTCCCTAGCAGCACAATTCAATTAACAAGGTGGATGAACTACCCGTTGTAATACCACGGTAAGACAGGCAAGATTGGAAACCAAATTTAAGTTTATATTAAGAATTGATTTCACATAATGATGCACTATATATATATATAAAGAAATTGTTAATTCAATTTTTAGGTGTTTTTGAACTTTAATAACCACTCACAATAACACACACTAAGCCAACCTTAATCTCCAAAATTAACTATCGGACATTCCAATTCACCTTTGTCATGGCTCATTTATGCTCTTAAAGATACTCCTAAATTATGGATAATGCGTAAGTTGCATGTGAAATAACATTTCTCTAGGAATGTGTTCTCTGTGACTTTGAGATGGAGTGTGATAATTCTATGTAGTGGCCAATATGGATCATTATTTTTACCATGAACAAGATGCATCATTGGATAAACAGTGAATATTAGATTAAATCCAACTGGACCTATTAAATTGACCATTTGTAATTAATGTTTATTGTAACTATCCAGATCCCTAAACTAAAACTCTCGTAGAGTCTAAACTTATTTTATGATACACTACAATGCATGTGCAGTTAAACGCTTTATAATATTAGGGGAGTAGATTTGTCATGGAATATTGTGTCAAGAGAGGTACAGGTTCAATTTTTTTTTTTTAACAAAAATAGTCTCATGTACAGAGGTACAGGTTCAATTTTTTTGTTAACAAAAATAGTCTCATGTAAAAATTATTCAGCTATTATGGGAGTAGATTTGTTATGGAATATTGTGTTAAGAGAGACATAAGTTCAATTTTTTTTGTTAACAAAAATAGTCTTATATACAAATTATCTAGCTAATTGTTATTGTTTATGTTAACATGTAGCTAATTGTTATGGTTTATGTTAACATGTTATGGAATATTGTTTTAAAGGTTTATTATTTTCTCTTTTAAAATAAAATTTAGGAAAACAGGTCTTCATTTATGTAAGCGTTGTTAACTTTAGAGACATAAATTTATGTTACAAAGAAAACATTTCCAAACTAGGAAACATTTAGATCATATAACATGTATGAGAGAATAATTTCCGCAAAATCACATAAAAAATTATTAGTCAACTTTTATGTGATTTTGCTAAAATTATTGTCTCATACATACTAGGGATCATACATACTAGGGATCAAAGAAATCTAAATTCTATAATCATATAACATATCACATCTATTTTCATCTATACTTTTCTTCCATATACTAATAACTTGAGAAATTTATTTTACCACATCCTGTCAAATTGCTAAATGCATACATGCTCCCACTTAGGAAGTCTCTCACACACGATGTAGAGTGCATGCATGCTCATACTCAAAGTGAAGATTTGCAATTTTCTAAGAAAAGGTTGTTTGTTTGGAGTAAAATTATAGGATCTTTCCTAAATGTCGTCTTTGAGCATCTTTCTTACATGTTGTCTTCAAGCATTTTTGCTTGTTCACTACATACGTGTGGATCGAGTGTCGCCATAAATGGGAAAGAAATGAGTGTGGGAACAATCTACCCAGAGGTCGCAAAAATCGTCAGGAATCTGGATAGTGTTTTTGTAGTATGTGCATATGCGGTGAAGATATGCACACGATAATTTTTCTCAGTAACCTGACTTTACAAACCCTTTCCTCTGATGGCATGGGAGGAGGAAGCGATGCTTAAAAGACCAAGCCAGCATAAGGGGTCGGAGCCAGCATGAAGGATCGCAGCCAGTATGAAGGGTCTTCAACTGACACCCTACTACATCAAATATTTCTTCATTTACTCATTCTCTCTCTGAAACTCGATACATTCTCTCTGGAATACACGGCTCTCCAATGCAGATTGGAGGTGTTTTTTCTCGGAATAATGGGCCAGCGCTTCTTGTACTCATACAACTAAGCCCCAACGAAAATGGAGAGCGACCAAGCTACAACGCGATCATCATAGCCCCGGGTTTAGCGTAAGGTGTTGCAGGGCTGTATCGAAGCAGTAGAGAGGCACCCTACGTTATACATCGATTTTTTTTTTTTTTCCCTGGGAAAATCCGTAAAAACTTTCATTAATATGAAGAGATTTACATATATATCAGTTTACATGTAAAATAGTTATACATCGATGTATCACTATGGTTCTATGCTAGCGTTTTCATGGACAAGATTAGATTACGTCCATTTCCTGTAAATTTAATGGCACAGTGGTCGACTTGTTCGAAATAAAAGGCAATTACGAGATGATTTCCTATTTTCTTCTTTCCTGCAAGGGTAGATTTGAGGCTTCGGCAAGAATCCTGAGGATGCCTCAAAATAACAGATTCATATCAGTGAGATGGATATATTGTCGGTTATAGAGAGAAATATTGCTTCTTGTTCAGTTAGTACGTGGGATGATGGTGATAACAACAACAAAGAGGACTCCATAAAAGAGCGGTTTCAGATCAGTGGGATGATATGTAGTTGATCCTATAAGAGGAAATATTGCGCTGGTATTCAATTAAAAATGGGGATAACGATGATAACAAGGGAGATTGGGACAAGAAGGAAACGTAAATATGTTTATATGCACGCGAAGTATGAATGTGAAGTCAGATCAGGTTCAATATTTTGGTCGTGGTTATTGAGTGCTTCCAAAATTGACAATTGTTATTACCTTTTCACATTTCACTGCACTCAATTTTGATTTTGATCTTTCGAAGTTAGAATGTAATTTAATTATGTGACTAATTGTATTTATTTTATGATTTCTAATGAAATGTTGGGATTTTAAGGAATCTATATGTGATTTTTAAATTTTTAATTATTAGGTTGAAAATTTAATTAAATATTTATTTTTATTTTTGAATAATTAAAAAAAACTATTTAAATTTAAGGAAATGGGTTAATTAATAAAAGCTTCAAATTAAATAAGAATAATGATTGAATGGATAGTAATTGTTTTTCTTTTATAATTGTGAAATTATAATTGAAAAAAATATAATGAATTAAATTAAAAAATATTTTGTTGTATTAAGAGGTACATTCCATAGTTCAATATGAGGGGCATGTGTAAGTATGTAGTCAAATAAAATAATAATAATAATAATTCTTATTAGTGTCAGTCCTAAATAAAAATGAAAATAATCACATTAAAAAAATAAAATACAACTAAAAAAATAATGTAGACCCTAAACAAAAATGAAAATAACAATATAGATAAAACAACTACAATACAACAACGCTCTATGTGTTGCTCAATTGGGGATGGAAATGAAAATTAAGTTTTTGAAAGAAAACAAGTAGAAAAGGAGGAAGGAAGTCGAACAATGTATCCCTTCAGGAGCTGGGAGCAATGTTTATAAACTCAAGTAGGATGAGAGCTCTAAGCTCGCCACCTAACCTCTTTAGTTGAAAATGAAAGTAATAACATAGAATGCAAGAGGCCTGAATATCCTTTGAAAGAAAATACTATTGAAGAAGAAGATTAAAATGGAAAAACCAGATCTAATGTTCTTGCAAGAAATGAAATTTACATCAGAGAAGATTAAAAACTAGGAAGGAGGTTCAATTATTTAGATGTTGAAGCCCAAGGTATTGTTGGAGGAATTGCTACCTCGTTGAACACCTTAGGTAATGAACCTAATAGTTACACCCAATTTTTCCTCTCTATGGAGATGCAAATAATACGAGTTCCTGGGCCTATTATTTTTACAAATGCCTATGGACAGCAGATGACTAATCATAAATTGAGCTTCATTGATGCCCTGAAGGATCTTAGAGGGAGAAAATGGCATCTTCTCTAGATTATATGGGGAGAATTTAATATGATCACTTCATCTGCAAAAAATAAGGGAGGTCAAAGATGAATTGAAAGAGATTGAGACTTTCAAATGATACATTGAAGAGGAAAATCTAATAGATGTGGAGACAGGTAGTGGAATCTTTACCTCGAGTAATAAACAAGGTAGGCAACATCGAGTAGCCTCGAGATTGGACAAATTACTAATCTATGAGGATCTGCTACAACAAGGGTTGGATATAGGGTCAATTTTTCTGCCCTATGGGGGATCTAATCATTGGCCAATGGTGTTAGAAATTACAATGTTGGGAACTCCTAAAAATATATCGTTCATATTTGAGGCATTCTGGATAATTCACCCCTACTATACGAAGAATGTAAAGAAATGGTGGGAATATCCTCTTCCATTCTGGGGCTCCAATGTGTTCAGATTGTAGGCCAAGTTGAGATATATTAAAACCTAATTAATACATTGGAATACAAAAAAAAGTTCGGTGATATTTTCTAGGAAAAAAAGGAATTGTAAAAAATGATGGAAGAGTTATAGAGATCACTAATGGAAGAATGGTATTCAAATGTGTGAAGGATTGTGAAAATGGAGATAATGAAGCAGCGGGAGGAAACTTTCTTAGAAAAGGAAATCCTATGGAAACAAAAATCAAGAGTCTTGTGGCTATAGAAAGGTGAAAATAATAGTAAATTATCTCACAAATCCACAATAGAGCATTGAAACTCAAACATAATTCTTAGGATCAAGGATATAACTGGAAAATATTATGAATCCCATCAAGATATTGAGTAGGAGTTGGTTCAACACTTCCAAAAGATAGTGGAGGATACCTTGCTTGATATATCGGAAGCTATCCAAAAATATTGTTAGGCATATTCCAAGACTGATAAGAGAGGAGCACAATCGAAACCTAAGTAAACCTATATCCATGGAAGAAGTTGCCTAGGTTTTCCAAGACATGCCTAATGGTAATGTGCTATGCCTAGATGGCTTCACCATATAATTCTTTAAATCCTTTTGGGAAGTAGTAAAGAAGGATGTTTTTAAGGTGGTGGTGGACTCTCAAGATTCAGCCAGTATCCTTAAAGCCCTAAATTCTACATTATTACTCTCATCCCAAAGGAAGATAAAGCTAGTACTACTGAGAAGTTTTGATTGATAGCCCTTTGTAATGTAATATATAAGAGTTTCTCAAAATTTGTAGCAAGCCACATCAAAATTGTGCTTCCCATCTTAATCTTAGAGGAACAATCTTTGTGGATGATACCATGCTACATTGTATCCCTATATTAAGGGAGGTGAGATCATTCAATTCTATTATGGACACTTTTGTAATAGCCTAGGGTATGGAGATAAATCATTACAAATCTATGATTTTCTTTTTTAACACCCATATCTCTATAGAGCGGAATTTCACAACCATCTTAGGATTCCAAAGGAAAATTGTTCCTTCAAAATATCTAGGAATCCCTCTTACTGTTAAGGCTTGGAAGAAATCCAACTAGGAGAATACTTGATTAAATATAGAAGACAGAGTTGCGATCGATATTTAGAGCCTAAAATATAGTTGGAAGGATGGTTTTGGGGAAAGTTTCATTCCAAGCGATTCTAGGGTATATGTTATCAATTATCCCAACTCACAAATTTGTTATGAAAAATATTAGAGAGATTACAAGTAATTTCTTATGGAGAGGATCCAATGACAAAATTATCCCAACTCACAAATTTGTTATGAAAAATATTAGAGAGATTACAAGTAATTTCTTATGGAGAGGATCCAATGACAAGACGAAATGGGAACTAGTAGCCTGTAACATGATATGAAAACTAAAAATTTTGGGTTTCCTAGGCTTACATGATTCAGAGACTATCAATAGAGCATGTGGATAAAAAATATGGTAGCACTCATTAAAGGGAGGTTCTTCACCTTGGGCCCAGCTTTGGAGGGCCAAATATACCCAGAATTGGCCCACACAAGACCTTGTCTATATGTCTAGAACAGTTAAAGGATCGATGATATTGAATTTAGCATGGGGCAACACGCAAATTATTTCTCAGAGGTCAAAAACAGAATATCAACCTTGTTCTAGGAGGACACTTGGTAGAAACAAACCCACTTTGAAAAGGAAGTCTGGTACCTAATTCAAAGGATGACTAAGAGTCAAAATTGAATTTAAGTGCACCAGTTATGGGAATAGGTGACCAATGGTAATAAATGGCGAATATGGAACCTTATTATTTTTCAAGAGCATAGTCAAAATGAGGAAGTGGTCAAAGAAATAGTAGGAGAATTAAGTAAGAGAGGAATCTTATGCTCTGACAGCCAAGATCAACTGAGATGGTGGAAAAAATAAGGCGACAAATTTAATATTAAAGAGGCTAAAACTTATATTGAAGGTCACCAGTGTGAGACAATAGATCTAGAGTGGGCGAGAATATGGTCATTGCCTCAATGGTTTGAAATTGAAACTTTGTTGTGTCTATTTTTGTATAGGAAAGTTCTGACATGGGAAAACATAGTGAAAATAGGTTTTTGTTGGGGCTCCATGGTGTTATCTTTGCAAATGCGAGGAGGAGAATATCAACTACTTATGGAACCCATGTAGTTATACTTATATTATCTAGGATTGGTTGGATCCTTTCTTCAGGTAAATTGATAGAATTAGGGATAACATACAAAATACTATTAAAAATGGCAAGAGAACTACACTAAGAATGAAATTGTAATTGCCACCTGGTGTGTGGTCTCGCGATTTATTGTTCAGGTTGTCTCGAAGCAACAAAACTGATAAAATTTTTGGAACAAGAAGCTCCCTACAACACGAATGGTTCAATTAATTTAGCGACAATTGAGGGAAATGGTAATCAGTAGATGAGTAAAGGTTAATGATGAGAAGCCTTCACTGGATGAGGTAAGAATCCTAAAATTACTAGAGCTGGATAATCATATTATGCATGTAACTCAAATGAGAAAACCTTGAATACAAATGGGTTCATCAAACCTAAAATACAAATGGGTTCATCAAACTAGATTTCTATCCACCGAGGCTTCTTCAAGCTAAATTTTGATGGGGCTTCTAAGGGAAACCTTGATGATGCAGGTGTTGGAGGGGTTGGAGGGGTTATAAGAGACTGGAAAGGGAATATTTGTAAGTTATATTTCATCAACCTCGGACATGCGTCTAACAATGAAGCTGAATTCATGCCCTAGAATAATGGCTAGAATGCTTGGTAAGAGAGAGGATGGTCAATGTTATTATAGAGGGGAATTTGATGATTGTTGTCCAAGCAAAGAGGATTCAACAATGCGTCTCGCAAGAAATCAAGGTAACATGAAACTCTTTCCTCACATAATTAACCTAGTGCATTCAACAACACCTAATGTGTAACACCCCCCTCCCACGTTTACCCAACCTAATTAGTCCACTAGGGTAAACATGTGATGAAGAGTTACTATGATGTGATTCATCTCCCCATATACAATTACAAAAGTTGAACTACAAAACCAAAACAAATATGAAGTTCCTCATGAGCTACAGAACCTTCAGGAGACAACTCACCCTTCCATGTGCCTAACCCCTAAGACAACTTTTCATTTTGTTGAGCTAGACCCGTAGTTGCTCCCATGATAAAGCATGCATGAATTTGAAGCCCTCCAGTCACTCCCGTAGCAAGGAATGCATGTGATTGTGCCCCTTTTTAGGCATTTCTGAGACAATGGCCCTAAATTATGTGCCACTTTTTCAGGTTTAGGTCTCAGGTCTTTGCTCACAACTTCATGAAACTTCTAGAAATGATAACTAACAATGAATTAAATCTAATAATGAAAAAATTGGTGCAAGGACTTTATCCGACCCCTAATAGCCATGAAAAACATTTCGTCAAACATATCATAAACACATAATCTGGAGGTCATAACAACAAATATAAGCATAGGAGTCTCATACTTATTTGATAATCGTCAAGAAGAATTGAAGCCTTATCACAATAGTTTCATTACCCTATATTAGGTCATATATTCATTCACATATCATGTAATAATAAAATCATGTTGAGAGCCATAACCAAAGTTTATCACGAACCATACTTATAACCAACCTATAACCAACAAAATAACAAGGATAGAACAACCATAAAACATATTAACAAGTACATTTTGACATAAAATTCCAAGGAAAAGGAATTGTTATTAAAGTATGCATAATCCAACCAATTCATGGACTTCCACGAACCACCCGACCATAGATTGGGCTGAACCAAATATTTATTTTAACCAATCACCCCCTTGGCATATTCCAAGCATGAATTTGGGACTCAAAACAAAAACAATCAAGGATTCGTTGGGCTTTACCATATATCTCACCTATGGGTTCCTAGGTCTGAAACCCTCATCAATACAATCATGCTTTACTGCAACCCCACTAGATCACTAAGCCTATATAAGCATGGATGCCTCCGGATCTCTCCACCTAAACCGTGACAATTTTCTCATCTCCACCTCTTGGCATTACCTTATATCCGACCATTATTAGTCAAGGGATTCCTATGCATAGGAAGTCTCCACCCTCTAGGCTTTACCATGTATCCTACCATTTCCAGTCAATGGATTCCTAGGCCCAATAAAGGGTACTCAGAACTAGAATTCACCATATATCCCAAAAAGGGATTCCTAGGCCTTGTGATTAATCCTGAGACCAGCCCACTCAAGTTCGATTCTATCCAGCAATTTATATCAACAAAAGAAGGAAAACCCCATCACGTAGTGGTTATTTGGAAATGGAAAGGCAAGGATGAAAACCATTGTCACACCTCGGAAGACCCATGCCAATGATAGAAAATGGACCAAAACCACACATGCATGTACCATGCATGCCAAAACCAGCAAATAAATCATATATGAAACTTGATACTTGCAAGTTATAATGTTGTAGATGCTTGATCCAACTCTTTCTTACTTGATATTTTCTTCCCTTTTGCTTTCTTGTCCTTCCTTTACCTTTGTTTCCTCCAATTCTAGAGTGCTACAAGAATGTTGTAAGCGTCGAAGACTATGAGAGAGTAGAAAGAATAGACAGAGCTTCAAAATAGAACTAAAAAGAGGTTGTGAACTGATCCTTAGAAGCCTTTGATTAATGAGGCCTCTATTTTCTTCATTTTCCATTATTTTCCTTCATTTTCCTCCTCACATGCAACATGTGACCTTTCACCTTCCTTTTCTCCTAATTTCCATTATTTTCATAAATAAAATGCAAGTTAATTCCAAGTTACCTTTCCAAAGCATTTTCCATTGCATTTGCAAATTTCCTTAGACATAATAAACCAAATGAACACCAACATTAGGATGTTTTGCCCAACATTCAACTTGGAATAAGTGTCTCATGATCTTGGTTATTACTTTTCCTTTATTAACTTTATTATATGTAATTTTGACTAGGGTATTTAAAAAACCCTCATCATTGGGGGAACAATGTCCTTGGTGTTCAATGAAACCTACAATCAACACGATTTATATAAGCAAAGCATACTACCCATGGATCTTTATAACTTAGCTTTATGCGGTATTTACAATGATCACTGTGTTGAGAAGAAAGCCTACATGAGAAATATAACAACATAACAATCATAACAACATGACACCCATACCGCTTATTAGGGCTTTATAACACAACGCATGTCAGTATTTACATTCATATACATATATACATATATAAAAACTCACATCAAAACATATGCTGAAAAAATTCTTTCAACGGGCGAATAAAGAAGTGTACATAGCCTGCACCTAATCAATGATTTCTTATGTAGATTCATCGGACCCAAAGTGCTTCCACTACACTTTAACCTACTCGATTTCTTGGTTCCAAAGAATGAGCATCTTTCTATTCAAAATACAGTGAGGTTCTATCTATCATTCTCCTTCTGGTTCCACCTGCAATATAGACTAGTCAGTCAATCACATGATCAACATATTTAACATCCTTCGTAAGTAATGAAACATGGAAAACATCATGGACTTTCATTTTTGGAGGCAGTGAAATTTGATAGGCTACTAGTCCAATCCTCTCAAGGATCTTAAAAGGTCCACAAAACCAAGGTGCCAAATTGGCATATGATCCAATCCTCAAGGAGATATTCTTGGGATTGATGCATAAGTACACATGTTCCTCAACCTAAAACTCCTTAAACATCCTATTATGATATACAAAAATTTGTTGTCAGTTATGGGCTGACTTTAGAGTATTCTTGATAACCTGCATTTCTTGTTCCATATCTATCAACACGTCTCATCCTATCAATACTTTTCTCATCGGATCACTCCAACTAATGGGAGTATTACAACTCTGCCCATAACATGCCTAGAATGGACTCATCCTCAATGCCTCTTGATACACATTGTCATAAGCGAACTCAAACAGTGGAAGATACTCTTCACACCTTCGCTGCTTATCATCACATAAATCCTCAAAATGTCCTCTAATATCATGTTGACCTTCTCTTTCTGCTCATCCGACTACGAATGATAAGAAGTGTTGAAGGCCAGCTTTGTACCCAAACCTGCAAAGAACTCCTTCCAGAATCTAGAAGTGAACTTAGCATCCCTATTTGACATGATATTCCTTGGTACATCATGCAACCTCACTACATCTCTGATGAACACCTATGTTACATCATTAGCTGAATAAGGATACTTCACTTGAATGAAGTACTTTACCTTTGTCAACTTTTCCACCACAACCATGATATAATCGTGATGTCTATATGTCCTCGAAAAAGCTGTGATGAAATCCATGGAAATTACATCCCATTTCCACTATGGGATCAAAATCAGTTGTACTAAACCACCTAAATGCTTTCACTCTGCTTTTACCCATTGACAACATAAGCATCTAGGCACAAACTCTACAACTTACTTCTTCATATTCGGCCAATAAGAAAACTTCTTGACCATTATTAATGTCTTTTGGTATCCTAGGTTCCCTGATGATCCAGGTGGATATTGGTGGCCACCTGCCATGTCCACTTATACCCTCACCATTGTTTCTTTTAGCTTTTTAATTTCCTTAATTGTAGCACCATTTACTATTTTTAGCAGTTTTTTGGGTCCTGAACTTCTAGAGCCATTTTGAGGCCCTAAACAACGTTTTTTAGGAAAACTAGGAGCAATATGGGTCCATGGACTAATGCTACTCTTCCTAAAGTTGTAGCTCTCGGATAGATCTTTCTAACGAGATATTGTGTGCGTCAAATAGAGATTGTATGCCAAAGTTACGATCCTGGGAAGTTGATATACCAATTTACCCAAACGGGTCCCACAGTTTGGCGTTTCATCTTCTAGGGTTAGGCTTTTGGATGTTTAGGGTTTTCCATTATTTCTCAACAATAAATAGGCCTTCGAGCCTCATTGTAACATAGTTCAGAGGCATGTAGCTACCACTTTTCTTCTCAGAGATAAGCTACCATCACCCTAGCTGGTTTATTTCCATTTTTGTTTGTAAACATATTTCAGTATTTTACATTAATGAAATTAAGTACTATTTCGATTTCATCTCTGTGTTTATGGTTATCTCTGTAATTTTTTGTGTTCTTGCTTAATTCTGAACCAGTCGTATTAGAGCAGTCTGTTTTTTTCTATGTTTTTCTTTACATGTCCCCAACGAGGTTGATATATAAGGAATTAGGGCTTGAACTGGTCGAAACATTACAAGACCAGCCTCACAAATCCTGACAGCCTCCCATGGCGAATGAAGAGAAAGACAAGGGTGGAGGAGATCCTATCAAAATCTTGCTCGAAGAAGCCCTCAAGCGACAAAGGAACACAATCATGGACAACTTTGCCCAGATTTGTCAGCGGCTACCCAAGGGCGATGCATCATCTTCCAATAGCTACTCTGGAAATGCTACACCATTTAAGGTACACGTTAATTTTGAAATCCCTATATTCAACAGTCAAATAGACAAAGATTCCATCAATAAATGGTTAAATTTGCTAGAGGGTTATTTTTCTGGTCATGATTTTTCCAGTCGGGAAAAGATTATTTTCATTCTTCTCAAAGTAGCCCCCCACATCAAGGACTAGTGAGAAACCTATTGCGAGCAAAAGGATGAAAATAAAGGCTCACTATTTTCAGCTGCACCCACTTGGAATTCATTCTGAGATACCATCAACGAGTAGTGATACCGTGTTGGAAGCTATGAGGATCAATACATAAAGTGGACCATGCTGCGGTAGGGAAGGGACCAAGACGTGTCGGAGTTTACCAATATTTTCAATACCCTTCACACAAAGTTAGGTATCAAGGATTCGAAGTAGAATTTGGTACCCAAATATCATGGCTTCTTGCACAAGTACGTATAGGAAGAAATAGAATTCCCGAACACATCATCGCAAGCATGGCATACCGATATGCCATCAAGGTCAAGCAAAAGTTTAAATAGAAGAAACAAGACTTTGGATCTTCAAATCCGAAGCAAGGGAAAGATGCCCCCAAACCATAGAACAAAGGACAAAGCCAAGGAGGGGTGGCCCAAGACAACCCACCAAAGCTGCAAGCAAAGAACAATGCCACAAAGCCAAAAAAGGAAACGGGAAAGTGGCGCGAGTTCCATAAGAGCTCCACTCACAACACAAGTAAGTGTCGAGCCAATTAGTCACTAGTGGCCAAGCTAAAGGTTTCAGAATTAGATGCATATTCTGATTCTGAGTCAAAACTGGACAAGGGGAATGACAAAGGGAGGTAGATTATCGATGCAGAGCCAATGCCACCATTGCCACCATGAACATCCGGAGGAGGAGGAGCATCTCTTTCACTCCCAGATGTGGGTAAAGGGCTCCCTGCTACAGTTCATTGTCAATAACGGGAGCCAAAAGAACCTCATTTTGGTAGAGGTCATGAAGCAGCTAGGCTTACCGACCATAGCACATCCACAACCGTACACCATTGGGTGGCTTCACCAAGGACAGGATCTTCGTGTGAGCCAACAGTGTCACCTTCCATACAACATCAAGCCCTTCATGGATGAGGTATTGTGTGACATTTCTCCCCTTGAAGTTTGTGATGTATTGTTAGGTCAACCATACTTGTGGAAGCGACATGATGTGTATGAATCAAGGCCCCGTACTGTTATTGTTACCTTGGGAAATAAGTTGTACAGGATATTGGAGGTAGCACCGCCTACCGCCATCTCTATGGTTACTGCAAAACAATGTAGTAAGCTCATTTCCAAAACCAAGAAATTTGTTTTCCTGATGATATGCCCTTAAAAAACGAAGAATATGGTGGCCACGACCTCCAAACAGGGCCCCTCCACACAACAACTACAGATGGACAAGGTCATGGATGAGTACGAGGACATCTTCACCTCCTCCACAGGGGTTCCTTTTCACTGTTAGGTCAAGCAATCCATAGACCTAACCCTAGGTGTGCCACTACCCAATGGACCAATCTATCGGTGCTCCGTTCTGGAGAACAATGAAATGAAGAGGCAGATTTAGGAGCTATTGCAAAAAGGTCACATCTATCTAAGTTCATCACCCTGTGGGAGCCCAATCGTGTTGGTACAGAAGAAGGATGGGACTTAGAGACTCTGTATTGACTATCGGGCGCTGAACAAGATCACTGTCCGTAATAGGTACCCGATCCCACGGATTGATGACCTCCTTGACCAACTGAAGGGGGGAAAATATTTCAGCAAGATCGATTTGAAGTCAGGATATCACAAGGTACCAATCAAACTGTCCGATGTGTGGAAGACTACCTTAAAAGCCAAGGAGGGCCTTTTCGAATGGTTGGTTATTCCTTTCGGATTGATGAATGCTCCTACAACCTTCATGAGGCTAATGGATGACATCTTGCAGCCATTCACCAACTCATTTGTAGTGGTATACTTGGATGACATCCTAATCTTCAACCAAAGTTGGGAATAGCACCTCCACCATATCCAAAAGGTTCTCCAAACACCACGACAACACAAGCTATGTGCCAATTTGGAGAAATTCACTTTTGGCATGACCCAGGTTTAGTATCTAGGATAAATTATTGATGAAAGCGAGGTGCATGTGAATCTAGCCAAGATCCAAGTCATTCAGGATTGGCTATCTCCAGCCACTCTGACAGAGCTCCACAGCTTTCTAGGCATTGCCAACTTCTACCGCAGGTTCGTGTAGGGATATCCTCATATCACTTGGCCCTTGAGTCAAGTCACCAAGGGAGGAGTGAAAGAAAAATTATTTTGGTCTGAATATCAACATAAGGCATTCACAGAGTTCAAAGACCACCTCAACTCGGCACCAATGCTTACATTACCAGACTTGCAACAACTTTTTGAGGTCGAGACAGATGCCTCTGACTATGCTATTAGGGCAGTCCTTACCCAACATAGATATCTAGTGGCATATCACAGTGAGACACTTTCAGACACAGTTCAGAAGTATCCCACTTATGCCAAAGAGATGTATTCCATTGTGCAGGCCTGCCGACAATGGAAGCATTAAATTTTGGGGAAGGAAACGGTCATCCACACAGACCACCGACCCATGCAGTTCATACAGACCCAAGGGAAATTGCAAAATGATCGCCATTAGAAGTGGTCCACATACCTACAACAGTTCCATTTGAATATCAAGTATAAGAAGGGAACCACCAATAATGTTGCAGATTTCCTCAGTCAACCACCAATCATGGCGTTAACCACCGTGATCAACTTTTGTGGGCATGAGACTTATGATTGGCCACTTCTCTACAAAAGAAGCCTAGAATTTGGCCACACATACCAGACACCCTTGGAGGGTCAGCATGTTCCAAATTGTCACCTCCAGGATGCCCTGTTATGCCACCTGGGTCACCTTTGTGTTCCTTCAAGCGAGCGTGTTAGGAGGATTTGGGAAGCACACTACAGTCAAGTTGTTGGGCATTTCAGGGTTGAGAAAATGGTGGCAGTATTGCAGATGTATTTCTATTGGCCGAATCTTCTATAGGATGTAGGGAAGTACATCAGATCATGTACTGCCTGCACCATTTCCAAAATGACCATCAAGAAGCAAGGCCTCTATACCTCGTTGCCTACCCCTAGTTGACCTTGGTAATCCATCTCCATGGATTACATGTCAAGCATTCCTTCCACTAAGCTTGGAAATGACTATGTTTTTATGCTAGTCGATAGGTTCTCGAAGATGGCCATTATGGCGGCCTACAAGAATAATATCAGTGCAGAAGCCACTGCTAAACTCTTATTTGAATGAGTGTGGGTACACTTTGGGACCCCATAGTTTATCATCTCAGATCGGGATAGCAAGTTCCTTAGTACATTTTGGTCCAGTCTCTAGTCGATGCTAGACACCAAATTCCCTAAGTCCACAACCTTCCATCTTCAACTTGATGGCAAGACAAAGGTTGTCAATAGGATGATCGTACACATTTGCATATGTACAACTTAAATCATCCACGTACATGGGACGAGAGCCTGCCCTATGTTCAACATAGCTACAACCTGGCTCTCCACAGCTCCATTGGCCACAACCCTTTTCAGGTAGGCTTGGGATTCCAGCCACTATGTCCCATTGATGTGGCCATGCCATTTGCAACTACTCACGCAGATTTGGCTCATGTCCAGTCCAAAACAGATAAGGCAAACAACTTCATTAAGCACATCCAACATATTCGCCACCAAGTCCATGACATTCTAGAGAAATCAAATGCCAAGTACAAGTGATGACATGATCAACATTGAATGCCACATAAGTTTCAGGTGGGTGAAAAAGTCTGGTTGCATTTGCAAAAGGAACGCATTATCGGAGCCTATCGAAAACTCAGACCACTCTAATATGGTCCTTACACCATTACCAAGGTTGTGGGAGATAATGCATTTGTGCTCAGCATTCCCCCATTCCTTGGCCTACACCCAGTGTTCAATGTGAGCTGCCTTTGGCCATACTTTCCACCATTACTAAACACATCTGACTTTGCAGAACAGCTCACGCCCACAAAGTTAAATCCAAATTGCATGGAACAAGCTGCAACTGATCAGATCATGGACACACAGATCAAGCACACTTGCCAATAGAATATCCAACTGTATCAAGTTGTCAAAGTAGGCCAACTCCTTCACTAGGGCAAGTGGCTCACCAGGGACCAAATTCAGCAGAAGTTTCCTCAACCTATGGAGGCACTTGACGCGATGGGGATCATTGCTTCCTAAGGGGGGAGGAATGATCCAGGTGGATATTGGTGGCCACCCACAAAGTCCACTTGGAGCCCCACTACTATTTCTTTCAGCTTTTTAGTTCCCTTAATTATAGCACAGTTTACTATTTTTAGCAGTTTTTCGAGTCCTAAACTTCTAGAGCCATTTTGAGGCCCTAAACGATGTCCTTTCGGGAAAACTAGAAGCAACATGGGTCCATGGACCGATGTTTCTCTTCACAAAGTTGTAGTTCTTAGATATATCTTTCTAATGAGATATTGTGCTCATCAAACAAAGATCATATGCCAAAGTTATGACCCTCGGAAGTTGATGTACCAAATTACCAAAATGGGGCCCATAGTTTGGTGTTTCATCTTCTATAATTAGGTTTTTGGATGTTTATGGTTTTCCATTGTTTCTCAACAATAAATAGTCCTTCGAGCCTCATTGTAACATAGTTCAAAGGCATGTAGTTGCCACATCTCTTCTTAGGGATAAGCTACCATCGCCCTAGCTAGTTTATTTCCATTTCTATTTGTAAGCATATTTCAGTATTTTACATTAATGAAATTAAGTATTATTTCTATTGCATCTCTGTGTTTATGGTTATCTCTATAATTTTTTGCATTCATATTTAAATTTGGATCACCTGAATATAGTTTTTCATGAAAGTATTGCATGATAGTATTCTTGAGCTCACTTTCATTCAACACATATATCTTGTCCCTATATCTCACCAAACCATCTATTGGAAGATGATAATCCACATCCTCATCATTTTTACCCTATTGTAACCTATGTATAATCTCCTTATGTTATGCAACTAGCTCACAAATAGATAGATCAACGAATTTAAAATTATATTATTTGAGGGGGAAACCTCCTTTACCTTACATAAATGAACAATTATTGGATGATACAAATGACAATACATATTTTATAGATATAGCATTCTAAGGCATCACAATATAATGAAAGCATACATAACAATAATAATGTAAGGGCACAACAATAATAATAGTGGGCTTCTATGGGGCATAATAATAACAATATGGGGGCTACATGGGCACAAAAATAAAAATAAGGGGACTACACTAGTATTATATGGACCTAACATACCCCTATCTTTGAAACAATTGTTGTCCTCAATGCTTGAGTAGTTCTAGATTCTTCTATATAAAATTTTCATCCTCCTATGTGGAGTCTTTAGTGGGTAAGTTCTTCCACTTAATAAGATACTCTGAAATTGATCAATTCTGTAGTTGTTGGGTTCTTGTTTCAGTGACTGCTTCAGGATCAAATATGATTTTTACTTCTTCGTAAAGTTTTGGCAACACTTTTTGAAATGGAAGATTGTCACCAATAACCTTCTTTAAGCATGAACCATGAAAAAATGGGTGTACTCGGGAAGATGCGGGCAACTCCAATTTGTATGTCATAGTACCAATATTTTGCAACACCTTGCAAGGACCATAGTACTTGGGTGATAATTTATTATCTTTCTTAGCTTGCTTGGGAGACATCTTTTTGTATGGTTGTAGCCATAAAAATACCCAGTCACCTACATCAAAACTTCTTTCACTATGATGCTGATCTTCATATTGTTTCACTCAGTTCTTCGCTAGAGTGAGGTTATCCTTTAAGAGTTGGAGAACTTATTGTTGATTCTCAGTATTATCTTCCACTGCTTGAACCTTATAATTTTCTCTTAAAGATGATGTGATGGATGGTGGATAATATCCATAAACTACCACAAATGGAGTCATTTTTGTTGCAGTATGGAAGGAATTGTTATACCACCATCCAGCCAGAGGTAACCACTTGACCCATTGTGTTTGTTTATCATATACAAAGTGACGAAGATATCGTTCCAAACATTTCTTTACTATCTCATTTTTTCCATCAAATTGAGGATGATAAGATCATTTATGAGCTAATTGAGTACCAAGATAAGTAAGTAATTTTGTCTAAAAATTTACAGTGAAAATGGGATCTCTCACACTTACTATAATCTTTGGGTTTCCATGAATCCTTTGAATTGTTTCTATAAATTCAGTAGAAACTATATTTCCTTTAAGAGGATGATATAATGCACAAAATTATGAATATTTGGTAATTCTATCAACTACCACCATGATGACACTCTTTCCTTCAGACTTGGGTAAACCTATGATAAAATCCATTGAGACCTCCTTCAAACGTTGACTTGGAATGACTAAAGGTTGTAACAAGCCTGGGATCTTAATTATCTCAACTTTATTTTGTTGGCAAGCCAAATATTTTGCCACAAAATTTTGAATATCAGATTTAAGGGATCTTAAGAAAATTTCTTCTTGACCCTATGGTAAGATTTTAAAAATCTTGAGTGCCCTCCTAAGGGATATTTGTACCATAATGAATCATTTTTCTAGCTAAATGTATTAGATGTATTGGGATCTTAGTGAAAATTTTGAGTGAGTGAACACACCTCTTCATCATTCTTCCATTGATCCCTTGCTTCAGTTATCCATTAGGGTTGGATAATAGAAATGACACAAAGAAATTCTTCCTCATCCTCATTCTTTCTCGAGAGTGGATCTAAAACGATATTTTCATTCTCTTCTTTGTAGATGATTTCCTAGTCATAAGAAAACATCTTTATCACCCATTTTTGCTGCTCTTCTGAAGGTAATATTTGTTCCAAAAAATATTTAAGACTATCATGATCTATTTTTTACCTTAACGTGTCTTCCCATTAGGTAAGGTCATCGTTACTTTAGTGCATGTAGTATTGCAAACATTTCCCTCTCATAAATAGGATTGTGTAAATAATTTCATTTGATTGGACGACTTTCAAAAGCAATGGGTCTTCCTTCTTTCATTAAAAAAACACCAAATCCATTTCCTAAGGCATCACATTCCACAATAAAAGTTTTTTTGAAGTCTGGTGTAGTTAAAAACGATTCTTGGAACATTACCTTTTTAAGATGTTCAAATGCCTTTGTTGCTTCTAGAGTCCAAGTAAATGCATCTTTCTTCAGTAATGATGTTAGAGGTGTCACTATTCTCCCATAATTCTTAACAAACTTGCGATAATACCTTGTCAAACTAAGAAATCATCAAAGACGATTTATGGTTGTGGGGATTTTCCATTCCTTAATGCCGTTAATTTTTTTAGGGTCTTGTTACACTAAAAAATGTCACCATGTCTATTTACAGTTAGTATGGCTCTATCAACAGTCATGCTATCCTCCTGGGCAAGTCTTATGCCTCTGCTCTCCATGTCAAACTCCAAAAAGAGAGAAAGTCTTTGTAAATGTGTTTATCTCTGGGTACGCAGATTCTCTCGGCCTTACCTGCGTGTACGCACCTAATGTTCACAAAAACTGCGTACTTGTTCGCTCTGTATGTAAAGGGGCAGGTGCGTACCCCTGTAAAGGTCAAAAGGTGCGAGTTTCATCTTTAAAAAGTTACTTGTGGTCATTTCTAGAGCATTCTGGAAGGTTGTTCGACGTGTATTGAGCGCCTCCAGATGGTTCATGTACCCCTATGAAAGAGGAACTTATCCCATCAAGAGAGGAGCTATCCCATCCAAAGAGGGGATTATCCCATTGATGGTGGACCTGATTAACTTCCTCTTGAGCACTATAAATACAGGCATTGGGTCAGAAGGAGGGGAGGTTGAAAGCTAAACATTTCTAAGGGTAGATGCTGCTGGAATTAGGACTCCCATTTAGAAGCTTGTGAGGAGAGATTCCCATCCTTTCTTGTTTCATTTGGAAGTGGGTGAGCTTTGTCAAAGTAAAGGAGAACTCTTGATGGACCCTGGGAGGGACTTGCACAACACCAAGGCTCAGGTTGTAATTGTTCCTTTTGTTTCCTATTAATGCAAATGAGTCCATTCTTCTCAATAACTTGTTATTTATGAGTTGTTTCATGTACTCCTTGGTCTATATGTTAAACATGTTTTATTTTATGAGATTATCAAGTGCTATTTAATTGTTTGATTGTTAGTGAATGCAGGTTTCGAAGTGAAGGAGGAGCTCATCCGGATCGGCGAGGCTGGACTACTACAATAGCGTTGGACTACAGGTAGGATCTAAACACTTGATTTCCTATATGGTAAATGCATGTTTAGAGAATGATTGCTCTTGTTTGTATTGTTTGTCACTAGAGAGTCTTAGGCTCCTAGGGAGGTTGGTTGTGTCCGCACTATCGACTCTTTCCGCCTGACAAAATGTTACCTGCGTGTACGCACCTAATGTTCACAAAAACATCATCACTGACCATGATGATGTTTGGTGTCCCGCAAGCGATCATCACTGACCATGGGAGCCATTTTCGAAACATCATGATGATTGAGCTTACAAGCCAGCTTGGTTTGCGCCACGATAGCTCTACTCCTTATTATCCGCAAGCCAACGGTTTGGTTGAGTCTATCAACAAAGTTCTGGTTATCATGATCCGACGAATCATTGGTATTCATCGGTCGAATTGGCACAACAGGTTATTTTCAGCGCTATGGGCATACCGAATTTCAGTGAAAACTTCAACAGGGTTCACTCCTTTCCAGCTAGTTTATGGCTTGGAAGCTATGTTACCCATTGAATGCGAAATCCCATCACTTCAAATGGTTGTCGAATTACTCCCAGCAACTTCCGAAGAGGAGAAACGTTTATTATACTTAGCTCAATTAGATGAGACTCGACGTGACGCTGCATTGGCAATCGAGACTCACGCGAAGCGAATGAAAGCTCAGTATGATAGAAATGTGACCCCTCGAAGTTTTTCAGAGGGAGACCTAGTGCTATTATATGATCAAGCTAACGATAAGCTAGGTGCTGGAAAATTCGTTCCTATGTGGCATGGACCCTACATTGTAAAGCGAAAGCTAGCAAAAGGGGCCTATGAGCTGGTAGATTTTGATGGGGACTCTTTGGGTAAACCCAGAAATGGACTTTACCTAAAGAGGTATTATGCTTAAATGATGGGTATGGATAATTTTTAGTTAGGTTAGGTTTTCTTTCTAGCTAGTATGTTTGTTAGTTTAGATAGTGTGCTTAGCTTAGAAAGTGTGTTTTTCGTCGTTATTCTGGCTTATCTTGGTTTTACTCTTGATATTGCAGATGTCGATGCCTCTCCAAATGTACATTGGATTTGCCGATGGTGCTTGTCGTAGTACACAGAATATCTCTTCCGCAGCTTGGGTTATCTATTCGCCCTCTGACGAGTTAGTTTCTATGCATGGGGTGAGCCTCGGTCAAACAACGAACAACATTGCAGAATACAGTGTAGTGGTTGAATTATTGTCTGAATCTATTTCATTTGGAATTCGACGTTTGATAGTGAGGTTAGATTCTGAACTCGTTGTATTACAGCTTAATAGAGTATATGCCATTAGAAATCTTGTGTTATTAAGGTTGTTTTTGAGAGTGCGTCTCTTGGAACGTGAATTTGATTACATTGAATATCAGCATATTCCAAGGTCTTTAAATACATTAGCAGATGCAATTGCTTCTCGAATGTTGGACAGACATTTGCGATAATCATGCAAGTAAATTTAAAAACATTTCATCACATATGTTAAACAAGATAAGCCGGTAATAATGATATATATATATAGATAGGAGTGTGTCAAAAATATACATCGTCTTCGATCATAGGTTGAAAAACACCTTATGATCGGCAAAAATGATAAGTACAAAAAACCAAAAATGTCATATGTGTCTACAAAAGTGACTAGCCAATCACTGATGGTGCTCTCTATATGAGACCACTGCTCGCACTACCCTACACAGGAACCTCCTGAAAGGTCTTGGGACTGCGACCACATAGCGCTGAAGTCGAATAGGAATGTCATCTATGGTGGTCTCTGGTATACCCACCGTTAGACGCTCTAGATCCTGTTCCAACTCGGCTAAGGTCTCTGCTGCCGCATCCTGTGGGGCTGGTGCTGGTACAGCTGGTACTCTTCTCTCAAAAGCCCGGAGATTGGACGGACGCCGTGGACCTACATCTTGTCAGGCGGAAAGAGTCGATAGTGCGGACACAACCAACCTCCCTAGGAGCCTAAGACTCTCTAGTGACAAACAAGACAAACAAGAGCAATCCTTCTCTAAACATGCATTTACCATATAGGAAATCAAGTGTTTAGATCCTACCTGTAGTCCAACGCTATTGTAGTAGTCCAGCCTCGCCGATCCGGATGAGCTCCGCCTTCACTTCGAAACCTGCATTCACTAACAATCAAACGATTAAATAGCACTTGATAATCTCATAAAATAAAACATGTTTAACATATAGACCAAGGAGTACATGAAACAACTCATAAATAAATAGTTATTGAGAAGAATGGACTCATTTGCATTAATAGGAAACAAAAGGAACAATTACAACCTGAGCCTTGGTGGTGTGCAAGTCCCTCCCAGGGTCCATCAAGAGTTCTCCTTTACTTTGACAAAGCTCACCCACTTCCAAATGAAACAAGAAAGGACGGGAATCTCTCCTCACAAGCTTCTAAATGGGAGTCCTAATTCCAGCAGCATCTACCCTTAGAAATGTTTAGCTTTCAACCTCCCCTCCTTCTGGCCCAATGCCTATATTTATAGTGCTCAAGAGGAAGTTAATCAGGTCCACCATCAATGGGATAATCCCCTCTTTGGATGGGATAGCTCCTCTCTTGATGGGATAAGTTCCTCTTTCATAGGGGTACATGAACCATCTGGAGGCGCTCAATACACGTCGAAGAACCTTCTAGAATGCTCTAGAAATGACCACAAGTAACTTTTTAAAGATGAAACTCGCGCCTTATACCTTTACAGGGGTACGCACCTGCCCCTTTACATACAGAGCGTACAAGTACGCAGTTTTTGTGAACATTAGGTGCGTACACGCAGGTAAGGCCGAGAGAATCTGCGTACCCAGAGATAAACACATTTACAAAGACTTTCTCTCTTTTTGGAGTTTGACATGGAGAGCAGAGGCATAAGACTTGCCCAGGAGGATAACATGACTGTTGATAGAGCCATACTAACTGTAAATAGCCATGGTGACATTTTTTAGTGTAACAGATTGCCCCCTAAAGTGCGAAGCCTGTAGTAGATTAGGGTTTTGTATTATCTAGGAAGGGTGAAGCGCTTTATCATTTCAAGGATTATCTCGTGGAGAGCCTGGTCAGAACCTGCAATTTTCAACACAAAATACATGTATAAGATTATATCATCGCTGAGGTAGGCATTCCCATACTCAGATCAAAACTTTAACTAACAGACTAACTACTCTGATACAGGAATGATCTTGCAGTACATCATAATCATAGACTTGCGTAGACACAGTATGGACGCAGCCATCTGTTTATAATTGGTCTACTATATAATGAATACAAAACTCCTCGCAGCCTGGATGGTGGGAACTAGATCCAGGGTCTTCATTTCTACTTCCCGAATTGGTACGATTCTAGCCATGCGAATAAATGAGTTGATGTCGAACATGGTAGAAACCACTTGATTACCAGTCGATGATGTAAACTGTTAACAAGTGTGAGAGAGACCACCAGTAATGTCAATGGTTCTCAAAGTACCCAGTACAATCCATGAGATGTGAATGAATGAGTTGATGTCGAACATTTCACGGAATCCTTCGATCGAAAGTCAATGATGTAAACTGACGTCAAAGGCGAGAAATCTGCCATTGATGCATGCAGACTTCAAGGTACTGACGATTTCTAAGTCATCTCTCTAGATAATGTGCTGATGTCGATAGAAAGCGACCCGTTGCAGGAAAGCCCACAACACGAAATCATAGTTCAAGTTGGAGAAAATGTTGCTGTAAGGACTGACTCAGGGATGGTCAAAATGGATGACAAGTATTTTGCAGATGAAAGTTTTGTTTGCAGACCTCTTGAACACATAACGACACAACAGATGGCTTGGTAACGAATGACTCAAAGTTAATCCCCGGAACCCCGCTAAAGACTTTCAATGTGGTTTGATCAACTGTGAGGCAAAGGATTTCCCAACCCAGGTGAATGAAAAGTGTCGTGTTGAAGAGTGGTAATAAGGTTTCTTCTGAGACAAAGGATAACAAATAGGCCCATTCTTCTCTCTTTTCCCCCACCATTTCTGGCAAGTACCTCTTTATTTTTTACAAGCTTGAGGAGGATAACATATGCTTGATTATAAGCTCATCCTTCGGATGAGTCCAACCTAGTTTTGATTCGAACCCTAGGAAGGAGTGGTTCGTTCCTGTTTGTAATTGAACAGGCCCTTTACTGTGAAATTTTAATGAGCCCAGTATAGGAGAAACTCGGCGTTTTTCAATTTTAGAGAGTTTGAAAAACTTAAGAAGACTCCAGGTTGAACTTTTTCGTAAATTTGTGTCCCCCAAGCCCGAAAAAGTATAAAATAATACCTGGGAGAACCGCTTGATCTTGCGACCAAGGAGTACTTTCATGATTAGTGCCACTGACCTGAAAAGTAAAAAGCGATCAAGGACACGTCGTTTTATTTCCAGTATCGAGTTTGAAACGACAAAAACCCGGCAATCTTTTCCTGTTTTTACGGTCAGAAAAGGGCTATAAGGGGACCGTCTTCTAATTCCGTTTTAACGAGTGTAAAAGAAATGCTCGGCAATCTTTTCATATTTTTGGGAGTCAGAAAAGGGCTTAAAAGATGACTCTGATGTTTTGGTTCATGAAAAATGACAATTTTCCCTCTAAATCCTTTTGTCCTGCACAAAAACAACACATTACTCATACCTGTTTAAGATAGGAAAAAATACATTGAAAAACATCTTTCCATGGTGAAAAATAAACAAACTTAGCATTCATTCATCCAAAAAACCTATAAAAAGACTTTTTACCATGTGATTTTTACCATTTTACTGTTGAGGTTGAGAAAAGGGCTTTTGGCAAGAAACTTCCCGTGGACATTGCGGAGAATCCGACCGTCAGAATCGAGTGTCGTCTCTTTCAGGTATTCCACAACATCCTCCTCTTCAATTTCATCCGTTTAGAATTTCATTTCAAGTTCTAGTTTGATTTTTTAGGGGGTTTTAGGTTTTAGGGTCCGCTATTCGGGGTACGCAGGTGCCCCATGGGTGACCTGCGTACCCCGACTTTTTCCTATATAGGAAAATGGTTGGAGTACGCAGCCCACCTTCAGAACAGCTGCGTACTGCCGCTCTGTATTCTGAACGCGGGGTGCGTACCCCGCGAAAGGCGGATTTTCAAACCCCAAACCCCAAATTTAACCATTCAAATTTTGTTCCATGAATTCTAATCATTGTTTTTTGGTGTGTAGGGCACTCACCATGCTAGATTGGAGAGAAAGAGAACACGAAGACGTTGATTTGGCCGCAATTGGTCATCAACCTTCTATTGATGCGTTAAAAGCATGCGGTCTGTACAAATACTAGGCCATACCTGGCATGAGGGGCCAGGTGCCATTCCTTGAGTGGCTGGTTGAAAGGTGGAACATTCAGGATCAATGCTTCTACATCGGAGAGAACCAGCTCGAGATAAAGCCCTCCGATATATATTTTTTCTCTGGCTTGCCTAATAGGGGCGAGCAACTGACTCTGTCCGGGACTAGGCCGGGTGGCCAATCCCTTGCTAGCCTCCGGCTAGAGTGGTGCAACAATCAAAACCAGGAGAAAGGGATAGAAATCAAGTACATATCCCTACCCGAACTTATGGTGATAGCCTTTACTGTTATCAGACTCTGCGGCGCAACCGCCTTGCACATTGCCACCGGGTCCCAAATGCGGATGGCGATAGATTGCTACCGAGGCACCATTTTCAACTGGTGCGATGCTGTGTTGGCCAATATGAAGGGCCAACTAACCAGGGCAAAGAACGGACAACTGAAGACCTTTGGATATGGGCCTTTAGTTGTGAGCTTTTCCCTAGAGAGAGTTCCAATGCTGATCCCCCAGCATCTTACTGTTCCAGTTGGGGCTCCTCGGGAGCATAAGTTGACGAGATGGGTTGCGGTAATGGCCCGGCATCCTGATGAGGGCGCGACAGTTGTTCGATTTCCTGATGGTTACTTTCACTGGCTAGAGGGCCAGGTCTTTGCTATTCAGGATTTTCCCTATGCCGGAATGGATTTTCGGAATGATCCAGACATGGTTCTTCCACAGGGAGAACAGTGGGATGACAGAGGTACTTCATTTTTCACAAGTTTTTAAATTATCTATTTTTTTTGGTTTTTTTTTTTATATATCGTCTCAAAACTAACAGTGGCAAATTTCCAAAATGTAAATGTGTTACACTAAAAAATGTCACCATGGCTATTTATAGTTAGTATGGCTCTATCAACAGTCATGCTATCCTCCTGGGCAAGTCTTATGCCTCTGCTCTCCATGTCAAACTCCAAAAAGAGAGAAAGTCTTTGTAAATGTGTTTATCTCTGGGTCCACAGATTCTCTCGGCCTTACCTGCGTGTAAGCACCTAATGTTCACAAAAACTGCGTACTTGTACGCTTTGTATGTAAAGGGGCAGGTGCGTACCCCTGTAAAGGTCAAAAGGCGCGAGTTTCATCTTTAAAAAGTTACTTGTGGTCATTTCTAGAGCATTCTAGAAGGTTGTTCGACGTGTATTGAGTGCCTCCAGATGGTTCATGTACCCCTATGAAAGAGGAACTTATCCCATCAAGAGAGGAGCTATCCCATCCAAAGAGGGGATTATCCCATTGATGGTGGACCTGATTAACTTCCTCTTGCGCACTATAAATACAGGCATTGGGCCAGAAGGAGGGGAGGTTGAAAGCTAAACATTTCTAAGGGTAGATGCTGCTGGAATTAGGACTTCCATTTAGAAGCTTGTGAGGAGAGATTCCCATCCTTTCTTGTTTCATTTGGAAGTGGGTGAGCTTTGTCAAAGTAAAGGAGAACTCTTGATGGACCCTGGGAGGGACTTGCACAACACCAAGGCTCAGGTTGTAATTGTTCCTTTTGTTTCCTATTAATGCAAATGAGTCCATTCTTCTCAATAAATTGTTATTTATGAGTTGTTTCATGTACTCCTTGGTCTATATGTTAAACATGTTTTATTTTATGAGATTATCAAGTGCTATTTAATCGTTTGATTGTTAGTGAATGCAGGTTTCAAAGTGAAGGAGGAGCTCATCCGGATCGGCGAGGCTGGACTACTACAATAGTGTTGGACTACAGGTAGGATCTAAACACTTGATTTCCTATATGGTAAATGCATGTTTAGAGAAGGATTGCTCTTGTTTGTCTTGTTTGTCACTAGAGAGTCTTAGGCTCCTAGGGAGGTTGGTTGTGTCCGCACTATCAACTCTTTCCGCCTGACAAAATGTTACCTGCGTGTACGCACCTAATGTTCACAAAAACATCATCACTGACCATGATGATGTTTGGTGTCCCGCAAGCGATCATCACTGACCATGGGAGCCATTTTCGAAACATCATGATGACTGAGCTTACAAGCCAGCTTGGTTTGCGCCACGATAGCTCTACTCCTTATTATCCGCAAGCCAACGGTTTGGTTGAGTCTATCAACAAAGTTCTGGTTATCATGATCCGACGAATCATTGGTATTCATCGGTCGAATTGGCACAACATGTTATTTTCAGCGCTATGGGCATACCGAACTTCAGTGAAAACTTCAACAGGGTTCACTCCTTTCCAGCTAGTTTATGGCTTGGAAGCTGTGTTACCCATTGAATGCGAAATCCCATCACTTCAAATGGCTGTCGAATTACTCCCAGCTACTTCCGAAGAGGAGAAACGTTTATTATACTTAGCTCAATTAGATGAGACTCGACGTGACGCTGCATTGGCAATCGAGACTCACGCGAAGCGAATGAAAGCTCAGTATGATAGAAATGTGACCCCTCGAAGTTTTTCAGAGGGAGACCTAGTGCTATTATATGATCAAGCTAACGATAAGCTAGGTGCTGGAAAATTCGTTCCTATGTGGCATGGACCCTACATTGTAAAGCGAAAGCTAGCAAAAGGGGCCTATGAGCTGGTAGATTTTGATGGGGACTCTTTGGGTAAACCCAGAAATGGACTTTACCTAAAGAGGTATTATGCTTAAATGATGGGTATGGATAATTTTTAGTTAGGTTAGGTTTTCTTTCTAGCTAGTATGTTTGTTAGTTTAGATAGTGTGCTTAGCTTAGAAAGTGTGTTTTTCGTCGTTATTCTGGCTTATCTTGGTTTTACTCTTGATATTGCAGATGTCGATGCCTCTCCAAACGTACATTGGATTTGCCAATGGTGCTTGTCGTAGTACACGAAATATCTCTTCCGCAGCTTGGGTTATCTATTCGCCCTCTGACAAGTTAGTTTCTATGCATGGGGTGAGCCTCGGTCAAACAACGAACAACATTGCAGAATACAGTGCAGTGGTTGAATTATTGTCTGAATCTATTTCATTTGGAATTCGACGTTTGATAGTGAGGTTAGATTCTGAACTCGTTGTATTACAGCTTAATAGAGTATATGCCATTAGAAATCCTGTGTTATTAAGGTTGTTTTTGAGAGTGCGTCTCTTGGAACATGAATTTGATTACATTGAATATCAGCATATTCCAAGGTCTTTAAATACATTAGCAGATGCAATTACTTCTCGAATGTTGGACAGACATTTGCGATAATCATGCAAGTAAATTTAAAAACATTTCATCACATATGTTAAACAAGATAAGCCGGTAATAATGATATTTATATATATATAGATAGGAGTGTGTCAAAAATATACATCGTCTAAAGAAGAAGGCTAAAGCAGACAAGGCTCCGAAGGAGAAAACAGAAAAGTCGGAAACCAATGACGAAAAGCACAAACCTCGATATCCTTGTCTTATTTGTGAAGAGGATCATTTTACAAGAGATTGCCCTCATCGGGCCGAGGTTGTGAAAATAGTCAAAGGTTCTCCCACTCCTGCTGTGTTGAAAGATCCATTTCCAAAGTAGGAGAGTAAGATGATAGGTTCTTCCTCGACTGCCAGTGAAGAACCCATTTTGATGATGTCTCATGTGAGGATTGCGACTCGGTCGCAAGATTATAGTAGTAAGAATTCTGTTGATGGTAAGGAAGAAGAATCTTCTCATTCTAATCCATCAACCTAAGCTCCTGGTTCCAATCCACTACAGATCGAAAAACCTAACCCGGACTTAGTAATCAAACCGCCCGCCAAGGGTGTACTTCGAAGGTCTGCTTTCAATCCACATGCGAGAGCAGCCCGGAATTACAACATTGTTGAGGACTTAGTTGTTTCACCCTCAGCAATGTCGGCTTTAGAAGTGCTGTAATCATGCCCAGCACAACGAAAATTACTTTTGTCAGCTATCGGAGCTGTTGATGCTCAGGACCCGAATCTGATAATCTTCGATCTAGAAAATAGTACACTGCGCCTACCCCATCAAATGGCTTTCCAGATTCCAGTGATAGTCAAAAACAGGCCTATTCATCAGACTATAATTGATGAGGGAGCTTCCACGTGTATTATGTTGATTCAGTGTTGGAAATCGCTTGGTTCTCCTTCGCTGAACCAATCCCCGACCATCCTTAAGGCCTTTGATGGCCATGGGTTCCATCCGTTTGGTATTCTACAGGAATTGCCTATAGGGTTAGAAGGAAAAACCGTTAGTCTGGATGTGGAGGTGGTTGATGCCCCTCTAGACTAGAACCTTCTTTTGGGTCGAAGTTGGTCATATGCTATGACAGTGGTCGTTTCATCGATCTTCAGAGTAATAAAATTTCCATATAATGGCAAGATTGTGACAATAGATCAGCTGACATACTTGTCATCCGACCCAGCCTCTTCAGAGAGTATTCAGCATGTCGGTAAAACGACAATCCCTTACAGGGACGTTGGCGTAGGTTTAGTTAAAGATTCTGGTTTACTGGGAACTTTTCCTTTTCCTCCAATCAACGCAGACCCTTCATTCGCATCTATTCATATGATTACATCAGACACCATTATTTACGATGATCCTTGGATTGTCCCATTTGAATCTGAGATAGACTCATTCGGTGATGCTATGCCTTTGAGTCCATGTGAAATTGCTTATGAAGTCGTCGTGTCTTTTACCGACTCGCGTTCAACCCAAATCGACCAAATGAATGTGGTCAGTGAGGAATCACTTTTCACATCAACCTCAGAACGGATAGCGTTTCCCGAAGTCGTGTCATCTGATGAGCGACTTCATGAAATCCTAAGTGTAGACGATCTACCATGGGAAGATCTCCATCATAGATCTTCGTTTTTACCTGAGGGTGATGCTTTTGAAAACGATTTTTCATCTATTTTTACCGCTGAATATGTCAAAGACGCTCAGAATCCAACGAAACATCCTGATTCAGAGTTGAATTTAGGGAATATTTCTCGCACTATTCCCATTGACATTTCAGTGAAGCCCGGAATTGAGGAAAACATTCATATAGGTGCCTCATGTACAGAAGATGAAATTCAAACTTACAAGGCCCTATTCCAAGAATTCCGCGATGTGTTTTCCTGGTCTTACGAGGAAATGCCAGGAATCGATCCTGCCATTATTGTTCATGAAATAAAGACCTACCCGGACGCTAAACCCGTCCGGCAACGGTTGCGTCAGATTCACCCTCGAAAAGCAGCTGCGATTAAAGCAGAAGTCGAAAAGCTGTTGAAAGCAGGTTTCATTTATCCGATCCCGTTAACAGATTGGGTATCGAATATTATTCTGGTTAACAAGAAACAAGGAACAATAAGAATCTGTATCGACTATAGGGATATAAATCGATCTTGTCCAAAAGACAACTATCCTACGCCCTATATCGATCAAATAATTGATGATTGTGCCGGAAGTGAAATGTTTTCCTTTATGGATGGTTTTTCGGGCTATAATCAAATCTATATTCTACCTGCCGATCAACCAAAAATGGCATTCATTTGTCCATGGGGGACATTTGCTTACTGCAAATTACCTTTTGGGCTTAAGAATGCCGGAGCCACTTTTCAACGGGCGATGTCTTATGCATTTCATGACATCAAGCACATTGTCCAACCGTACCTCGATGATTTGCTTGCTCATTCTTTACATCGAGCTGATCACCTTGTCCACTTACGAGCAATCTTTATGAGGTGTAGGCATTATCGTATTCGGTTGAATCCACACAAGTGTGTATTCTGTATAGAAGCGGGTCGATTGCTGGGATTTGTTGTTTCAAAAGCCGGCATTCGCGTCGATCCCTCGAAGGTCGAAGCTATCATCAAATTGCCTCCTCCTTCGAGTTTGCGCCAACTCCAAAGTTTGCAAGGGAAAGCAAACTTTTTACGCCGATTCATTCCAAACTACGCCGAGGTCACTAAGGGTTTTACACAGTTGTTGAAACAGAATGCTCAATTCTTTTGGGATGAGATTGCTCAGCAATCTTTTGATGCGCTTAAGCACGCGTTGACCCATGCACCGTTGTTGCATCCTCCCAACTACAACCAGGACTACTTCTTATACCTCGCAGCTTCGCATTCCACTATTGGAATGGTGTTAGTCCAAGAAGATGAATTCGGAACGGAACATGTGATATATTATCTTAGTAGGACGTTAAACCCCACTGAGCTAAAATATTCGCATGTGGAGAAATTGGCCCTGGCAGCCGTTCAAGCTGTCCAGCGTTTTCGTCACTACATTCTTCTCCGTAAAACTACAGTTATTTCGGATTGAAACCCTATGATTTATATTTTGACTAAACAACTGCTAGGGGGAAAGTACTCTAAATGGATCGTTATCCTGCAAGAGTTCGATTTGGAGTTCGAGAAGTCCAAGTCTAAGAAATCCTTAGTTTTCGCGGAATTGATGTGTGATTTCCCGCGCGCTGACACAGAAACTGTGGCAGAGGAGTCCATTGCGGACGAATCTTTGTTTCTTATCAGTACTTTAGATCCGTGGTATGGGGATATAATCATCTATCTCCAAACCCAAACCTTTCAGCCTGAAGCTTCAAATTCAGAGCGTCGAAAAATTCGGTTTCAATCCCATCAATACAGAATTATTGGAGATACACTTTATCACCGGGGGGCAGACTTGGTTTTTTGACGTTGTTTAACTCACGAAGAGGCTGAGAGGGTTTTGAATGATTGTCACTCTGGAGCGTGTGGCGGTCATATGTCTGGGTATGCCACATCTCAGAAGGTGTTGCATGCTGGCTATTTCTGGCCATCCATGTTTAAAGATTGTATCATTGCGGTCCGAAAATGCCACAACTGTCAAGTGTTTAATCGCAAGATGCGCGCACCACCTGCTCCTCTCCATCCTATAATTGTCGTTGGTCCTTTCGCCAAATGGGGTATCGATTTTATTACTTGTAACCCTCACTCGGCCGGGGGGCATGCGTATATCATCCTCGCGGTTGATTATTTTACTAAATGGGCCGAGGCGATGCCTACATTCGACGCAAGCGGCAAAACAGCTGCAGTTTTCGTATTCAATCACATTATAACTAGGTTCGGTATGCCCATAGCGCTGAAAATAACATGTTGTGCCAATTCGACCGATGAATACCGATGATTCGTCGGATCATGATAACCACCTAATGTTCACAAAAACTGCGTACTTGTACGCTCTGTATGTAAAGGGGCAGGTGCGTACCCCTGTAAAGGTCAAAAGGCGCGAGTTTCATCTTTAAAAAGTTACTTGTGGTCATTTCTAGAGCATTCTAGAAGGTTGTTCGACGTGTATTGAGCGCCTCCAGATGGTTCATGTACCCCTATGAAAGAGGAACTTATCCCATCAAGAGAGGAGCTATCCCATCCAAAGAGGGGATTATCCCATTGATGGTGGACCTAATTAACTTCCTCTTGAGCACTATAAACACAGGCATTGGGCCAGAAGGAGGGGAGGTTGAAAGCTAAACATTTCTAAGGGTAGATGCTGCTGGAATTAGGACTCCCATTTAGAAGCTTGTGAGGAGAGATTCCCATCCTTTCTTGTTTCATTTGGAAGTGGGTGAGCTTTGTCAAAGTAAAGAAGAACTCTTGATGGACCCTGGGAGGGACTTGCACAACACCAAGGCTCAGGTTGTAATTGTTCCTTTTGTTTCCTATTAATGCAAATGAGTCCATTCTTCTCAATAACTTGTTATTTATGAGTTGTTTCATGTACTCCTTGGTCTATATGTTAAACATGTTTTATTTTATGAGATTATCAAGTGCTATTTAATCGTTTGATTGTTAGTGAATGCAGGTTTCGAAGTGAAGGAGGAGCTCATCTGGATCGGCGAGGCTAGACTACTACAATAGCGTTGGACTACAGGTAGGATCTAAACACTTGATTTCCTATATGGTAAATGCATGTTTAGAGAAGGATTGCTCTTGTTTGTCTTGTTTGTCACTAGAGAGTCTTAGGCTCCTAGGGAGGTTGGTTGTGTCCGCACTATCGACTCTTTCTGCCTGACAAAATGGCGACTCCGCTGGGGACTTCATTGATGTGAAAGTTTTTTCCTTTTTATGCAACTTTGATCTGAGAAAAGTCATTTATTTTCTGGTTTTTGGCTGTGTGACTTTGTATTTGGGTGGGCTAGCTTAGGGTTAAATTAGATTTAGTTTTTCTTGGTTTTTCCAGTAGTACGCACCCTCTGAGTATTGCACAGTGCGTACCTATACGCCCTGTTGCTGTGTGCACAGAGCGGGCTTGCACCTGTCTTAACAGGTTGCCTGCGTACCCTGCTAAAAATTAAGAAATTTCCGTTTTTTACATTTTTCCTCTTAGATTTTGCTTTTTCTTAGTTTTTACTACCCAGATCCATTAGTCTCCTGTCAAAGATCTTCACCTGAACTTGTTTCCATAGCATTGAGTGTTTTAGTGGATTTCATAGAAGTTTAAGCCCTAGGGTTTGATTTTTGAGTAGGTCCTGTAGTGACTTTGGCGGTAGAAGTTGTCAAGCCTTAGATCTCTCTGGTTTTGTCAGCCTTCTTAGGAGTCGGACCTGTCATAAAGTCTACCTGTGAGAGCAACTTACCTTTGAGTTGTCTCTTTGGCGAATTTTGAAGTGCTTGTTGATTGAGTATTGAATTCCATTTTACAAAACGAACAAAAAGATTTGAGTTTTGTTTTGACTGGTTTTTGATTCTGCATTAGCTGGTCCTTGGCTTGATTGTGGTCAAGTAAAACAACCTAGAATCATCCTTGTAGGCTTTTTCCTCGTTAGGTTTGCTTTAGAGTAAATTTCCTTTTGATTTGCTTGTGAGTGAATTTTTCATAGATTTTATAGATTTTGAGATTGATTTTCGTTAAAATAGATTTATATGCTTTATTAAATAAAATAAAAAATACAAAAACATCTCCTTTGAAAAGTTTTGTTTCAAGTAGCTTTTGGAGTATTTTGAAAGAGAAAGGATTTTTCGTGCACGTAATGAGTGGTCATGTTTGTATGCTTGGAAAGATAAAGAGTTTTATTTCTTTGATTTTCGTTGCCAAGAGACTTGTTTTTATATAAATTTGCATTCTCTAAACTTTCTTATCTAAGAATTTCATTGAAAAAGAAAAGTAGTGTAAATCATCCTAAGTGCATCTTTGTAGTGGTTTGAGTCGAGTCTACACACCATTGGTTTCATTTCCGCTACCTTTTGTCTTTAAAGAAAACCATAAAAATTAACGCTTAAAGTAAAATCAACATAGTAACTTTTTCTTTTACTAGGGCTCTGAAGCACCAATATAGATCAGGCAAGTGTCTTAGAGTAGGAGAGTAATTAACTCTCCAAGACAGCAAAACCAAACAAGTAGCTTATCTTGTGGTAGGATAAATCCAACTGTTGCATTTATACTCTGGGAAAGCTCCTCTTAAAGGAGAAGCACGAGCTCGTGTCTGAACCAGTGAGGGGATCAATCCTCCCTCGTTGGGAAAGACTCCAGACACGCACATATTACAAATGGTAAACCTCGGATTAACCATTGTCGAGGAGCTAGGGGTCACTTATCGGTAAACCTTGGATTATTGTCAAGGAGCCGGTAAGGGGATTGAGCTTGATACTCTGCCCTTGCGTGCTGTCGGAGTTTAGACTGTTCCCCCAGGTGTATTTGCCGCTGTTGGTAACCTTAGTGACCATTATCTTAGGATTCTACCCAAGGCGACGGTGGAGGGAAGATCCCACTGTACCTGGAGTAGACGTCGGTTATACTCACTTGGATTTTCCGGGGGGTTCACTTCACTCGAGACGGTTAAAGTGGAGGAACTTGTGCCGGTCTATTCATTAAGCAGGTTGCCGGGGTAACTGTTCCACCCTCCACTTTTGTACTGAACTCGGTGATGTTGGGTTTCATCTCCAACTAGCATTTTCGGTCCGGAAGGCTACTGTTTGTGCATGGTTTGACGCCCTAGATTCTTTAGGCGTGTGATTCAAATTTGTTTGGTTCTTTAGCGACTTTAGTTGGTTTGATTTGAGATTCTACTTTGTTTTCGTGTGTAGTAGTTAAAAGTTTTTAGCTGTGGCGGAATTACCGAGACAGTCCCGTAGACTTCGGGGTAAGTCACCTGAGATTGTTACCGGAACTGATTTGTTGAGAAAACTCCGTAGATCACGGGGTGGACCTCCTGAAGACGTCCCGGGTCAGTACGAAGGATTGAAGGTCCTTGTAACTCTCCTAGTGGCAGTAGAGTAGGTTCACCTGAAGAAGGAGAGTCTTCCTTGGTAGTCCATCCAGATTACCAAAGTCTAGAGACAGGTTATAATCCCGAAGCTGTTACATTTTCCGAGCTTGCTGGTAGTTTTTCATCTACTAGTGATTTAGGTGAGGAACCTGAAATATCTGAGCCTGTTACTCCAACTTCTAGTGTTCCAGATTCACCAAGAGTAGAACGAGTTATCACCGAAAATCTTCCTACTGGTTTGATTGCTATTGAAGAACTTGCTCCAGAGGAAGAAATAGGCGTCTCTAACCTTGAAGATCAACCTACTATTGATCTAAGGGAGCGTGAATCTATCTTTTACAGTCCTCCTAGAAGTACTACTTGGTACCTTTCGTTAACTAATTATTTAGACAACTCAGGGTCAAGTTTTTCTCCACCTCGTACTCCTTTTCCACCTAGAGGTATTTATACTCTTGTAAATATGTCTGGTCAGTCGTCCGTGTTCACTCAAACTCCTGAATCATTTTTGTACGGCGGTCCTTCTGTTCCCACTGGGTATCAGTCTTTGTCTGGTACTTTTGCGGGAGCATCTCCTCAACCCATTGAACATGGGTTATTAGCTGGAAACAATGGTAATAAACCATTGGGTATAGGAGACATTTATATGATGTCAGGTTCAAATCCCGGTTCTCAACCTCAAGGTGGTCAATTACCGCCTGGGGGGCAGCCTAAAGTAACGCCTGGGGGGCAACATCAAGGTACTCAAGTTGTGGCTGGGGGGCAGCCTCAAGGACAGTATGTACCCATGGTACAATACATTCCTCAAGGTCAACCCCAACCTCAATATGTACCTCAGGGTCAACCTCAGTATCAATTTATCCAAGGCCAACCCCAGTATCAGTATTCACCTCAAGGCTATCTCCCTCAAGGTCAATACTCGAGTCAAGGTTATCAACCGCCTCAAGGTCAATCTTACGTTCAAGGTATGGGAAATGTGCCTTTCAATTATCAATCCTATCCTCAATCCGGTTATGGATCTCAATATCCTCAACCTGTCATGGTTCAAATGGGTCAATACCTCGGAATGACTGTAGTGTGGGATCCTTCACAAGGTCAACAAGTGTTGCAACCAAGTGTACAGTTGTCATATCAAGCTGGACAACCTTTAGTTTCTGGTTCACCCCAGCAACCAGTCCAGTCAAATGTTCAAACTTCTGTACCTTTGGTAGTTACTCAGTCTGGGCCCATTGCGCCTAGTACTCCATCTCAAACGACTGCTACAACTACTGCAACATCTGTTTCGTCTACCGCACTCACTTCTGGAGTATCGACAGCTCCTATTTCTACTGTCTCTGTAACTACTCCTCAGACATCTGTACCCTTGTCTGGATCTACGATTCAAACTACGGTTCAGATGCCTGTAGGTCAGCCTGGTATAAGTACGATTGTCACTACTCAACCACAATTTGTTCATCAACCGTACCAGGGACAGTACCAATATGGCCAAGCTGTCCAGCAGCCGGTTTACCAGTATCAACCGTATCCTGGGTACACTTATCAACAACCTCAACAACCCCAGTACGGTCCGGTTAATCCTGGTTTTCCAGGAGGATACAATATCCCGAATGCAGTGCCTATTCCAAGTTATCCTGGATATCCTCCTCCTGGGGCTGGTGTCATGACTCAGAGTTTTAGGGATCCGAACCAAGCAATTGTCGTTTATTGCAACTTTGGATTTACCAGACTTGTCGCGCCTAACAAATGATCCAATCAATTATCTTCCGTTTTGGCCGGCAATGCCAAATAAGTTGCCTAGTGATATACCCAAGTTTGAAGGTAAGTCTGGAGAGGACCCGTCGAATCATGTCATGACTTACCACCTCTGGTGTGCTTCAAATTCTATCTCGGATGATTCGATCCGCTTACGTCTTTTCCAGCGTACACTCATTGGTCTCGCGGCCAAGTGGTACATTGAGTTACCACGGGCCTCTTTTTACAATTTTAGCCAGTTAGCTACCTCGTTCTTAACTCACTTTCAGTTGCCGGTCAGATACGATAACGGCACGGAGTTATTAACTTCACTAAAACAATCGACGTCCACGTATATTTCCGATCACATTCATGAGTGGAGACGTCGAAGAAGGTTAGTGAAAGTTTTTATTCCGGATCAAATCTTAGCTGAATGGTTTGTTAAATCATTATTACCGAAGATTACTGAAGATGTAGCTAAGGCCGGAGTAGTTACTGAGGAGCAAGTCATTGCTCAGGCGCAGTACCTTGACTTAGTTTATACTCAGTCAGGTACGTTACACGAGAAGATCCCAGATCTTCCAAAATCGAATCAAATCGCTGCTGCTCCTTTGGGATCTCATGCCACTGATGGTATGATTGGTACGGTGAACACAAAGAGCAAGAAGAAGTCTTCCAAGAATTTTACTACTCCTATAATCACCTTGCCTGATTCCCCGACAGGAGAGTCTTCTCCTGAACTTTCCGCCGATATTCACGCTGTAGAGTCATCTACGGCCAAATCAAAGAACGATGCAAAGAAGAAAGGAAAGAAGAAGGCTAAAGCAGACAAGGCTCCGAAGGAGAAAACAGAAAAGTCGGAAACCAATGACGAAAAGCGCAAACCTCGATATCCTTGTCTTATTTGTGAAGAGGATCATTTTACAAGAGATTGCCCTCATCGGGCCGAGGTTGTGAAAATAGTCAAAGGTTCTCCCACTCCTGCTGTGTTGAAAGATCCATTTCCAAAGCAAGAGAGTAAGATGATAGGTTCTTCCTCGACTGCCAGTGAAGAACCCATTTTGATGATGTCTCATGTGAGGATTGCGACTTGGTCGCAAGATTATGGTAGTAAGAATCCTGTTGATGGTAAGGAAGCAGAATCTTCTCATTCTAATCCATCAACCTCAGCTCCTGGTTCCGATCCACTACAGATCGAAAAACCTAACCTGGACTTAGTAATCAAACCGCCCGCCAAGGGTGTACTTCGAAGGTCTGCTTTCAATCCACATGCGAGAGCGGCCCAGAATTACAACATTGTTGAGGACTTAGCTGTTTCACCCTCAGCAATGTCGGCTTTAGAAGTGCTGCAATCATGCCTAGCACAACGAAAATTACTTTTGTCGGCTATCGGAGCTGTTGATGTTCAGGACCCGAATCTGATAATCTTCGATCTAGAAAATAGTACACCGCGCCTACCCCATCAAATGGCTTTCCAGATTCCAGTGATAGTCAAAAACAGGCCTATTCATCAGACTGTAATTGATGAGGGAGCTTCCACGTGTATTATGTCGATTCAGTGTTTGAGATCGCTTGGTTCTCCTTCGCTGAACCAATCCCCGACCATCCTTAAGGCCTTTGATGGCCGTGGGTTCTGTCCGTTTGGTATTCTACAGGAATTGCCTATAGGGGTAGAAGGTAAAACCGTTAGTCTGGATGTGGAGGTGGTTGATGCCCCTCTAGACTACAACCTTCTTTTGGGTCGAAGTTGGTCATATGCTATGACAGCGGTCGTTTCATCGGTCTTCAGAGTAATAAAGTTTCCACATAACGGCAAGATCGTGACAATTGATCAGCTGACATACTTTTCATCCGACCCAGCCTCTTCAGAGAGTATCCAGCATGTCGGTAAGACGACAATCCCTTATAGGGACGTTGGCATAGGTTTAGTTAAAGATTCCGGTTTACTGGGAACTTTTCCTTTCCCTCCAATCAACGCAGACCCTTCATTTGCATCAATTCATATGATTACATCAGACACCATTATTTACGACGATCCTTGGATTGTCCCATCTGAATCTGAGATAGACTCATTCGGTGATGCTATGCCTTTGAGTCCATATGAAATTGCTTATGAAGCCGTCGTGTCCTTTACCGACTCGCGTTCAACCCAAATCGACCAAATGAATGTGGTCAGTGAGGAATCACTTTTCACATCAACCTCAGAACGGATAGCGTTTCCCGAAGTCGTGTCATCTGACGAGCAACTTCGCGAAATCCTAAGTGTAGACGATCTACCATGGGAAGATCTCCATCATAGATCTTCGTTTTTACCTGAGGGTGATGCTTTTGAAAACGATTTTTCATCTATTTTTACCGCTGAATATGTCAAAGACGCTCAGAATCCAACGAAACATCCTAATTCAGAGTTGAATTTAGGGAATATTTCTCGCACTATTCCCATTGACATTTCAGTGAAGCCCGGAATTGAGGAAAACATTCATATAGGTGCCTCATGTACAGAAGATGAAATTCAAACTTACAAGGCCCTATTCCAAGAATTCCGCGATGTGTTTGCCTGGTCTTACGAGGAAATGCCAGGAATTGATCCTGCCATTGTTGTTCATGAAATAAAGACCTACCCGGACGCTAAAACCGTCCAGCAACGGTTGCGTCAGATTTACCCTCGAAAAGCAGCTGCGATTAAAGCAGAAGTCGAAAAGCTGTTGAAAGCAGGTTTCATTTATCCAATCCCGTTAACGGATTGGGTATCGAATATTGTTCTGGTTAACAAGGAACAATAAGAATCTGTATCGATTATAGGGATATAAATTGAGCTTGTCCAAAAGACAACTATCCTATGCCCTATATCGATCAAATAATTGATGATTGTGCCGGAAGTGAAATGTTTTCCTTTATGGATGGTTTTTTGGGCTATAATCAAATCAATATTCTACCTGTCGATCAACCAAAAACGGCATTCATTTGTCCATGGGGGACATTTGCTTACTGCAAATTACCTTTTGGGCTTAAGAATGCCGGAGCCACTTTTCAACGGGCGATGTCTTATGCATTTCATGACATCAAGCACATTGTGCAACCGTACCTCGATGATTTGCCTGCTCATTCTTTACATCGAGTTGATCACCTCGTCCACTTACGAGCGATCTTTATGAGGTGTAGGCATTATCGTATTCGGTTGAATCCGCACAAGTGTGTATTCTGTATAGAAGCGGGTCGATTGCTGGGATTTGTTGTTTCAAAAGCCGGCATTCGCGTCGATCCCTCGAAGGTCGAAGCTATCATCAAATTGCCTCCTCCTTCGAGTTTGCGCCAACTCCAAAGTTTGCAAGGGAAAGCAAACTTTTTACGCCGATTCATTCCAAACTACGCCGAGGTCACTAAGGGTTTTACACGGTTGTTGAAACAGAACGCTCAATTCTTTTGGGACGAGATTGCCCAACAATCTTTTGATGCACTTAAGCACGCGTTGACCCATGCACCGTTGTTGCATCCTCCCAACTACAACCAGGACTACTTCTTATACCTCGCAGCTTCGCATTCCACTATTGGAATGGTGTTAGTCCAAGAAGATGAATTCGGAACGGAACATGTGATATATTATCTTAGTAGAACGTTAAACCCCACTGAGCTAAAATATTCGCATGTGGAGAAATTGGCCCTGGCAGCCGTTCAAGCTGTCCAGCGTTTTCGTCACTACATTCTTCTCCGTAAAACTACAGTTATTTCGGATTGCAACCCTATGATTTATATTTTGACTAAACAACTGCTAGGGGGCAAGTACTCTAAATGGATCGTTATCCTGCAAGAGTTCGACTTGGAGTTCGAGAAGTCCAAGTCTAAGAAATCCTTAGTTTTTGCGGAATTGATGTGTGATTTCCCGCGTGCTGACACAGAAACTGTGGCAGAGGAGTCCATTGCGGACGAATCTTAGTTTCTTATCAGTACTTTAGATCCATGGTATGGGGATATAATCATCTATCTCCAAACCCAAACCTTTCGGCCTGAAGCTTCAAAGTCGGAGCGTCGAAAAATTCGGTTTCAATCCCAGCAATACAGAATTATTGGAGATACACTTTATCGCCGGGGGGCAGACTTGGTTTTTCGACGTTGTTTAACCCACGAAGAGGCTAAGAGGGTTTTGAATGATTGTCACTCTGGAGCGTGTGGCGGTCATATGTCTGGGTATGCCACAGCTCAGAAGGTGTTGCGTGCTGGCTATTTCTGGCCGTCCATGTTTAAAGATTGTATCATTGCGGTCCGAAAATGCCACAACTGTCAAGTGTTTGATCGCAAGATGCGCGCACCACCTGCTCCTCTCCATCCTATAATTGTTGTTGGTCCTTTCGCCAAATGGGGTATCGATTTTATTACTTGTAACCCTCACTCGGCCGGGGGGCATGCGTATATCATCCTCGCGGTTGATTATTTTACTAAATGGGCCGAGGCGATGCCTACATTCGACGCAAGCGGCAAAAAAGCTGCAGTTTTCGTATTCAATCACATTATAACTAGGTTTGGTGTCCCGCAAGCGATCATCACTGACCATGGGAGCCATTTTCGAAACATCATGATGACTGAGCTTACAAGCCAGCTTGGTTTGCGCCACGATAGCTCTACTCCTTATTATCCGCAAGCCAACGGTTTGGTTGAGTCTATCAACAAAGTTCTGGTTATCATGATCCGACGAATCATTGGTATTCATCGGTCGAACTGGCACAACATGTTATTTTCAGCGCTATGGGCATACCGAACTTCAATGAAAACTTCAACAGGGTTCACTCCTTTCCAGCTAGTTTATGGCTTGGAAGTTGTGTTACCCATTGAATGTGAAATCCCATCACTTCAAATGGCTGTCGAATTACTCCCAGCTACTTCCGAAGAGGAGAAGCGTTTATTATACTTAGCTCAATTAGTTGAGACTTGACGTGACGCTGCATTGGCAATCGAGACTCACGCGAAGCGAATGAAAGCTCAGTATGATAGAAATGTGACCCCTCGAAGTTTTTCGGAGGGAGACCTAGTGCTATTATATGATCAAGCTAACGATAAGCTAGGTGCTGGAAAATTCGTTCCTATGTTGCATGGACCCTACATTGTAAAGCGAAAGCTAGCAAAAGGGGCCTATGAGCTGGTAGATTTTGATGGGGACTCTTTGGGTAAACCCAGAAATGGACTTTACCTTAAGAGGTATTATGCTTAAATGATGGGTATGGAGAATTTTTAGTTAGGTTAGGTTTTCTTTCTAGCTAGTATGTTTGTTAGTTTAGATAGTGTGCTTAGCTTAGAAAGTGTGTTTTTCGTCGTTATTCTGGCTTATCTTAGTTTTACTCTTGATATTGCAGATGTCGACGCCTCTCCAAACGTACATTGGATTTGCCGATGGTGCTTGTCGTAGTACACGGAATATCTCTTCCGCAGCTTGGGTTATCTATTCGCCCTCTGACGAGTTAGTTTCTATGCATGGGGTGAGCCTCGGTCAAACAACGAACAACATTGCAGAATACAGTGCAGTGGTTGAATTATTGTCTGAATCTATTTCATTTGGAATTCGACGTTTGATAGTGAGGTTAGATTCTGAACTCGTTGTATTACAGCTTAATAGAGTATATGCCATTAGAAATCCTGTGTTATTAAGGTTGTTTTTGAGAGTGCGTCTCTTGGAACGTGAATTTGATTACATTGAATATCAGCATATTCCAAGGTCTTTAAATACATTAGCAGATGCAATTGCTTCTCGAATGTTGGACAGACATTTGCGATAATCATGCAAGTCAATTTAAAAACATTTCATTACATATGTTAAACAAGATAAGCCGGTAATAATGATATATATATATATAGATAGGAGTGTGTCAAAAATATACATCGTCTTCGATCATAGGTTGAAAAACACCTTATGATCGGCAAAAATGATAAGTACAAAAAACCAAAAATGCCATATGTGTCTACAAAAGTGACTAGCCAATCACTGATGGTGCTCTCTATACGAGACCACTGCCTGCGCTACCCTACACAGGAACCTCCTGAAAGGTCCTGGGACTGCGACCACATAGCGCTGAAGTCGAATAGGAATGTCATCTATGGTGGTCTCTGGTATACCCGCCGTTAGACGCTCTAGATCCTGTTCCAACTCGGCTAAGGTCTCTGCGGCCGCATCCTGTGGGGCTGGTGCTGGTACAACTGGTACTCTTCTCTCAAAAGCCCGGAGATTGGCCGGACGCCGTGGACCTACATCTGCATTTTGGAAATTTGCCACTGTCAGTTTTGAGACGATATATAAAAAAAAAAAACAAAAAAAATAGATAATTTAAAAACTTGTGAAAAATGAAGTACCTCTGTCATCCCACTGTTCTCCCTGTGGAAGAACCATGTCCGGATCATTCCGAAAATCCATTCCGGCATAGGGAAAATCCTGAATAGCAAAGACCTGGCCCTCTAGCCAGTGAAAGTAACCATCAGGAAATCGAACAACTGTCGCGCCCTCATCAGGATGCCGGGCCATTACCGCAACCCATCTCATCAACTTAGGCTCCCGAGGAGCCCCAACTGGAACAATAAGATGCTGGGGGATCAGCATTGGAACTCTCTCTAGGGCAAAGCTCACAACTAAAGGCCCATATCCAAAGGTCTTCAGTTGTCCGTTCTTTGCCCTGGTTAGTTGGCCCTTCATATTGGCCAACACAGCATCGCACCAGTTGAAAATGGTGCCTCGGTAGCAATCTATCGCCATCCGCATTTGGGACCCGGTGGCAATGTGCAAGGCGGCTGCGCTGCAGAGTCTGGTAACAGTAAAGGCTATCACCATAAGTTCGGGCAGGGATATGTACTTGATTTCTATCCCTTTCTCCTGGTTTTGATTGTTGCACCACTCTAGCCGGAGGCTAGCAAGGGATTGGCCACCCGGCCTAGTCCCGGACAGAGTCAGTTGCTCGCCCCTATTAGGCAAGCCAGAGAGAAAATATATGTCGGAGGGCTCTATCTCGAGCTGGTTCTCTCCGATGTAGAAGCATTGATCCTGAATGTTCCACCTTTCAACCAGCCACTCAAGGAATGGCACCTGGCCCCTCATGCCAGGTATGGCCCAGTATTTGTACAGACCGCATGCTTTTAACGCATCAATAGAAGGTTGATGACCAATTGCGGCCAAATCAACGTCTTCGTGTTCTCTTTCTCTCTAATCTAGCATGGTGAGTGCCCTACACACCAAAAAACAATGATTAGAATTCATGGAACAAAATTTGAATGGTTAAATTTGGGGTTTGGGGTTTGAAAATCTGCCTTTCACGGGGTACGCACCCCGCGTTCAGAATACAGAGCGGCGGTACGCAGCTGTTCTGAAGGTGGGCTGCGTACTCCGACCATTTTCCTATATAGGAAAAAGTCGGGGTACGCAGGTCACCCATGGGGCACCTGCGTACCCCGAAAAGCGGACCCTAAAACCTAAAACCCCCTAAAAAATCAAACTAGAACTTGAAATGAAATTCTAAACGGATGAAATTGAAGAGGAGGATGTTGTGGAATACCTGAAAGAGACGGCGCTCGATTCTGACGGTCGGATTCTCCGCAATGTCCACGGGAAGTTTCTTGCCAAAAGCCCTTTTCTCAACCTCAACAGTAAAATGGTAAAAATGACATGGTAAAAAGTCTTTTTATAGGTTTTTTGGATGAATGAATGCTAAGTTCGTTTATTTTTCACCATGGAAAAATGTTTTTCAATGTATTTTTGCCTATCTTAAACAGGTATGAGTAATGTGTTGTTTTTGTGCAGGACAAAAGGATTTAGAGGGAAAATTGTCATTTTTCACGAACCAAAACATCAGAGTCATCTTTTAAGCCCTTTTCTGACTCCTAAAAATATGAGAAGATTGCCGGGCGTTTCTTTTACACTCGTTAAAACGGAATTAGAAGACGGTCCCCTTATAGCCCTTTTCTGACCGTAAAAACAGGAAAAGATTGCCGGGTTTTTGTCGTTTCAAACTCGATACTGGAAATAAAACGACGTGTCCTTGATCGCTTTTTACTTTTCAGGTCAGTGGCACTAATCATGAAAGTACTCCTTGGTCGCAAGATCAAGCGGTTCTCCCAGGTATTATTTTATACTTTTTCGGGCTTGGGGGACACAAATCTACGAAAAAGTTCAACCTGGAGTCTTCTTAAGTTTTTCAGACTCTCTAAAATTGAAAAACGCCGAGTTTCTCCTATACTGGGCTCGTTAAAATTTCACAATAAAGGGCCTGTTCAATTACAAACAGGAACGAACCACTCCTTCCTAGGGTTCGAATCAAACTAGGTTGGACTCATCCGAAGGATGAGCTTATAATCAAGCATATGTTATCCTCCTCAAGCTTGTAAAAAATAAAGAGGTACTTGCCAGAAATGGTGGGGGAAAAGAGAGAAGAATGAGCCTATTTGTTATCCTTTGTCTCAGAAGAAACCTTATTACCACTCTTGAACACGACACTTTTCATTCACCTGGGTTGGGAAATCCTTTGCCTCACAGTTGATCAAACCACATTGAAAGTCTTCAGCCGGGTTCCGGGATTAACTTTGAGTCATTCGTTACCAAGCCATCTGTTGTGTCGTTATGTGTTCAAGAGGTCTGCAAACAAAACTTTCATCTGCAAAATACTTGTCATCCATTTTGACCATCCCTGAGTCAGTCCTTACAGCAACATTTTCTCCAACTTGAACTATGATTTCGTGTTGTGGGCTTGCCTGCAACGGGTCGCTTTCTATCGACATCAGCACATTATCTAGAGAGATGACTTAGGAATCGTCAGTACCTTGAAGTCTGCATGCATCAATGGCAGGTTTCTCGCCTTTGACGTTAGTTTACATCTTTGACTTTCGATCGAAGGATTCCGTGAAATGTTCGACATCAACTCATTCATTCACATCTCATGGATTGTACTGGGTACTTTGAGAACCATTGACATTACTGGTGGTCTCTCTCACACTTGTTAACAGTTTACATCATCGACTGGTAATCAAGTGGTTTCTACCATGTTCGACATCAACTCATTTATTCGCATGGCTAGAATCGTACCAATTCGGGAAGTAGAAATGAAGACCCTGGATCTAGTTCCCACCATCCAGGTTGTGAGGAGTTTTGTATTCATTATATAGTAGACCAATTATAAACAGATGGCTGCGTCCATACTGTGTCTACGCAAGTCTATGATTATGATGTACTGCAAGATCATTCCTGTATCAGATTAGTTAGTCTGTTAGTTAAAGTTTTGATCTGAGTATGGGAATGCCTACCTCAGCGATGATATAATCTTATACATGTATTTTGTGTTGAAAATTGCAGGTTCTGACCAGGCTCTCCACGAGATAATCCTTGAAATGATAAAGCGCTTCACCCTTCCTAGATAATACAAAACCCTAATCTACTACAGGCTTCGCACTTTAGGGGGCAATCTGTTACACTAAAAAATGTCACCATGGCTATTTACAGTTAGTATGGCTCTATCAACAGTCATGCTATCCTCCTAGGCAAGTCTTATGCCTCTGCTCTCCATGTCAAACTCCAAAAAGAGAGAAAGTCTTTGTAAATGTGTTTATCTCTGGGTACGCAGATTCTCTCGGCCTTACCTGCGTGTACGCACCTAATGTTCACAAAAACTGCGTACTTGTACGCTCTGTATGTAAAGGGGCAGGTGCGTACCCCTGTAAAGGTCAAAAGGCGCGAGTTTCATCTTTAAAAAGTTACTTGTGGTCATTTCTAGAGCATTCTAGAAGGTTGTTCGACGTGTATTGAGCGCCTCCAGATGGTTCATGTACCCCTATGAAAGAGGAACTTATCCCATAAAGAGAGGAGCTATCCCATCCAAAGAGGGGATTATCCCATTGATGGTGGACCTGATTAACTTCCTCTTGAGCACTATAAATACAGGCATTGGGCCAGAAGGAGGGGAGGTTGAAAGCTAAACATTTCTAAGGGTAGATGCTGCTGGAATTAGGACTCCCATTTAGAAGCTTGTGAGGAGAGATTCCCATCCTTTCTTGTTTCATTTGGAAGTGGGTGAGCTTTGTCAAAGTAAAGGAGAACTCTTGATGGACCCTAGGAGGGACTTGCACAACACCAAGGCTCAGGTTGTAGTTGTTGCTTTTGTTTCCTATTAATGCAAATGAGTCCATTCTTCTCAATAACTTGTTATTTATGAGTTGTTTCATGTACTCCTTGGTCTATATGTTAAACATGTTTTATTTTATGAGATTATCAAGTGCTATTTAATCGTTTGATTGTTAGTGAATGCAGGTTTCGAAGTGAAGGAGGAGCTCATCCGGATCGGCGAGGCTGGACTACTACAATAGCATTGGACTGCAGGTAGGATCTAAACACTTGATTTCCTATATGGTAAATGCATGTTTAGAGAAGGATTGCTCTTGTTTGTCTTGTTTGTCACTAGAGAGTCTTAGGCTCCTAGGGAGGTTGGTTGTGTCCGCACTATCGACTCTTTCCGCCTGACAGGTCTACCTTAATACCCTCATGAGATACAATACGAACCAAATATTCCACCTCCTGTACTCCAAAGAAACATTTGGAGGTTTTTGCATTTAATTGTTTCTCCTCCAATAGTTTTAGCACCCTATCAACATGTTGAACATTATCCTTCCAAGACTTGTTGTAGATTAGTATATCATCAAATAACACTAATAAAAATTTTCTAAGCAAGGATTTGAAAATGGAATTCATCAAACCTTGAAATGTGGAGGGTGCATTAGTAAGGCACAAAGGCATGACCAAAAATTCATAATGACCCCCATGAATTTTGAATGTTTTTTTCGATATGTCTTTAGTGTTCATTCTAATTTGATGATATCCTAAACAAATATCCAACTTGGTGAAGTAAATTTCTCCATCTAGTCCATCCAACAATTCATCAATGATGGGAATGGGAAACTTATCTTTAATAGTGAGCTTTTTGATCTGCCTATAATATGGAAATATATGTCATGATCCATCCTTCTTGTGCACCATTACTATTAGAGAAAATAAAGAACCTTCACTAGGTTGAATTATACCATCCTCTAGGATTTATGCAACCATACGTCCAATTTCACTCTTTTGGGCCTAAGGATATCTATAAGGCCTAATGTTTGGAGCAACACTTTCTGGAATCAAATTAATAGCATGATGATGATCACGAATAGGTGGGAGGCCATTGGGAGTCTCAAACACCTTGGAATTATTGTCCAAGGCTTTCTAGAGATCTGGAGAAATAGATGATTTCAACGTTTCAACCTCTAGTGAGCATAATTGTGCAATTACACTCCATTTTTCTTTCTTTAGAAGATTTGTGATGCCATTAGAGTTGATTATATTTTCTAGATTTCTTGTGATACTCCTTAATTCAAATTCATTTACTTCCCAAAAAAAATTCAAGAAAAGTTCTTGAAAATTGAAAGTTATTGGCCCCAAAGATTGTGACCATTGGGCTCTTACTATAAAATCAACATGGCCCATTGGAATGGAAAGAATTGTATTATTAAATAAATATTCCACCATGGTTAGCTTGATATTATGGCACTTTACAGGGCAATTTATATTTCCTCCATTTGCAACCATCACTTGACACTCTCGGGTTGGATATAGGGAGAAATTCAATTCCTTGGTTATCTTATAATGGATAAAATAATGGGTACTACCCTAATCAATAAACACTATTACCTTTTCTTCTTAATATATCGTTCTATCTTGAGAGTTTGAGGAGTAGTAAGTCATGCCAATGTATTACAAGATATGGTCGGATTGATTTCTTCTTTCTCGAGGGTTGGTTCCTGGTGTATATCCTCCTCTTTTGATGTTTCTTGTTCCTTTTCTTCCTCCTCTTCACAATCTATGTAGAATAATTTATTCTCAGCTCACTTATGACCTTTAGTGTATTTTCTATCACAACTGTAAAATTAAAATCCCTTATTCTCTTTTTTCCTTCAATTGTTGTAGTGTCAACCCAATATCTTATGGAAGACTAGGAAAACAAACACTTCCATATTTATAGTTGTGAGTGGTAGACTTCCTGGTTGCCATACTTTTTCTTTCAAATTTTCTTTCCACCCTAAATGCCTCTCCAATGAATAAGGTTCCCAAAGGTGAACCTCATGTTTGATGTTATATTTTAAATTCCCTATGAAGACATCAATCCTATGCTCCTCTGGAATATCAGTGACCCTAATATTCAATTTTTGGAAGTATTTCTTGCAACAAATTTGTCAAACCTTCCCTGTTTGCTTTCAAACCATCCATATTAGCTTTCATCCCATCATTCAAACCTTTCATGTCTATTTTTGATCCATCCATGTAATCTTTGGTTTCTCTTTGTGAGAGTGCAATTTCTTGCACTTGGTCTCATGATTTTTATATATCATGTTCTAATTCTTCCTCTTCGTGTGTCATAGTAGAGATTTATAATTGCTTAATAGGTGTAGAAATTTTTTTTTGAGGAATTTTAGAAACAAATACTTATATATATGCTTCAGTATGCCCTTTGGATTACTTCAAACTAATTTTTCAAACAAAAGTTATGACAAATTTTACAAATACACACCTTTTTCTTTCTTTTCTCAAGTTCGATATTGCAATTTTTGTATCTTTGTAATATACGGTTTCCAAGGTTTGAATTTCAGCGATGTGGTATCACTTTTAATATTCTTTAAAATTCCATAATTTAGACCAATACTGGATTCTTCAATATATAGTAATGCTAGATCTCCCACGATGACCTAATTATGGACTATTTTCGTAGAGAGAAGTTGTATTGGATGCCATGTGTTACTATTTCAACATTAGGCCCTATAATTACTACCTACAAAACTAATGTTCGTACAAATTCAACCACATTTTATAGAATTCAAATATTATTCTTGAAACGAACGTTATGATGGTTTTTCCTAGGTCACTTGTTTGAGATTGAATTATGAGCATGAAAAGACCCTAACTTCCTCAGACCATATCTTAGAAAATATAGTGAACAAAGATTTGAAATTATGTGATGAAGTTCACCAAGAATTTCCCTCCACGCCATTGAATTTTCAACTTCTTAAGCTTTGTATGAAAAATGTTATAGGGAAAATTCGACGATGACCTATTTGAAGCAGCAAAACCCTAGAATCCAAAGATCTCATACCAAATGTTATGAAACCATCTAAAAAATAGATAGATCAATGACTTAAAAATTATCCTCTTCGAGGGGGAAACCTATTTTACCTTACATAAGTGAAAATTCTTGTATGATACAAATGAAAAGACCTCATTTGTATATATAGGAGTCTAAAGGGTCATAATATAATCAGAGCCTACATAACAATAATAATGTAAGGACACAATGATAACAATAGTTGGCTTATGTGGGGCACAACAATAAAGATATTGTGGCTACATGGGATAAACAATAACAATAAGGGGGTTACACTACTATTATAGGGACCTAACACCCTATACATGTCATCCTGTTGTTCTACCTATAAGATCCAATCTTGTAAGTCTGTCTCGTATGAACTCATAGCTACAATGTGATTTACCTGTGGTCTTTTGCAAAGAGAATCTAAAACCCAATTTTACTTACACTTAATGTATTATATCTCAAAGTTAAACTTACTAATCGTGGCCAACCATCTATATTTCTTGGCATTCAGATTCAGTTGATCAAATAGATACCTCAATCCACTGTGATGGCTCATGAATAAAAACCTCCTACCAAGAAGATAATGTCTCCACATCTTCAATGCATGGATGATCGCTACCAACTCAAGGTCACGTGTCAGAAAATTCTATTGGTGCTCATTCCGTTTCTATGGCTTCTAGTAGATTACATGTCCTTCTTCCATTAAGACTCCACCAAGTCCTCTCTTGAAAGAATTGGTATGCACCACAAAATCTTTGTCTAGATCTATGATATTTAAAATTGGAGCATTTGTCGATAACTAGTTTGATTTCTCAATAGTGGTTGCATGTTCCTCTGTCAATTCAAATTTCTTACCTTTCCTCTATAGTGACGTAATAGGATATGTGATTCGAGAGAAGTTCCATATTTCTAGGAACTACCCACTCCATGATAGCTCTTTTCTTCTTTGGGTCTAATGCTATGGCTTTGATGGAAACCACATGTCCCAAGTAATGTACCTCTATCTGAAATAAAATACATTTACCAAGCTTATCATACAACTGATCCTCACTTAGCAATATCAATATTGTTTCTAAGTGTTCGACATGCTCTTCCTCATTCTCAAAATATATCAACATATCGTCAATGAACACAATGAAAAGCTTGTCCAAATAAGGACGCAACACACTATTCATCAAGCACATAAATATAGCTAGAGCATTAGTCAAACCAAATGGGGCTATAACAAACTCATAATTCCCATACCTAGTCTGAAGAGCAGTCTTGTAGATGCCCTCTTATTTAATTTGTACATTATGGTATCTTGATTTCAAATCAATCTTTGAGAACATTTACTCTTCCTTCAACTGGTTGAACAAGTCATTAATTCTTAGCAATGGATACTTGTTCTTGGTGGTCACCTTGTTCAACTTCCTATAATCAGTGCACAACCTGAGAGTACCATACCTCTTCTTCAAAAACAACATTGGTACACTCAAAGGCGATACATCTGGCCTAATTTATCCCTTTTCAAGCATTTCCTTCAACTTCAACTTTAACTCCACTAGATCCAGAGTGCTCATCTTGTATATTTCTTTTGATGTTGGTGCTACCCCTAGTACCAACTTAATAGAAAAGTCCACTTCGCTGTGAGGTGGAAATTCTACAATCTCCGCTGAAAACACATCCTGAAACCACTACAATATCAATTACCTCTTCAAAACTTCTACATCCTCAACATCCTTACGTTTATCACTAGAAATATGAATTAAAAATAACACACACCTTTTTTTGCAGCTATGTTTTTCATGCATAGTTGTCATCATTCTAACTGATATTGCCTTCTTCTTACATTTGTAAGATCCTTTGTTCCCAATTATCATCCAAACACTCAATAGTTGTATCATAACAATCCACCTTAGTCCTATGAAGGTACAACTAGTTTGTACCCAAAATAATACTATATGACCCCAACAATAGTACATTTATATGTGTTGATGTAGGAATACTATTCAATTCAAATGCACAAGCTCTTACCCAATGATGAACGCTCTTCTTTGTACCTATAGCCAACTACACTAGACAAGATTATGTGTTCACTTCTTTATTCAAACCACACTTATCCACCAGATCAAGACTAACATAACTATAATTAGGTCCAAGGTCAATCAAAATAGAAACAATTTGATCACAAATCTTATAATCCATCTTGATAATAGACAATTGGTGATCACCCTTCCTATTATGCAATGTTACATAAATCCATGGAATGATATTCCCGACATACACAAATTTCTATGCTTTTTGTTCATTATAAATATGAGGCCTACCACCTTGATGTTGTAGACAATATCTTTTCATATCCTCCTTGCCATATATCCAACACTACAACTGTCCTTTACCATCACCTTTATGCTTCTTCCCTCCGGGTTGTGACCTATTAAACTTATTGTAAGGCACAACAATTTCTCTCTCCTACATTTTGGGGTCTTGTTCTCTTTGGTTTCCATTTACCTTTAACTTTATCTTTCCCTTTCCAACCTTGCTAAGATTACATCTCATACTTTGATTGTTCATAACAGTGCTTCAATTTCCCAATGGCTTCTTCAAGCGATTGAGGCTCATCATATTCAATCTGATCTCTAAATGGTAATGGTAATCCACTGATAAATCTCTAAACTTTGGCTTTCTCAACCTTTAAGATACGGTACTTACCTCAGAAACTCTAGGAAATTGGTCATATACTTCTCATATTTCATCATTCCCATCTTTATATAATAGAATTCCATGGCCCTATTGTCATAGTACCTCTCTAAAAAATACTTCTTCCTCAAGAGTCTCTTGAATTCATGCCAAATCAACTCATTTGCCCTGATGTCTCTGACCTGCTTCACTTCTTCCTAGTAGATGTTTTCCTTCCTTTTTAGGTTGAATATAGTTATTTTTGCCTTCCTGTTCTCCATGTAATCATGTAACTCAAAGAACTTCTTCATCCCAGGTAGCCATGCCTCTGCATCTTCTGGCTTCTTCAAATCCCCATCAAACATAGGTGGATTTGCTTTCTTGAATTCATCAGGAAAATCCCCTGTGAGTCCTCTTGTAAGGATGATAATGATGATGACCATCGTATTTGTTGGAACCGGAACTAGAATAGAACATGTGTCCATCACATCTTTTATATGTTGTGTCCACAAACCTATCATCTATGATTGTGTCATGCCTATCTGACCTATTCCCACCATGATACTTACTACCATATGCCCCATTATTCTTATCCTCCTACCCATGGATGATCCTAAGCGGTCCTTGTCTCTATATTTCTGACAACCTCCAAAGGATTATTGCATTTAAATTTAATTTTTTCTCTTGTGCCTGAATGATTCTATCATTATCTGCTTTGCAAATCATTATTTTTTCCTTCAAACTTCTCAATGTGTTTCCTATGTCAGAAGAGTTCCCACCACCATGTTGCTAATATGATCCATAGGGAGAGTCTTGTGAATTGTATTCTTTCATCTTGCTAGTCATATTTGAACGTCTTCCTCCAAGTATACTGTGTCATCTTAAACCAAAACAAAACATAACACACATGCCTCAATATATTTCATGGGACCAGATTAGCACAATACATGTGTAATGACATCAACATATAAACATCATTTCAACCACTATCCAATTACCATGCATGACTACACCATAATCATGACAATGTATGCATAATGACATATGGATACTAACATGCATAACAAATGCATAACCGACATGCACTCACAACAAATACATCCAACAACAACACCATCAACTTCCGTATGGAGACACAACTACAACCATGACCACCACCATGCATACACAACAAGAACATATACCATATGCATAAATAACACATATGAAACTAACATTTATGCATGACCAACACATTCTTCCCATCCAGTCCAATGGGTGAAACATGCTCAGATACCAGTCCATAACACCATCCTGCTACATTTACCTAAGCTAATCGGTCCACTGGGATAAAAATATGATAAAGAGTTACTACGATTTGATTCAGCTCCCCATATATAGTTAGGGAAGTGGAACAAAAAAAATATTAAAACTTTAACATTCTTCGGGAGCTACAGAACCTATGGACGTAAGCAACTCTTCCATTTGGCTAACCCATGAGACAACTTGTCATTTTGTTGAGCTAGACCGCTAGTCGCTCCCATGACAATCCATGCATGCAACTAAGGCCCTCTAATCACTCCCACAACAAGGCATGAATGTAACTATGGCCTTTTTCAAGAATTTTTGAGTCAGTGACCCCATATTTTGTGCCACATTTCCAGGGCCAGGTTTTAGGCCTTTGCGCAGAACTTCATGAAACTTCTAGAAATGATAACTAACAATGAACTAAGGAATCTAACATAAACATTAGTGAAAGTACTTGATATGACCCCTATTATCTAGGAAAAGAATTTTGTCAAACATATCATAAAAACATAATCTACATGTCATAATAATATATCTTGGGATAGGGGTCTCATATTTATCTTAGAATCATCAGAAAGAATTGATGCCTTATCACAATAGTTGCATTACCATACATTAGTTGATAGATTTATTCACATATCATGTCCTAATAAAATCATGATGACAGCCATAAGCAAATTCTATCATGAATCATGCTTATAACCAACAAAATAACAAGGATAAAACAACCTAAAAACCACATTTTAAAAAATACATTTTTACATAAAATGCCAAGGAAAAGGAGTTATTATTAATTTATGCATAAGTCAACCAAGTTAGGGACTTCCACGAACAGCCCGACCATAGATTGGGTTGAACCAAATCATTCTTTCATCCAATCACCCCTGTTCAATATTCCAAGTATGAACATGGGAATCACAACATAAACAATAAATGCTTCCTTCAATTTTACCATATATCCTGCATAGGGATTCCTAAGAATGAAACCCTCATCAATACAGCGAGGCTTTACCATAATTCCATTAGATCATTAGGCCTATACAAGCATGGATGCCTCCAAAACTCTCCACCTAAACTGTGAGGAATTTGTGATCCAGGTCCAAGTGCGAAGAATTACCCTTCCAAGACCTTTTACTTTCGTGATGTGTTAAATTGCATCTTTAAAAGAACATAATTGAATACATCTGCATGTGGAGAAGAAGAGGAACATAACACTGATCAACACATGAAAACATAAGCCGTTGATAACGAAGTTCGTCTAGGATGGACTACGTCTCCGGGCCCCAGTGCCAAGTTGGTGTAGGCCGCTGCATTAAGTGTTGTCAATAATACTGATGTACACAATAGATGATGTCATGATCATACAGCAAAAAATGCCCTCACGCGGGAGTGGCTCTAAGAGATATTCCACTACGGGAATTCTCAATCAAAAGGCTCCTATCAGTATGACACAGAAACATGCATGATGAGCATCTTGCCAACATGGCATAAAAGGGATCTCAATGCAAAACATGCATGACGACAACAAGAGTATCCCAACAACATACAACAAGGGAGCTCAAAGCATAATATGAGGAGTTATGACAGCAAGTACATCACATAAAAGATTCCAAATCAAATCAAGAAAGGAATCATGACAACATGTAATAAACAAGATCCTACATCAACATCAATCAAGGATTTGTGCAACAAAATGCATAAAGAAGAAGTACATGAACACATCATGTACCTCACAACCAAGGGCCATCTGAAGAAGTGGATGTCACACTGTTGAAGCTGCTCGGACCATCAATCTCAAGGCATCGATTGTATGAAGATCACTTCTGGCACAAGAATGTGGACATCTGCACTGGCACTTAGAAACGTGACAGAAGAAGAAATGAGAGAATGATAAATCTGAAGACACCATCAAATTTGTGGCATTGAGTAGTGCTGAATCGACTATCCAAAATCCGAATTTTGAGAAGTTGATAATTATGGGCTCAAGGAATCTTTCAAATTCCCCCAAGATTCCTCAAAGATTTTGTTCCATGGATGGAATGGAAATTGGCAACTCAGATGGTGAATCTGATCTCTCCATTGCGATCCCTGCGGAAAACCATGAAAAACAAGTATGAACTTGACTATATTCTAAAATGTCAAAATTTTACGTCCTTGGGAAAATTTCATGGCTCATGGTTCTGCTCCCTATTTTTACTAAAATCATAGTTCCACGGCCATTCTGGAAATGACTGAAAAATTTAGAACTCTGATAAAGAAATGGACAATGCCACTACACTCGTGGTGACACGAGGTGTAAAAACCATATAAAAATTTTCAAATTCTGACAAAGTGAAAATTTTGCCCTCCTGCAAAATTCATGGTTCCTGCAATAAAATATTAATTAACTACATCTAAATTTGTGTTGCCTTCTATCTCCTCAAACTCTGTGCACTGGTAAAAATGCTAATTTTATATAAAAATTCTTGGGTGGAAATACCAATGAATTAGTTTAGGAGGATTGGTAAAATTGTTGGTTAATAGGGAGGAGGTTGGGTGGTCAAACCCCACCTCCTCCTTCTTTTACACAAAAATCATTTTTTAACAAGTCTCAATTGGCTGGTTCCACCTTGGGCAGCCCGCCCCCGTACCTTCCTCCGAATGTAACACACACACACACACACACACACACACACACACACACACACACACACACACATATATAGTCACGTGAAACTCGAGCGCAATAATATATGTTTGGGACCGCCTGCTTGGGGGCCAGCCATGTGGGCTGGGCAGATTCGACCCCCACCGGTCTCATATAAACTGTGTTGCTGCCGCATCAAAATCAGCGATCAACGCTTTGCTAGGGCCAGTGATAGATATATATATATATATATATATATATATATATATATATATATATATATATATATATATATATATATATATATATATATATATATATATATATATATATATATATATATATATATATATATATATATATATATATATATATATATATATATATATATATATATATATGACACATAAAAATCGATAATCAACATTCCAAATTGGCGATCGACACACGCGCTGTCGGCGCATATAACAATCGGTAATCGACACATTAATCGGTGCTTTGGTTTATAGTCCTCCGCATATATATCGGCGCGATATATGGTATGAGGGCAATGGGGTGTGTGCTAGGTCCACTGCTGATGGCCCACGCCCAACCCATAATAATATATGGTTATGTTATATATATGCAGAGGGTTCGACGGGGGTTATGGCCGCCAATCCCAAATATATTATTGTTGCAATTTGGTTGTTTAAAGGGTTCGGCGGGGGTTATGGTCGCCAATCCTGAAACCATATATTTTTTTTATATATAGTTATTAATAACTATATTATTGTTTTTAGGCTTCTGCAATCAATGCTTTGTGTGTAGTTTTCTTCTAGAGTTCTCGCATCCATAATTATTTGCATCGACGTTTCAAGCCATCCACTGTGGCTCGTCATCAGGATAGATCAGTAATTGTGTAAGACAAATCTCATTGGTATGAATAAATAGAGTTTTAGGGGGATGTAAAGAGAATGGAAGCCGACCTGTCATAATTGTTGTTTTATAATATTTGGTTTTTTAATTTTGAAATATATAATTATATGATGAGAATTTTATTTATTTTTTATTTAAATTGATTTTTATTTAGTTTTATTTGTGACTGGTTATTTTATATTAGTTTTTTGTTTTTATTTTATTTTATATAATTAATTTAAATCTGATTTTGATTTATATAATAATGATAGAATATAATGATTTAAATTCAACTATTTAATTATGTAATAAGAATTTTAATTATTTTGATTTAAATTGATTTTTATTTGTAACTAGTTATTTATATTAGTTTTTGTTTTATTTTATATAATTAATTTATTCTAGTTTTGTTCTTATTTTTAGAATAAATTAATTAGATTAATCAACACTAACATGAGATAAATATAATTAATTTATTCTAAAAGTAAGAACAAAACTAGAATAAATTAATTATATAAAATAAAACAAAAACTAATATAAATAACTAGTTACAAATAAAATTAAATAAAAATCAATTTAAATCAAAATAATTAAAATTCTTATCACTTAATTAAATAGTTCAATTTAAATCATTATATTCTATCATTATTATATAAATCAAAATCAAATTTAAATTAGTTGTATAAAATAAAATGAAAACAAAAAACTAATATAAAATAACGAGTCACAGTCACAAATAATAGTAAATAAAAATTAATTTAAATAAAAAATAAATAAAATTCTCATCATATAATTATATATTTCAAAATTAAAAAACCAAATATTATAAAGCAACAATTATGATAGGTCAGCTTCCATTCTCTTTACAACCCCCTAAAACTCTATTTATTCATACCAATGAGATCCGTCTTACACAATTAATGATCTATCCTAATGATGAGCCATGGTGGATGGCTTGAAACATCGATGCAAACAATAATAACTGTATATTAAAATGAATTTTGTTACGTTCTTATTTAACAAACAATTTCCATATTTTAAAAATGATTTTTGTCTCTTATGCAGGTTTAGGAGACCAATGAAAGAATGCCAAGTGTCAATGCTTGATGGGCTGCCATGTGGGTCCCACCTGCTTACTGGGATGCCATGTGGTACAATATGGGCCCCTCTTTTCGCTTGTCATGTCAAACTTTGAAGAGCTATAATTTTCGTATACGAGCTCGGTTTGACAAACCATTCACACCATTGCGATCATGACGACGATATACTTAACATGAACCTATTTTAAGCATAATCCAAACACTTTGATTTTCAAGCATTCATAAGCCCTCTTTGTCCTGTGTGTCTCTCTAGAGCCACCTAGATCAATCCTTCCCACTGAGGAGCTTTTGGTCCTCCAAAAGCATAAAAAATAATCTGCAACTTTCTTTATACCCTGTCTGCATCACAAGTGTCCTAAAAAGGTCTTGCTTCCATCTCCTTCACATTTTTTCTTCGGAGCCTTAAGCGATGAGCCGACACCTGCTACTTCTACAACTTGTAGTACATTGTTTTTCAAATTACATGCTTGAATAACATGACCAACTAATGACACAAAACATCCCACACTTTCCATGACTTTATAACACATACTCGGTGGTCAAGTTTACAACAAGATGGATGTAATACCCTAGCTATGACAACAAGGCCAACATATCATTGTTGCTTCAAAAAGTGATGGAAAACAAATCATCACCGCAACACATGGTTTACATACATAAGGCCAAACACTATTGTTTTGACAAGTGATGGAAACATAGCATCACTTTTAAATTTTAAATTTTAAAATGCAACAAATGGTTGACAAAATAATGACCATGAAATCACAACATATCTAAAAACCATTTTTCACCAATCAATGTGAATGGGTCACCTCCTTGAGGTGATTTTTCTTGTCGAACAATTGCTCTTCCTAGTTCACACATCGACGCTTTGTCTTTAAGGCACTGCTCTAGATGGAGCTTCCAACAAGTGGCTCTTTGATGGCCATTTATGTTGCAATGATTGCAATAGGTTTTCTTCCTCCATATCTACTTAACCTATTTATTTTCATGTTGTTGAGAGGGTATTTCATGCCTCATGAGTGCTTCCATTCCTTTCCAACACTTAGAAAAGGTATGGTTAGGTAAACCACAAAAGGTGCATGTTTTCCGATGCCTTGTTTTACGTTCATGATTAACAACACGATCATAATCAAAATTAACATTCGAAGATGGAAAATGGTTATACCTTCCATTGTTGTTCCTAATGTCAGTATGGCAATGAGAGCTTGCCTCAACTCTCTCTCTGCAATGGAAACTACCATGGGATGATGGGGATGTTTTCCCATCATTCTCTTTCCTTGATGATGTCTCGGATGAATCTAACACGTTTGAGCACTCTCCTTTAGTGTACCTCAAACCTGCAAATCAATGTTCTTGCACAACCTCCAAAGGTTGAGTGATGCCCTAGTTATTAACACTAAGTTCTTCTTTCTCCTCGTGCCTTGTCCTTGTAAGGATCATCATGTTTGTCCCTGTAATTGGGATCTCCAAATCTCCAAAATACATCATACTATGAGAAGATGAAATCAAAAGGAAATCAACATCTTTTACCTCCTCTTTCAATTTGGAAAGATCTGATGAGGGTTTCTCATCATTTGTTGTTGGTGGTTCACTCGTTGTCTTAGTGCATTCCCCAACTTCTTTCCTGACATACCCAAGTCCTTCCCGGTGGGGTAATTCCTCTACTTTGATGGGATTGACAATGCCTTGGCCATTAATGCCCAAGCCTTTTCCTTCATACCCCATTCTCTTTAAGAGTTTGGAGCCAATTCCTATGGTATGATTTTCGAAAACAACGAAATCATTATCAGGAAACATACACGAAGATGGAGAACTACTTTTTACCTCGCATGGGTCACACTTCAACTTTTCCAAGGCCTTGTCCTTTTCTTGCAGGTATCGTAGTAAACTTTATTTTTCCTGTTTCTCTTCATGTAGATGCATCTTCAATTCATCATTCTATATTTGAAGATTATGTTTGTTTTGCTTCAGTTCTTCCATGGCATCTTCTGTGGCTTGCAACTGAAACTGCAATCGCTCCTTTTCCTCTGTCTCTTTCTGTAGAGTTTCATACATGATTTCCGCTCTTTTGGAAATGTTGACCATGGTCTCCTACATCGCTCTTTCATTCTCTGCCACTGCACGTTCCATTGTTCACGCTGTAATTCACATACATGCAAAGACCGCTTTGATACCACTTGATCCAAGTCCAAGTGTGAAGAAGGACCCTTCCAAGAACTTTTACTTTCATGATGTGTTAAATTGCATTTTTAAAAGAACATAATTGAATACATCTACATGTGCAAAAGAAGAGAAACATAACATTCATCAACACATGAAAACATAAGCCATTGATAACGGAGTTCGTCCAGGAGGGACGACATCTCCGGGCCCCGGTGTCAAGATGGTGTAGTCTGCTACATTAAGTGTTGTCAATAATAGTGATGTACACAATAGATGATGTCGTGATCATATAAGGAAAAATTTCATCACGCAAGAGTGGCTCTAACAAATATTCCCCTACTGGAATTCTCAATCAAAAGACTCCCATCAGTATGACACAAAAACATGCATGATGAGCATCCCGCCAACATGGCATAAAAGGGATCTCAATGCAAAACATGCATGACGACAACAAGAGTATCCCAACAACATACAACAAGGGATCTCAAAGCATAACATGATGAGTTATGACAACAAGTACATCACATAAAAGATTTTGCATCAAATCAAGCAAGGAATCATGACAACATGTAATAAACAAGATCCTGCATCAACATCAATCAAGGATCTCTACAACATAATGCATAAAGAAGAAGTACATGAGCACATCATATACCTCACAACCAAGGGCCATCTGAAGAAGTATATGCCACACTGCTAAAGCTGCTCGGGCCATTGATCTTAAGGCATCGATTGTATGAAGATGGCTGCTTGCACAAGAATGTGGACATTTGTACTGGCACTTAGAAAAGTGACAAGAGGAAGAAATGAGAGAATAGGAAATATGAAGACACCATCATTTTTTTGGTGTCGAGTAGTGTTCAATTGACTATCCAAAATCCAAATTCTGAGATGTTGAGAATTATGGGCTCAAGGAATCTTTTAGATTCCCTTGGGATTCCTCAAAGATTCTATTCCATGGACGGACTAGAAATTGGCAAATTAGATGGCGAATCTAATCTCACCATTGTGATCCCTGCGGAAAACCATGAAAAAAGGTTTGAACTTGAGTATATTCTGAAATGTGAAAATTTTACCTTCTTTGGAAAATTTCATGGCTCATGGTTCCACTCCCTATTTTCGTTGAAGTCATGGTTCCACGTGCATTCTAGAAATGACCAAAAAATGTAGAACTCTGATGAAGAAATGGACAGTACCATTGCGCTCGTGGTGACAATAGGTGTAAAAACCATATAAAATTTGTCAAATTCTAACAAAGTGAAAATTTTGCCCTCCTACAAAATTCATGGTTCTTGCATTAAAATATTAATTAACTACCTTGAAATCCATGCCTACCTTTTGGCTCCTCGAACTCTGTGCACTGGTAAAAATGCTAAGTTTATATAAAAATTCTTGGGTGGAAATACCAATGAAATAGTTTAGGAGGATTGGTAAAAGTGCTGGTTAATTGGGAGGAGGTCAGGCAGTCAAACCCCTCCTCCTCCTTCTTTTACACAAAAATCATTTTTTAACAAGTTTCGGGTGGCTGGGCCCACCTTCGGCAGCCTGCCCTGATACCTTCCTCAGCATGTAACACACACACACACACACACACACACACATATATATACATAGTCGCATTAAACTCGAGTGCAATAATATATGTTTGGGGTTGCCTACATGGGGGCTGCCCACGTGGGTCAAGCGGGTTCAACCCTTGCCGATCCCATATAAATTGTGTTGTCGGTGCATTCAAATCAGTGATCGGCGCTTTGATAGGGACGAAAGTATATATATGGCACATAAAAATTGGCGATCTGTGCGCGCAATATTGGCGCATATCGGAATCGGCGATCGGCGCATTAATCGGCTCTTTAGTTTATAGTCCTCCGCATATATATCAGCGCAATATATGGTATCGGGGCGATGCGTTGTGGGCCGGGTCCACCACCAATGGCCCACACCCACCCCATAATAATATATGGTTATGTTATATATGCAGAAGGTTCGGTGGGGGTTATGGCCACCGATCCCGAATATATTATTGTTGCAATTTGGTTGTTTAAAGGGTTCGGTGAGGGTTATGGCCACTTATCCTGAAACCATATATTTTTTTTTTTTATATAGTTATTAATAACTATATATTAAAATGAATTTTGTTACATTGTTATTTAATAACCATTTTCCATATATTAAAAATGATTTTTGTCTCTTATGCAAGTTTAGGAGACCAATGAAAGAACTCCAAGTGTCAATACATGATGGGCTGCCATGTGGGTCCCACCTGCTTACTGGGATGCCATGTGGCACATTATGGGGCCCTCTTTCCCCTATCATGTCAAATTTTGAAGAGATCTATTTTTCGCATATGAGCTCGGTTTGAAAAACCATTTGCACCACCACGATCACGACATCGAGATACTTAACATGAACATGTTTCGAGCATAATCCAAACACTTTGATTTTCAAGCATTCGTAAGCCCTCTTTGTCTTTTGTGTCTCTCTGGAGCCACTTGCATCAATTTGCTTGTCTCCACCTATTATCTTTGCAATGTATCACACCATTACCAGTCAAGGGATTCCTAAGCCCAATCAAGGATAATCATAGCTAGGATTTATTGTATATCCCACCAAGGGATTCCTAGGCCTTGTGATTAATCCTAAGATCTCCCAACTCAGCTTCAAATCGATTTGGAAATGCAGCTCAACCAAAATAGGAGAACCCCATCACACCATGGTTATCTAAAAATGGAAAGGCAAGGTTAAAAACCAAGGTCACACCTAGTAAGACCCATGCTAATGACAACAAAATAACCAAAAATAAACTTGCATGTACCATGCATGCCAAAACTAGCAAGGAAATCATACATGGAACTCAATACTTTTAAGTAATTGCATTGTAGCCACTTGATTCAAATGTTTCTTTCTTGATTTTTTTTTCCCTTTTCCTTTATTGTTCTTCCTTTTCCTTTTCCTTTTTTTCCTCTAATGCTAGATTGTTCCAAGAATTCTGTAAGTGTCCAAGACTATGAGAGAGTAAAAATAATAGATAGAGATCCAAAAATAAACTGACAAAAGGCTGTGAACTGATCCTTGGAAGCCCTTTGATTAATGAGGCCTCTATTTTCTTCATTTTCCTCCTCACATGAAACTTGTGACCTTTCACTTTCCTTTTCTCACAATTCCAGTTATTTTCATAAATAAAATGCCAATTAATTCCACTTTACCTTTCCAAATCCTTTTCCATTTCCTTTGCCAATTTCTTTAGCCATAATAAACCAAATGAACATCCACACTAGGATGTTTTTCCCAACATTCATCTTGGAATAAGTGTCCCATGATCTTGGTTATTATTTTTCCTTTATTAACTTTATTACATGGAATTTTGACTAGGGTTGTTACATAAAAAATCTTGTAGTAGTGCAATTCAAATTGGTTCGGAGGTCAGGAAGTGTGGTGGCAGATAGGATGTCCAACGAAGGGGTCACCACCTCATAGATGTATTAGGGTATAGCATGGTTGGATCTCGAGGAGGGACAACTAAGAGACGATTGTCGGTGGTTGGCAGAAAAGGAAAACTCCCTGGAAGCCCTAATGGAGTATAGCTCAAAGGTGGGAGAGGGCTCGAGTAGAGTTCCATATTCTCACAGGATTAATTAAATCCCAAACTATTGAATAGAACTGTATAGAAAAACAAGGCAAGAGATGAGACACGTAGAGAAGGTACATGGAAAAGGTTGCAGCGAAAGAATGTAAGGTTATCAACACTTATATCAATATTCATAATGCAGTACAACTAATAATTGATAAGAAGGATATTGAGAGGTGGGAAGGCATGATAATCATAGAGGAAAGATATGAAGGGTGGAAAATGGTGATAATGAGCCTGTCAAATTTGATGAGAATGGAAGATGAAAGGATGATATGGATAAATATCACATGAGAAGACAATCCTATCACTAAAATATTGGAGATCAGATCCATAGAACGAAAGAGTGCGATGGCAAGCCCATAAAATCGGGTAGGATTGGGAAGCCTAGTCATAAGGGCTTTAATTTCTTAGCTTGACACCATTTGTACCGAGTTTTTTTGTTAATTGAGAATTTTTGGAGCAGTAGCATACTATTAATCATTGGTTTCAAATGGAAAAGTCTAATTGAGGCAATCAATTTGAGGATAGGAAGAGTAAGATATTCAGTGGGAAGGCTAAGGGGCAAACCCAGGGTGAAGGAAATGGGGTACAAGAGAAGCAAATACACCCACATGGAAATGGTTTCGACAAAAAATAAAGGTGTTACACTCCATTTTCCTGCCAAATGGAAAAGAAGTGGTGGACGTTTGGGAGAATGAGGTGTGCCAGCAAAATATATTTGTCCTTGATAGTCAAATTGAGAAGGAGGTTAGCTGGATCATTAGCACTGGTGGGACAAAGACCCGAGCGACCCTCTACCATAGAACCTTGGAAACAACTTGGAAGGTTAAGAACATGATGGTAAAGCTACAGGTGGAGGGAAATGAGGGTCGAGCAAAAGACTATCAGGATACCTCTAGTTGACTAAGATACATCAATCAACGGGTTGGAGGGATCAAATCTACTATGAATATGTTGATAAATGTTGAGAAGTTGCAAGATGGATGCATAGGTGACCTGTATGACATGATTGGCATTTATTTGAAGTATATACATAACATTGACATTATTTTGGGGAAGCAAAAGGGGAACCAGTGTACTTGAGAAAGTTAAGGCAAGAGTGGGAGGAGGCTTTGTCTTATCCTTGGCGATAACTCCTATGGTGGCTCCTGTGAAAGCTTCAACTCGCAAGGATCCTACAAAATTTGGTTCAGGGAAGAAATAATTATGTTCATCTGGTTTACTTTGATAGCATATTAATCCAATATAAGTTTTAATATGCAATATATAAGTTTTTTTTTTTATTTTAGGTATGGAAAAAAGGGATATTAATAGCTAGACCTGATAGGAATTTTAGTAGTAACAGTAAGTTTTTTTATTTGAGCAAGAGACAAAAGAACTTTATGTCTTTATTGGAAAATGGTTGTATTAAGACAATCTATTTTGGCAGTTGGTTTGGTTTCCAATTTGGCATAACAACTCCCATTTTCTATTATGGTTCTTTTGAAGTAGCATAAACCTTTTCTGTTGACTTACAAAAAAAATACAATACAACTATCTCATGCGTTTAATAGTTCTTTTATAATATATGTTGAATTTGAATGGATGATAAATTTAACTTGAACAAAATAGTTTACCACATTTAGTTCCAAATTAGGTAAAATTTTAAACATATTTACTCTTTACTAAAGCCAATACCATATCGTAAATCAAAGGAAAAGAAATAATTCAACACAAAAAAATCTAAAATCATATTCCACAATATTTTAGAATTTCTTTTAATTAAATAATTGTAAAATGAATCTTTAAAAGGAAAAACCATGTCCTATGAATATATTAAATTTTTTAAAGGAAAATATTTCAACGTCGAAATTGTAATATTTGAAAATATTAATTTGATGTAGTTTTATTATAAGTTTTGTTATCATATAAATAACATCATTAAATATAATATTAATATAAATATTTCGTAATATAAAAATTATTAAATTTAATAACTTTGGGTTAATACAATATTAAAATTAATATAATATTAAATTTGTAATATTATAATATATATTAATATATCATGATATATATTAAATCTATATATAGATGGGATGGAAGAACAAAAACATAGCGTAATAAATGTGGATACATAGAGGGAGTGAGTGAAAGGGAGAGAGAGGAAGGACGAGAGAGAGGAGGAGAGAGGGAGGGATGGAGAGATGGAGTTGGAAGGGAAAAGAGGGAGCGAAGAGGAAACACATAGAGAGAGAAGTGTGGACAAAGAGAGAGGGAGTGACAAGGGAGAGATCGAGGGAGAAAGTGCATGTTTGGGGTGGTGTAAGAAGGAGAGATGGAGAGAAGGAGAGAGAAGGAGGGAGATAGTGACAAAGTTGGAGGGAAAAGAGAGAGAGACAGAGATAAGGGGTAGAGACAGAGGAAGGTGGGAGAGAAAGAGGGGGAGAGGAAGGAAGAGAGAGAGGACATGAGAGATAAGAGAGGGATGGAGATAGAGAGATAGAATTGGATAGGGAGACAGAGGGAGGTAAGAGGGAAGACATAGAGAGAGAAAGGTGGAGAGAGATATAGGGAGTCGAAGAGGGAGGGATAGATAGATAGATATGGAGAAAGAGTTTGTGTGTTTCGTGGATGGTATAGAGAGACCAAGGAGAGATAGGGGGAGCTAGAGATATACATTGAAGGTGGAGAATGGGGAGAAGAGAGAGATGGAGATAGGGAGGGAGGGAAAGATAGATAGATATGGAGAGAGAGAGCATATTTGTTTTCGGGAGTGAGATAGGGAGACAAATAAGTAGATATGGAGGGAGATATAAATATAGATGCATGCGGGAGAGAGGGAGGAATTTTTCTTCTACTAGATGCATTGATTTCAACATGGATGGTTATTTTGAATCCTATTTTATTTCTTGCACTGAAGGAGAGAGAAGATGAGGAATGAAGAGATAGATAAGGAGAGGAGTGTGTTGGCACCTAATCCTCTGCGATTGGGTGAATGTGGAATGTGAACAGTCATCAAGAAGATGAACTGATCAGTCACATTCATGTATATAACAATAGCTACCTAATAAAATAAATGAATCAGTTTTTCTGCCAAGTCTGGAGTTACTCCTGGTCTGACATGGTATCAGAGCCAGTCCTAAGAATAGTCGTAACTCCCTTCATCTCTGCCACTGCCTCTGTCTTGAAATGCTCTACCTCCATTGCATTGCATTCATCTGATTATTATGTCCATAATGCGTTGCCCCGCCTATCCGCCAATAACATCACTGTTGAACGCTACTCTTTTCATTATACCCTCTTTAACGGTCACTGTTGAACGCTGCTCTTTTCATTATACCCTCTAGCAGAAAACTGGCGATTCTGAGATATTCGACGGTGAAAACTGAATATTTCGAGTCTTTTTGGGAAAGACTTGTCCCAGAAGCTGTCGCGGAGCTGAATGAGGCTTTGAACGGTCTGAACGGGTCTTTGTGGTTGCTGGTTCGTTTAACCTTGTATAACTGGAGATAACATGGTACTGAAAGGCATTTGGACAGTGTATTGATCAGTCTTGACAGTGGCATGAATTTCCAGACACAGCAAAGGTAATGCGTGTTGAAACCTTGTGAAGAACTGTGGTTGATTGTAAGTTGGGTAAAGGATTCCATATAAATTTGGAGCATCGATTCTTTGTCGTGGCAATCGATACAAGTTTCGATCCTTCGCTGTGATGATTGATTGTATTTAACGCATATTTCAAAGTTGAATATTTAATCTGCTTTATGTCACCCATTGCACCAAGCTCTCTTTCAAAGCCACGCTGTTGATCAATGCTGCTTCTAAACCATTTTACTACCTGTTTTGGTTTCTTGAGAAACGCGGTGTCTGGACCATCTCCTGTAGAGAAAATAAGCAAGAACATGGCGCCGTCTGTGGGAAGAGAAGTGGAAACTGAATTCGAATTGCGATGAACTAAACCCGTGGACGTGTTGCAATCAAGGCTGTGCGCAGTGTATACCATTCAAAACGTTTGTTCATAGTGTTGAGTATTGTGCAGTATCATTCAAAACTTTTAAAGCGTTTATATATTGCGCTGCTTTCAAAGTAGTATTGCATGATATATTGAAGTGATATATTGATACATTGAAGTAATATATTGAAGTGATATATTGATACATTGAAGTGATATAGTGATATATTGCGCTGCTTTCAAAGTGGTATTGCATGATATATTGATATATATTGAAGTGATATATTGAAGTGATCCCTTGCGCATTTTTTCAAAACATAGTAGTATTGCATGATATATTGAAGTGATATGTACAAAGAAATGCTGATGCTTCTATCAAACGTTAGAGGAAAATAAAGTGCATAAGGCTGTAACATAAGGAATTTTTTTTTCCAGCAGAAGTATTTTTACAGAATGCATTCAATCATCTCTATGGTAGGGATAGTTCTCACTGGCAAGGAGAACTATCCTGAATGGTCCCGGATGATAAAACACACCCTCATCTTCAATGAGTTGTGGAAGGGAGTGTGTGTCGGAGAAGGAGACAATGACCCAGTCCAGCCTACATCAGACAAAGAGCTCGTCGTTTGGGATAACAAGAACAGCAAAGCATATGCATTAATCACATCATCTGTAAATGAAGAAGTAAGTCGCCATATTTCATCATATTCAACTGCCTTTGAAGCTTTACAAAAGCTCAAAGAACTCTATGACTCACATTCTGCACTTGAAGTTGTTCAGCTCATGATTAAACTCTTCACTCTTGAACTGAAAAATAATGATCCTCTTGCTCTTGCATCTGAAGTAAAATCCATAATGCATGATATCAAATCCACTAAGGTGGAGCTGGATATCCCTCTTATTGCTTTTCTCAAGGCACTCTATCCTACTTACTCCAATTATCTTGAGTCTTTACAAGCAAATGGAAATCTTAAAGATATAACCTTTGACTCTCTTGTGAAAAAGTTTGTTGAAAGAGAGAAAGCCTTTGGAAAGAAGACAGTCCCTGAATCTTCTGAAGAGACTGTTTGCCTTGCTCATAAAGAAAAGAATCCTGCTCAAGATTCTACAAGAGGAAGAGGTGGACAAAGAGGAAGAGGAAGATACTTCAGAGGCGGGGGGGCAGACATTCTCAACGAGATAAAGCAGATATGCATTGCATTCACTGCAAACGAAATGGATCACATGACGCTTCTACATGCAAGCTACCATGGGACAAAATTGAGCAGAAAAGAAACCAGCAGAAAGGTAAAACTGATGATACAAAAAAAGGTAAAGTACCTGAATCCGCTCACTATATTGAGGCACAATGTAACATTGGAGTAAATGAAGATTTTTTTAATGCTTCACTTGCTTCTTCGAAAAATGCTTGGTTGCTTGATTCAGGAGCAACCTGTCATATGACTCATAGGAAAGATTTTTTTGAAGATTTCACTGACAATGTTGATGGAGCAGTATACTTTGCAGATCAGTCAAAAATCAAGCCATCAGGGCTTGGCACAATCAGGCTTAAACTGCCTGGTCTTCCAGACTTTCTTCTGGATCATGTTCTATATCTCCCACAACTCAAGAGAAACTTGCTATCCTTGGTCCACATCTGCCAGCAAGGTCACTCCATTCATATGTTTGATGGCAAGCTTGAGGTAAGAAAAGCATCTGACCACTCACTTGTCATGAGGGGAATAGAAGAAGAAAGGCTTCTCAAACTGCAAGGAACCTCTGCTCATGCACATCATTTCTCATATATTTCTCATCATGAAGAAGGTACACTTCCATCAAGTTTATTATGGCATGCTAGATTTGGACATTTAAACTATGACAGTCTCCGCTTATTGAAGAAAAATGGTGTTGTTGGTTTGCCTACAATTCCTAGGAAACATAAGCAATGTGATGCTTGCATTCTAGGAAAGCATAGCAAACAGTCTTTTCATGATTCACATTCAAGAGCACATAAGAAGCTTGAAATCATTCATTCAGATTTATGTGGTCTAATGCCTGTTCCTTCTACAAATGGAAATAAATATATCATGACATTTATTGATGATTACACCAGAATGTGTTGGGTTTATTTATTGAAGAACAAATCTGATGCTTTTAAAACATTCAAGAATTTTCATAAATGGATTGAAAATGATGCACAATCTCATATTGGGTCTATTCACACTGATAATGGAAAAGAATATACATCAAATGAATTTGAGCACTATCTTCGCCAACATGGGATTAAACATCAAACAACTGTGCCTTATAATCCCCAACAGAATGGTGTAGCTGAAAGAATGAATAGAACAATCTTGAATATGGTACGATCCATGCTCTTTTTCAAAAATGTAAAGATAATGTTTTGGGCTGATGCTCTTCTATGTGCTACATATATAAAGAATATATGTCCATCTAATGCTATAAGAAACAAGACTCCTTATGAATTGTGGTATGGACATGTTCCTTGGGTAAAACATCTCAGGATCTTTGATTCCACCTATTATGCTTTGATACCAAAGGTACATAGAAACAAACTTGGTGCTAGAAGTCGTAAGTGTATCTTCCTGGGGTATTCAAACACCTCTAAAGCATACCGCCTCTATGATGAAGTAAATAAAAAGTTTGTTGTATCTAGAGATGTCATTTTTCTTGAATCATCCAAATCTGACAATGTTGTTGAGCGGCAACTTGATCGCTTGGATAGATTCGCAAAAACGAAATCATTTCAAGAATTTGATAATCAGATTCCACATCTTGAAGGGGGGATTCCTATACTGGAACAACATGTGGAATCTTCTTCTGAAGAACAATCTCCCCTGCATGAAACTCCAACAACGGATGATGCTTTAAGTGATGTAATTGATAGAATTGGGAGACTCAATCTTGATTCAGTCCCAACTCAATCAACAGAGCAGCCTGGACCATCTCAGAAAGGTCCCCCAAAGTGGCTAACAAAGACACTTGAAAGTGTTCATCCTGATGAAATTGGAAAAACAAGAACCAGAAATTAAAACCGACAAAATGGAGGTGATGTAGATGACTCTAATTCACCTGTTGATATGGATGTTAATTATGATTGTGAATTGAACTTGTCTACATATTTTGAACCAACTTCCTTCAAAGAAGCTGCTTCTCATGATGAATGGAAAGAAGCGATGAAAAAGGAGTATGATGCCCTCATAAAGAATGGCACTTGGAAGCTGGTTGATCCTCCATTTGGAACCAAACCAATTGGCTGCAAGTGGGTCTACAAGAACAAGTACAAAGCTAATGACTCACTTGACAAGCACAAAGCTAGGCTTGTGGCAAAAGGCTTTGCACAGAAGGAAGGGGTCGATTATGAGGAAACTTTTGCCCCCACAGCAAAATGGGCCACCATCCGGACACTCTTTGCACTAGCTGCTCAGAACGGTTGGAAAGTCCATCAAATGGATGTAAAAACTGCATTCTTGAATGGAGATCTAAAAGAGAATGTTTTTATGTCCCAGCCTGAAAGATTTTCTGTGAAAGGACATGAACATAAAGTATGCAAACTTGTGAAGTCCTTGTATGGCCTCAAACAAGCACCACGAGACTGGTATGAAAAACTAACTGAGCATCTTCTGAAACTCAACTTCAATCATTTTGATCTTGATGATGCAACTTTATTTGTCAAGAAAGTTGGAAAAACAGTTGTATATCTTGTGGTATATGTAGATGATCTTTTAATGACAGGGAACAATGAAAGCTATATTGCATCCATAAAGAAAGAATTAGGAAAAAGTTTTGAAATGACTGATTTGGGCTATGTTCATTACTATCTTAGCATTGAAGTAACCCAACATCCAAAATCCATATTTATTTCTCAAAAGAAATACATTGGAGATTTGTTAAACAGATTTGGCATGACAGAGTGCAATCCTCTTTCTACTCCAATGGAACAAAACTTAAAGCTCACATCTATTGAAGGAAAGGAATTTGAGGATGCAACAAAGTATAGACAACTTGTAGGAAGTCTCATCTACCTCACTACTACCAGACCAGACATTTCATTTACTGTTGGAATCCTCTCCAGGTTCATGCAAAAGCCTTGTGAGGGACATTGGTCTGCTGCAAAAAGAGTTCTAAGGTACTTGAAGGGAACTCAAGACCTTGGAATCAAATATACACAGGTGGACGACTTCAGCTTGATTGGATACTCTGATTCAGACTTCGATGGAGACAAAGAAACTGGAGTATATACTTCAGGATATGCTATGAGTCTTGGATCAGGAGCTGTCTCTTGGAGATCACACAAACAATCAGTTCCAGAAGATTCCACAACAGAAGTAGAATACGTGGCAGCAGCTGAAGCAACGAAAGAAATTGCGTGGCTCAGGAAAATTCTTGAAGATTTGCAGGTAAAACAAGTACAATCAACTCCACTCATGATTGACAACACCTATGCAATAAAGTTGGCCAAGAACCCAAAGTTCCATGATCGCACAAAGCACATCAATACTAAATATCATCTGATCCGACATCATGTTGAGGCCAAAACAATCCATCTTCGTCATTGTTCCACAAATGAGAAAATTGCAGACATCTTCACCAAAGCGCTTGGAAGAGAAAAGCTTGAAAGATTCAGAACGATGCTTGGAGTCACCAACATCCCTTTAGATTAAGGGGGGGAATGTTGACACCTAATCCTCTGCGATTGGGTGAATGTGGAATGTGAACAGTCATCAAGAAGATGAATTGATCAATCACATTCATGTATATAACAATAGCTACCTAATGAAATAAATGAATCAGTTTTTCTGCCAAGTCTGGAGTTACTCCTGGTCTGACAAAGTGAGAGAGGGAGAGAAGGGAAATAGAGAGACATACACAAAGATGGAGGGGAAGTGAGGGGAGAGAGGAGGAAGGGAGGGAGATATTAACAGGGTTGGAGGGAAAGGAGAGAGAGAGAGAGAGAGAGAGAGAGAGATGGGGGGAGAGGGGAAGGTAGGAGAGAAAGGGGGAGCGATGAAGGATGGGAGAGAGGACTTGAGAGAGATGGAGAGGCAGAATGATATAGAGGAGGAGAGAGGGAGGGACAAATAAACAGAGTTGGAAGGAGAGATAGGGAGGGAAGAATAAATACATAGAGATAGAAATGTGGAGAGACAGAGGGGGAAGTGACAAGGGAGAGATGGAGAGAGAGTTTGTATGTTTGGGGGTGATATAGAGACAAAGAAGGAGAGATTAAGAGAATATGGATAGAGAAGGAGAGAGGGAGGGAGATAATGACAGAGTTGGAGGGCAAATATGGAGAGAGAGAGAGAGATGAGGGGAATAGATAGAGGGAGATGGGAGACAATGGGGGAAAGAGGAAAGAAGAGAAAGAGGACGTGAGAGAGAAAAGGAGAGGGGGAGGGAGAGAGAGAGAGATGGATTTGAAGTGGGAGAGAAAAGGAGGCAAGAAGAAAGATATATAGAGGAAAGGTGGAGAGAGAGAGGGAGAGAAGGGGAAAAGAGAGTGATGGGGAGAGGAATTGGTAGGGAGAGATAGATAGATATGGAGAAAGAGTGTGTATGTTTTGGGGGTGATATAGATAGGAAAAGGACATACAGAGGACGATATATCAGAGAATAAGGGAGACATAGAGAGAGGGATGGAGGGAGGGAGAGATAGACAAATATTGAGAGAGAGTTTGTGTTTTTTCTCAGGGAGAGAGGGAAGAAGATTCAATGCACTAGATGCATTTATTTCAGTGTAGATGGTGATTTGAAATCCTATTTCATCACTTCAACTAGATGCATTGATTTTAGTGTAGATGTTGACTAAATTAAAGAAGGCAATGATAAGTTATGTCAACCAAAGAGAAAATAAATTTGAAGGTATGAAGTTTATCTCAAACATATACATAATAATGATAATATAAAAATGTGACATTGTTTCCCTCTACTAAAACCAACCTAGATCCATCTAACTCCGGATCTATCATATGCCAAGAGTAATCAAATCCCTCGAGGTGCAAACCTTTCTCAAATTGTACACTCGAAAAAGAATGTTTGGACGTCGAGGGATTTGATCCATCTCGTTGCATGATATGCTGGTATGTTTAAAGTTTTTATTGTCTTGTTCTAAAACTCTCTCATTCATCATGAACTTCAGTGTGAGAAAATTAAACACAAAATATAAATTAATTGGTTTGTATGGGACTTAATGTCTATTAGGTCCTAGGTTCAAATATCATATTAAGGAAATGTTAAGGATGGGAGTAACCTAACGGAGGAAATAAACTATCCTAAGAATTATCCCTAACCTAAGCCTTGCCTAAGGAAATAAAGTTACAAATAACAAATACAATTTATAAAGATATCAAAGTAGAAAAAAAAAAAAAAAGATTTGCACTTCGACAAATTTGATCTCTATTAACCCATAATAAATCTGGAATTAAATAGATTTAAATTATTGTTCTTAGAACCATCAAAAAGAGAACAAGGTATGTATTGAGCATTAGTCAGAACAACGTTCAAGATATTTTATGGTAATGAAAATATTTTTATATTATTTTCTTTCTTTTTTCAAAATTGATTGTTTGAGTTTATGTATATTTTCTTTCATTGTTGCTAATATGCCTTTTTTCATTTTTGTAAATTACTGTGATGATAGGAAAACACAATGTAGTTAATAAATTAAAAAATATTAATAAATTGAAAATTTATATCAGAAACAACAGTTCACAAAGTACACATAATAAACATATTTGAGAATAACTATTCGATCTGTTCACATCAATCAAATCATAGTGTTATTCAATTTTCTGGAAACATGGTAGGTGGTCAAGTATGGCTCCATAATTGCTAATATTAAATTAGTACAATTTTAATATTAAACTTTTAAATAGATAACTTTTTTATTTCAAAGGTATAGATTGAATAACATTCACAATGGGAAGGTTAAGCTCCAACTCCTTCTCATGGTCGTTGATATTGGGAAATTTTCTTTGATTAATTATCAGTTAATGAATGACTCTGTATTAGGTGCCATGTCTTTGTTGATAGATTAAGAATGCATGATCTATCCCCTTTATAAGGCTTTGTGTGAGATTCGATATACAAAGATGTTTGCATGAATAAAGTTTCCATTGTCAGTTTTAAGGATGAGACTATTGACGGCAAGGCCAAGAATCGTGAGTGGAAAACTAGCAGAGGGACCGGAGGGGCAAGGCCATTTATCTTTGGGCCCAGGGAGCAAGGATCTAGAACCAATGTAGGCATATTGCTAGAATCAAGGAGGGCCACTAGGTTTGGCTTGAGACAGGGTGGGACAACTTGCATACAATCCATACTAAGGGGGAAGGGAACAATCGCGGGCCATAGTGTAAGGGTCAAAGACCTCCCCTCTGGGATCTACGGGCTTCGGCCCACCCGTGCACATATGCAATGAAAAATGGATGAGACAAGAAACAAGAACACAAAATGTGGTGTATTATGAAAATTCTAAATTTGAGTCTACATTTTTTGGGTGTCAACAGTTTTCTAGCACAAAGGCCATGGCTAGGCCATGGCCTGTGCTGCGAGAGGACGTGTGCATCGCAAGAGAGTCCCATCTCCCTGGACAGATAATGGGACAAGCACGTTGGAAACTCACAAGGGGTAGAGAACCTTGTCACTAAAGCAACAGAGGCTTACCGTGAGGGGACGAATGTTTTCATTCAAAAATTGTTGGAAGAATGGGAAGAGGAGGTAAAGCAAGGAAGTGAGAGCAAGGAAGAGATGGATAATTGAAGGTCTGTTGTTTGCTTGAACTGTGTGATTCTTCCACAGGTTTTCCTTGGATACAAAACAATGAGGCAAAAGTAATAAGTACCTACAGTTTCCTTTGGTATAACTAGAAAATCAATATTTCTTCAAAATAGTTTTAAATATTTTATTGGTAAAATAAGTGGTAAATTATATATTGGTCAAATTTCATCTCTCAATACTTCAATTATTATTTTAATTGTGTATTACCAACGTAACACAAATACACTAGAAAACCTAAATCTAATACAACAATTATTATTTCAAACCAAAGTACAAATTTTCCAATTATACAATGCCAATTTAGCAGTCCTATTGGCCTTGCTGGAAATAACACTAAGAGGGGGGTGAATCAATATTATCAGATCTATAATTCTATTTCCCAAAAAGATTTATATACGCTACTTCAGTGATGTAAACTAGCGTATACACGCGATTGTACTTAAAGCAACCAACGTATATGTAGATAACTTTTGATTTAGACAATTTATCATGTATTGAGCTTAAAAAAGTATATCAGAGATTTATTAGACATTGCAGAAAAATCAGGATAAATATTCACACATAAGCAACACACATGAACACCAAGATATAAGGTGGAAACCCAATGTGGGTAAAAACCACCTGCCATTGTCATCTCTGTCTTGTTTCTAATAATAAGAAAATCTGTTTACAATCTTGTACTAGTGTAGACTCATACCAGTATGCTTGCAGCCACCTACAGAAGGCTACAACCTTCTCTCATTCTCCAGCTACTACTGGAAGGGAGCTACAACCCCCTAGCTCTTGTACTAGCCAATATGTTTACTAGTACATAGGTGCCAGCCTACAGAAAACTCCACTCTTCCACCAGGGACCACGTTTCACGAATTTTCAAACTGGATACTCCTGGAACACAACACAACAATCTAAAGGCCACATTTCATCCAATTTCCATAATGGACCCATCAACAACATTGAAACTCAGAAAATCACAACTGCAATACAACCATCAAATACATCTGCATCAACCAATCACTGAAACTCAATCATCACTTTCTGAATCAACCACACTGAAACATATCACAAAGAATAAATATGATAATTCAAAACACTGTTACTAGAATATAGTCACCAGAACACAAAGAAGAACCCAGAACTCTACAACAACAAACTGAAACAACTGAAACATTAAACATCATACTTGATAAGGTATACGCTACTTCCATGTCTCAAACCAATGTGTATACGCATTTTTACCAAAGGGAACCAACGTACAGATCTACAAATTCAAATTTATGATGTATATACTCCTTTAATATGTTGAACCAACGTGTATATGCTCTTTTACTAAAGAAAACCTATGTACAGATCTGTAAATGCTAACTTAAAACGTCACAACTATTCCAGACTTCAGTCATACCTAGATAGTTACATTTACAGAATAAAACACTTGTCAGTATTCTTATCTATAATATTCAATATCGAACCACATAATGATAATACTCTTAAGCCTTTATGATTCCGATCCATCAACCTTCATCAACCATATAGATGCATCCTTAGATCAGATCAAATAAACAATCAAAATCTCATTAACCCGCATATATGATCCAACACTTCATAAGATATTCAAATCTTACATTGCCATGACCAAATGATCTTCTCCTCCTTATATAGTTTTATGCCTTTCTCAATACCATGGACCAAAACTACTTAGGACCAATACCTTGGACCAAGTACCTCGGACCAATCAAATCTTGGACCAATAAATACCTTGGACCAAAAACTTTCAGTTTTCCAAGATATATGCACTTTTCCTTCTGTGAAAGTGCATGTGTACATCTATGCTCCTTTTGTTTAGTAAACCTGCATGTATACGCAGCTTGGACAAGGTAAACCTGCATATGCCTACCTTTCTTTGTTCTTTGAAGTCTGATCTGTAATTCTTTATTGTTGACCTGCTACACTGCGATCTTTCATCTGAGTGAGTTGCCATCAAGGACAACACCTGTATCAAAATGCCAACAATATCCCCCTTTGGACTTGATGGCAACAAGAACACCAAGCTCTACCCCTTTGACATCAAGGGCAAAGGGTGGACCAAGATATTTTATCCCTTTGACATAAATTATGCTGTTCATGATCCCCGTGAGTACATGATGAATTTTTTGATTGAGCTCAACTTTTTTTGTACATGCTGAGATGCACTGAAACTGTCCATGCTCCTCTTTAGCACAAGCAGAGTCTTCAAAAATATTTTCTAAAAGAATAACATGAATCTATAGCTCAACTATGTGAGGATGACCTTCCTATCACCAATGACCATACATAGATCCATCTCCCAACCAAGTGGCGATATACCAAATTTGACTCATCCACCCAACCAAGTGGGGATATACCAATTTTTTATACATGATAGAGGCAATAAATATTACATCATCCATTCCATGTAAAGTGGGGATACAAATTACATCATTTGTCCAGGAGGACTCATTCAAATATATGAGAAGACAAATCACACCCTAGACTTTTACATGACCTAAGCAACAAAAGGTATAAATATTTGAAACCATAGCTGGAATCAGCAACCATAATGCCAGCAATGTTGAATGTACGTGAAGGCTAATGCTCCTCCTGAACCTATGCTACATGTGCATTGTTAACAAGTCAATGATCAAGGAATCTTTGTCAGTTAGATAAAAATTAATGAACAAAGTATATCGATAGACACTAATCATCAATATCAGTCAGAGCACCCATATCAGAGCCTGCCCCACATTTTTCTTGATTGGAAAACACATACGCTCCTTGACCCACAGATTGATGTTCCTTAACTCCCTTCCTCATCCAAATACGAGCTCAAAGGAGTAGATAGCCTTGAGAAACTTCTACAGGCATCCAATGGATAATGAATCTTTCATACCCTCATGGAAATTCGCTCAAATTAGCCCAGCGCAGGCGAAAGAGGGACCATGTGTGCTGCATAGTAGCCTATCAGTGTATGGTTTGCATTGCAACACACCCAAATGAAGGCCTACCTGCACTGATCTTCTTAGAGGCAGTTTATGGATGATTTTAGTCATGAAATGTCTTGGGAAGCTAGGCATTCTGATGGTGGACTTCTTTAGGTCATGTCACAATTGAATTAGTGTTTGATGGGCCCCAATAGTACTAATCTGTAAGTTGGGGTTAATGTTCCCAATTGGATCTGTAACAAGGTTGGGTTCATGCATCTCTGTGGCTACCGGATTGGTATCATCTCCTAATTGGTGTATATGTGGTGGATGCATGTATCTGGTAGAATTCCTTTCATGTCCAAATAGTCTGAGGCAAAAGCTCCAGATTTTTCTTGAACCATGCTCAACAATTTTTTCTTTTGTTCTTCATTTAGTTCATTGCAAATATACAACAAATTTCCTTCATTGATTTCAATTGGTTCTATAGTGAGCTCATTGTTGTCCTCTATAGCTAGATCACAAGCTTCCTGAAACTCATTACTAAAAACATGTTGATAACCACTAAAAGAAATTAGATAATAAATATAAGAACGATCAGATAAAAATTGTTGCAAAAAATGATCCTCTAACTGTTCCTGGAGTCCTCTAGATTGTTCTAATGATAACAAAGGAAACATACAATCCTCATCTCCATAAGGACTCTCTAGCCATAAGGGTACTTCAACAGCAGTTTGAGCAGGGGGAAAATTCACAAGATTTGATTATATGAACGATTGGAAATGACCATTTCTCCATTTTGGCACCCTATCACAACATCCGCAGTAGATAACCAAGGGTGTCCTAGGACTATAGGGTTTCCTATCTTTTTAGGAGAAATGACAATGAAATCGATGGAATAGTGCCAGGAAGCAATGGTGACTATTATGTCTTCTAGAGTTCCCCTGGGTTTAATAATGGATTTATCTACCAATTCTAAAATAATAGGTGTATGCTTGATCCCTTGCAATTGTAAAGATGTCATGGTTTCAAAAGACATAGTGTTAATTGTTGCTCCTATGTCTACAAGGGTGTTTGGCAAAAGGACTCCATTGGTTTTGATGGTCACTATGGGATTTGCTCGGCCACTATATTTTAATGGTAAATCTAATATCATCCTGGACATTACACTCATGAAATTTACATTTTGGTTCTCGTTTCCTTTCCTTCCTGGCTTCTTAATACATAGGTCTTTAATGGTTTTAGTGTAGATAGGAATGTCCCCGATGGCTTGTAATAGTGAAATTTTAATACAAAAATTCCTTAATTCTGATTCTAAATCATATTTGATTGGGATATTTTCCTTCTTAACAAGTAGTATTTCCAGGTAAGGAGGTTCATTTGGTTCTATTTTTTGTTTTTTTTCTTGTTGAATGTGATTTTCAGTTTGTTCTTAAGGGGGCTCTTCTTGAATAATCAAAACTGATTTTTCCTTATTGATTGCTTTCCCAGATCCTAGTTAAATCTCATTTGTTGCGATAGTCGTGATCATATACGTAAGAAAAGGTTGTACTTCTATATTTTTTACAGGCTAACGCTATTTATTATGGATGTGATTGGCTATGAGTTGTGAAGGAAACAAAGTAGGACAAGGCGGGTTGAATGATGGTGGTGCTTGTGAGGATGATGGGTTCGATAGTGCATGTAAAAGATGGTGGAAAGGAGATATTTTGGAATTGTAGGACGTACTAAAAATGTTTGAGAATGGATTATAAGATTGGTTTTGGGGCTGAAAAGTGTTTACATAAGGATTTCCCCTCTAATACTGATTCCAAGGAGTGTTTTGTGATTGAGGATTGAACCATGGAGTATAAGATCGCTAGAAGCTCCAAGGTTGATTTTGACCATAGGCTTGAAAATTAGGATCTTAAAAGATGTTGTGATTTGGGCTCCTCCAAGAAGGTTTCTTGCTTGTTTGTGTAAAATCATTTGTTTCAGCATTACTCTGATAGGTAGACTGTAAATTGATAAGAGATGGAAACTTTTCGATTGCACACTTTTCGGTTGCATGTTGTAAATAACAAATCCCGCAAACCTCAATAACATTAATGGGACACTCCCTCTCAGCATGCTTATTTCTACTTTTAGGACAAAATATTGCCATGGAAGACCTCTCATATTCTTCTTTCTTTTTGAGTTTTGTTGTGTCAAGCTGGTTACCAATAGTGTTTAGGATATCTGTTTTGATGTTTTCCAAAAATTTTCCTAATTCCACTCTAGTGACAGTGTTGGGTACAATTTTCTGATTTCTTAGCACATAATCTTGGGAATTATCATAGAGCTTCTTGCCTACTTTAGCCTGACTTCGTGACTTCGTGAGTAAGTGCAACATAGTTCAGCCACTTCAAGAAAAGGATTTTTATAAGTACCCCCACAACTTAGAATATTTAAAGTTTTGATACATCCATCCCTCGAACCCTTTAGAAAGATAGTTCTAATAGTATTCTCATCTAGATGTGCCCTTCAAGATTTAGGGAAATTATAAAAGAAATGTTCCAGATATTCTTCTAAGTTCTTGTATTATAATTGTTGCATCCTAAGAATATCGTTCACATCCCTACTTTTGTAGAAGTCTTTGTATTTATTGAGAAATACAGACTTCATATCATCCTAGGAGTAGATGGTGTGTTAACCAAGGATAATAAACCATCTAACGATTGCATCTTTTAGGGTGACTAGGAATAGCTTGAGCTTATGTGCATCCTCATAATAATTATAACTCCTACATAAAATGTCAAATTCAAGTAAGAAGGCATTTGGGTCTTAGGAGGACTTATCGTAGAAGAGTGGAAGAGATTCCATTGGTATGTTTTTCATAGTGATATTCCTTGTTACATCGACAATAGGAAACCCAAAAGTGGTTTATTCTTTTGCCTCTTCTTCTTTTTCTCCTCCCCTCGGTCCTTCATGGTTCTCGCTGAATAAGTTGTGATGAGGGCCTTCTCCTTCCCCCTAGAATTCCTCATTGTTTCTTCCAAATGTGTTACGACGTTGAACTTCTCCTTCCCCTTGATATTCCTCATTGTTTTTTTTCTCCCCTTCTTGGTTGGCCATGTCTACTATAGGTTCTAGAGGAGGTTTGGTGATGATTACCCAGTCAACAAGAAGTACTGAATGATTGTCCTTGATATTAGTTGATTCTAGATCTATATTGGTTCGTCTAATACAATTCCTTATGTACTCCCAAAAATATTGTGTTCAACTATTTCCTCATCTTGATTCAAGATCTCCCTCTCCAAAGACAGTTTGTTGTCAACACCTCCTTCCTTCTTTATCCCTACATACCAATTAGTAGGATTAGTGATTGGTGTGGTTTCTGGACCAAAATTTGTAGCAAATTTTGAACTAGCAATAAATCTGCCTTGACTATCCCTAGGCCTACTGCTACTTCTATGCATAAAGAAAAGGAAATAAAAGCTCAAAGATAAGAAACATTTATGAGACTTTGGAGTAACCATAAAATAGTGGATGCATTGCTCTTCACTCACATCTTAACTTACTCTCTCCTCCCTCTGAATGCCTACAATACCCTTGAAACTATGTAATAAAAATATTACCTAAACCAAAATACAACTCCCCGAAAACGAAACCAAAATGTTGAGAGTTTTAATTGGTGATTAAACGTTTGAATATTTAATTTTTAATCAGGACTCATAAGCATGATTTTTACTGTGCTTTTGGCTCACAATGAAGCTCGGAGTATATAATTTTCCTTGACAATGATAATTAAGTATAGAGTGGTGAAAAACACTTATCAATTAAGCAAATTAGAACTCATCTCATTCTCATAAAACATAACCAATCTAAAGGAAATCAACTTAGCTTTTTATGCAACCAACTCACAAAATAGAAGAAAGATATAGGTTAAGGACTTAAAACGTATCGTCTTCGAGGGGGAAACCTCCTTTACATTACACAAATGAACAATCCTTGGATCATACCAATGACAAGACCTACTTTCTATATATAGGAGTCTAAGGGGTCACAATATAAGTAGAGTTGAAATAACAGTAATAATGTAAGGGAACAACAATAACACTAGTGGGCTTCTATTGGGCACAATAATAAAAATATGGGGACAACATGAGCACAACAATAACAATAAAGGGTGCAATGAAAATAATAATAAGGAAATAAACTAGTATTATAGGGACCTAACATGCCCCTCCACTTAAAAAAGTTGTTTTCCTCAATGCTTGAGTAGTTCTGGATGATTCTGTATAAAATTCTCATCCTCCCATGTAGAATCTTCAGCAGGTAAGCTCTTGCACTTGATGAGATACTGTGAAATTTATCGATTTCGTAGTTGTTGAGTTCTTGTTTATGTGACTTCTTTAGATTCCAATATGATTCTTCCTTCCACGTCAAGCTCTGACAATATTTTTTGAATTGGGAGCTTGTAACCTATAACCTTCTTTAAGCATGAAACATGGAAAACTGGGTACACTCGAGAAGATGCAATATCAACTATACTGGATTTAAATGCATGAGATAATGTACAAAAGTGTGCATGCCTGGTAAGTATATCAACTACCACTATGATGACACTCTTTCCTTCAAACTTGGGTAAACCTGTGATAAAATCCATTGAAACCTCCTCCCAACATCGACATGGAATGTATAAAGGTTGTAATAGACCTTGGATCTTAATTGTCTTAACTTTATTTGGCCAAACATTCAACCACAGACTTTTAAATATCGGATTTAAGGCCATCCAAAAGAAAATCCTTCTTAAGCCTATGGTAAATTTTTAGAAATCCTAAATTCCCTCCTAAGGGAGATGTGTGCAATTCCCTAAGAATATTTGCTTTGTGTTGGGAATTGTTATAGAGGTATAAGTGATATTTGTACCATAACAAATCATTTTCCAGCTAAACGAATCATATGTATTGGGATCTTGGTGCAACTTTTAAATGAGTTCCAACAGTTCTTCATCATTCTTCCATTCATCCTTTGCTTCGTTTATCCAATTTGGTTGGATAATAGAAATGGCACAAAACAATGCTTCCACATCCTCATCGTTTCTTGAATGTCCATATGCAACATCCTTTTGCTTCCCCTTTTTTTATATGATTTCAAATTTATAACCCAACATCTCTGTGACCCGTTTTTTTTGCTCTTCTGAAGACAATATTTGTTCTAAAAAGTATTTAATACTATAATGATCTGTTTTTACCTTGAAGTGTCTTCCCATTAGGTAAGGTCGCCATTTCTTAAGTGCATGTAGTATTGTCAAAATTTCCTTTTCACAAGTAGCTTTGTGTAAATATTTTCCTTTGATTGGATGACTTTCGAAAGAAATGGGTCTTTCTTCTTTCATTAAAACGACACCAATTCCATTTCTTGAGGCATCACATTCCACAATAATGGTTTTTGTGAAGTTTGGCATAGCTAAGACTAGTGCTCGACACATTGCCTCTTTAAGATGTTCAAAGGCCTACTTTGCTTCTAGAGTCCAAGAAAATGCATATTTCTTCAATAATTTTGTTAGAAGTGTCGCTATTCTCCCATAATTCTTAAAAAACTTGCAATAATACCCTGTCAACCCAAGAAATCCTCGCAGATGATGGATGTGGAGATTTCCATTCCTTAATGGCTTTAATTTTTCTAGGGTCTACCTTAACACCTCCATGAGATACAATATGGCCCAAATATTCCACCTCTTCTACTCGAATGAAAAATTTGGAAGATTTTTCATATAATAGTTTCTCCTCCATTATTTTGAGCACTCTATCAACATGTTGAATAGGATCCTTCCAAGACATGCTGTAGATTAGTATATCATCACAAAAATACTAACACAAATTTTCTAAGGAAGGATTTCAAATTACAATTCATCAAACCTTGAAATGTAGAAGGTGCATTGGTAAGACCAAAAGGCATGACTGAAAATTCATAATAACCATCATGAGTTCTAAATTTTGTTTTTAGAATGTCTTCAGCCTTCATTCTGATTTGATGATATCTTGAATGAAGGTCTAACTTTGTGACATAAATTTCTCCATGCAATTCATCCAATAATTTATCAATGAAAGGAATGGGGAATTTAATAGTGATCTTATTCAATACCTATAATCCAGACACATGCATCGTGATCCATCCTTCTTGTGCACCAATACTATTGGAGCAGAGAAGGAACTTTGACTAGGTTGAATTATACCAGCCTCTAGCATTTCTGCAACCATAAGTTAAATTTCAATCTTTTGGGCATAGCGATATCTGTAAGGCCTATTTTTTTGAGGAACAATTCCTCGAATCAAATGAATAGCATGATCATGATCACAAATAGGTGGGAGGCCTTTGAGAGTCTGAAATACCCTCGAATGATTGTCCAAGAATTTTTAGGGATCTGGAGAAATAGATGATTCCAATGTGGGAACCTCCAGCGAACATAATTGTGAATTACTCCTCATTCTTCTTTATTTATAATATTTTTCATGGTATTAGAGTTCATTATCTTTCATGGTTTCCTTGTGATACCCCTTAATTCAACTTCTTGTCCTTCCGAAACAAATTTCAAGGAAAGTTCTTGAAAATTAAAATTTATCATACCCAAAGATTGTAGCCATTGGATTCCTAGTACAACATCAGCACCATCCATTGTAATGGAAAGCATTGGACTATTCAACAGATATTATCCCATGGACAACTTGATACCATATAAATTGATTGGGTTCCAAATATAAAGTTGCAATGGGTACCTTTTGTGTGTTTTGCACATTATGGAGATAGAAATATTGCTCCATCTATAGTATCCATGTTACGGAATCCTTTCCATCAAAGTTCCTCATATCAATCATTCGAACATGGTGGGTATTCAATCTAATGTTCGAGTCTATGAAATCATGACTAAAATTTCCTTTTTTTCTCATCATGAGTTTCCTTTACTACCCTTTCGCCATTAGTAAGCATTTCTTGTAGCAACTTTGTCAAATCTATCTTCAAATATTCCATGTTTCCTTTAAGCTTTGATTCTATACCATTCATCTTAGCTTTCATGTCATCCATCTCAGCTCCAGTTACATTTTGTGAGAGCGAAATGTTTTGCAATTGGTCTCATAACTTTGATATATCATGTTGCATTTCTTCCTTTTCTTCATCTGTCATAGTACAAATTCCAGGTTACTTACTAGGTGTTTCCATTTTCTTTCTTCAGGTCATCAATGAATGATAATTAATATTCAAAATTCCCTTTTAATCACTTCAAACTAATTTCTCAAAGAAGGCTTATGTAAATTTTAAAAAAAACTACACACCTTTTTGTTTTTTTTTTTTTTTTTGTTTTTTTTTTTGTTTGTTTGTTTGTTTTTTTTTTTTTTCCGTTTTGTATGAGCTCGATCTCGAAGTGCTTGTAAATTTGTAATTTTAGATATCAAAGTTCTAAAATTTTGGTCTGTGATAGCCCTTTGAGTCTTCTTTCCATCCCCTCAAGTCTGATCACAATGGATTCCCGAAGAAATATTTATGCCCAGTCTCCCGCGACGAACTAATTATAGACTGGTTCAGTATAGTGAATTTGTACAATGTGCCACGTGTCACTGTTTCGACCTTAGGTTCTGAAAATGATACCCAGCAAACTACTGTTGCATTAGATTTTTGTCAATTTTTATGAAATTTGAATCAGATGCCCAAAGAGAATGTTATGATGATTTTCCCAAGAAGACCCTTTTGAGATCCAATTCAGGATCCTGTAAAAACGCTAACTTCCTCAATTCATATCTCTAAAAATATAGTGATACAATATTTGAAATTTGGTCATGCAGTTCAATACGATTTTCTCTTAAATGGGTTTTAACTTCTTGTTCGTAAGCTTCGTATAAAAAAATCTATATCGAAAATTCCATGATTCCCTGTTTGATGCAGCAAAACCCTAGAATCCAAAGCTCTGATACCAATTGTTATGCAACTAGCTCACAAAATAGAAGAAAGAGATAGATCAACGACTTAAAATGTAGCATCTTTGACGGGGGACCTCCTTTACATTACAAAAATTAACAATTCTTGGACAATACAAATGAAAAGACCCCCTTTCTATATAGGAGCCTAACGGGTCACAATATAATTAGAGTCAACATAACAATAATAATGTAAGGGCACAACAATAACAATAGTCGGATTCTATGGTGCACAATAATAACAATATGGAGAAAACATGGACACAAAAATAACAATAAGGGGTACAATGGAAATAATAATAAGGGAATACACTAGAACCAAGCATCTATTTACTTGTAACAAAATATGATAACAAGGCCAAACTGTAATTCTAAGATCAAACCCTAATCTATTATCTTAAATCCACTTGAAGTAGACTACCTTTACGTGGGAATGAAACAGATTCAAACTTCACTTTTAATTTCTACAAAGACTGACTCTAAGAAAATGGAATTTTTCATAGAGTTATCTAAACTTACTGCTATAAAATGGAGTCATATGCTAGTGCAATGGAAATCTAATCTATCCTAGAATTATCTACCTTCAAATAACTCAAAGCAATGAGAGGAATCAAATCATACTACAAATGTAAATCATACAGTTCAATGCTTGAAATCAATGTTTATACTACAACACTAGAAATGGAAATCAAATTTATCCTATGCTAATTTAATAACTCAAATCAATTCTCTGAATGAAATGTTGTAAGGTAAGCCATGATTCGAAAGACTAAATCATAATGGTTCAAACAACTCAAATTCTGGAAATGAAAAACTCAACACCTGTTGCTACCAAACTCTAATTCGTTTGAAATCACAATCAAAACCTTTCACACCATAAATCAAACACTAAATTATACAAGAGGAAATCTACATTCACACTCATACCATTCATCATAAACTTCATTATAGGGACAAACACACAGGTATAAACACAAAGAAATTGTGTTATATAACTTCAAGAATTGACTGATTTTCCTATCATGGACACTTCAATTATAAACATGAATGAATGCGACTTTGAATGAAATAATAGATCATGGCTCTATATCAAAATATGAGCTCAAGTTATACAATGAATAGGAGACCTATAACATGGGAAAGAAATCTTTAAATTTTTTAATTGGTAAAGGATCAAACCGGACATATTATGAAATCATCCACCAATATTCGTAACTGTAACACGTAGGATTCAAACTATAAAATCACATGCACACACCTAGCTATTTGAACTATTAATTAGGCTTATTTCCAGAGGTGGTGGGCCCTCCCACACCTAGAGTAAGCTAGCTTACTACAATGGAAGAAAGATTTAAAACATCAGAGACATAACTCGCAATCAACCATGATAACAATGCTTCTGGATCACAACTTGAAAGTGATCATGTATATTTTCAAAATAGAGTTTGGAAACAAATTGACATAAGTCACAACATATCAACAACAACAATTCTTAATGAGATAGCTTGAATAGCTTTGTCTTTACATTACAATGACCTTTAAAGATGACTGTGGGAACATAAAAATACCAATTTAACTAACTATGACAACCTTAGCAACTATAAACTAGTAATATAAGCACTCCTCAATCTGCTCCAAATCGTATTGAATTTACTTAGAACAAACAACTTCCTTGTAGAGTAATTATCTTCCATTATGAGAATAGCTCACTTTGATTCTGATCTAGAAGATATTTGACCTTGGAATTATCACATTTAACATAGCATATCAATCCTGGAAGCATTATGCTTGTCCGCACAGCTCTTTGTGTAAACTTCGATGGTCAAAACAAGAGGAAAGAGCCGACCTGGCCACACAGTATGAAGCTCGATCAATGATTGGTTATTTTATGATGAGGCATCCTTCCATTCATGTGGACTTCTCAATCTTGTCACCAAGCTTCCAGCTAAACCCATGAATTAATAGCTAGCATATAGGGACATGACTCAAGAATTCACTTAAATTCAATCACAAATACTAAAATGATGTAACGTAAGTGCATTTACCTCTTATTCATGTATGAGTAGAGTTTAGGGAGTGATATATATGATAGGGTAAGTAGTAAGAGTACTTTCATAGGCAAAATATGGTGAAAATAGGGATAAGACGCAAAACATTGGGAACAAAAATGGGCACCAACAATATTGTACTACTCAAAACCTCATGTATTATGGTTTTCTATTGACATGCAAAGACCATGCTTAGGTGGGTGATATGTTCGTTACAAAGGCTTATTTAGCGTGAAATCTCTGGAGGGTGCAATAGTGGTGATCATGTCCTTAGAAGTAGAGCTTTATTTAGTAGTTTCATAATACCTAGCTCTTGGGTGAAAATTAACTTGTTTAATATAGACATGTATAAGTACATAGCCTTTGTGAAGGTTATGTTTCCCTCCATTTCCCATAGGCGAAGCTGAAAGAGGTTTCGCTACCATTTTTTGTTGTGGTTGGGTGGGAAATAAATCAACCAATATGTCAGGCCTCTGGGTGGCTTCCTACGGTACAAGAAGATAGTGTACTTCATACATACACAAGCACACATGAATAAAATTACTACTAACAAATTTTACAAGGGAATTTAACCTTATGATGTTCCTCATTTTCAGCCTCACCCTAGTTAGGTTGGTTTTGAGTATTTTCCCATGCAAGTTTGGAGTTATTCTATTGTTTTTTCTTTTTATTTTTCCCACCAGGTTGCTGAGGATTATTTGGTGCTAAGGAGTACATCATGAGAACCTCGATGTTGTGCTTAGAAGATTGTGACTGTTGAAAATTGGATACACTTGATGGGCCTTGGGATGTAACAATCAATTTCCCTAGCAAAGAAGCTAACTAGCTCACAAAATCAGAGAAAATGGGACCAAGGAAACCATTAGAATTGTTGGGTGTGGAGCCTGATTATATTATTTATTCAAAGGTGTTGACACATTGGACCCCAGTTCGTAGTGGGATAGCAACGTCGCCCGTAATATTTGCACTGCAGGGGGGGTCCAGGGTGGGCAACTGCGACCTTTGGGAGTCCCTCCCATGGCGGGCGATCAAGGCAGCACCCCCAAAGCTAAAAATAGATGTAAAATTGCCTTGTAAATGCTGTAGTTTCATAGTCAGTTTGGGTTGTTCATTAGACGGAGATCTAATGCTAGAAGTTATGTTTAATTTAGCACTTTTTTTCCCTAGAAGACAACCCCTCACTATGTATGAGGGAATTGTATTGCATGTATGTAGATCTGTATTCTGAGTGAGGAAGAGAGATGAGATTCATAGAGAAGAGGGAACTATAGCAGATCTTTTGTAGGTTGTATCTCTTTAGCTTGCTAGATAATATCAAACGAAGGACTGGTTGTTTCTCCGGGGACGTAGCCCAAACTGGGTGAACCACATATATATGTGTCTCTCTTGTTTCATATGTATTCTATGTCTATATTTCTTCAATATTTTATGTGTTCCATTGCTCTATAATATGTAATTTCCTAACAACATGTATCAGAGCAGAAGGTCTATTTGGCTGATAAAATTGTAGGAGAAAAGGGTTCCTGGTTCGAGTGGGAGCAATAGCGGAAGATGGTAGGTTTATGGTCGAAAAATTTAAAGGCCAAAACTACTAGTTGTGGAATATGCATATGGAAGATTATCTATATCAAAGAGATCTATACCAACCATTGAGTGCAAGGGCAAAGAATCCGACAAGTATGACAGACACAAAATGGTATATTCTCGATAAAGAGGCACTTGGAACAATACGATTGTGCCTAGTAGCGTTAGTAGCGTTTAATATTTCGAAGGAAATGACAACATAGGGTTTAATGTCGACATTGACCAAACTATATGGAAAACTCTCAGCCTCAAATAAGGTATTTCTTATGAAGCATTTATTTAATATGAAAATGTTAGAAGGTGGATCTATTTCCGATCATTTAAATGAATTTAATACAGTTACTAGCCAATTAAGTTATGTAGGGGTAACTTTTGATGATGAATTTAGGGCTCTATTATTTCTATGCTCATTTCAAAACGTTGGAATGGTTTAGTTATGGCCATTAGTAACTCTGTCTCTAGATCTGGTACTTTAAAGTTTGATGGTGTTTTCCATACAATCCTTAGTGAGGAAATGCGACAGAAAAGCTCCGGTGAGACATCAAGTAATGCTTTGACTACAGAACTAGGGGAAGAAAAATGGAAAGAGGAAAGAGCCCTGGATATCTCAGTAAGTCAAGAAAAGGAAGATCCAAGTCTAGATTAGGGATAGTGTGCTGGAAATGCAGAAACAATGGACACCTAAAGAAAGACTGCAAGTCTCGGAAGGGAAAAGAAGGAGACGTGCAACAAGAAAATAATCATGAAGTCAATGTAACAGGTGATGTGTTGCAAGATGCTTTGATTCTTTCTTTAGAAAATATTATTGATGTTTGGGTGGTACATTCACGGGCCTAATTCCATGCCACACCTGATAGGAAACATTTTCATGATTATGTTCAAGGAGATTTTGGATAGGTTCGATTGGGTGATGATAAACCGTGTAAAATAATTGGAATGGGCTGAGTTTTCATAAAACAGCAGAATGGAAATCAATGGATATTGAAGGAGGTAAGGCATGCTCCAGATCTAAAGAAAAGTTTGATTTTAATAGGGAAGTTGGGAGGTGAAGGCTATGTGACTACTTTTACAAATAAAACCTGGAAGGTCAGTAAAGGATCCTTGGTAATATTAAAGGGATAAAAGGTTGGTACATTGTATTTATGCAATGGTATTTAGAATTGTATTAATGCTTTAACCTCTACAAGAGAAGATATGACATTGTGGCATCATAGGCTCGAGCACATGAGTGAGAAGGGGATACAAATTCTTTACTCAAGAAATTTGTTGCCAGGATTGAAGCATGTTGATTTAAAATTTTGTGAGAATTGTGTTTATGGAAAATAGAAGAGAGTCAGATTCCTCAGAGTTGGGAAAGAAAATAAGCGCGAAAAATTAGAGCTTGTGCATACATATGTATGGGGACCTGCTCAAGTATTATATCTTCATGGCTCTCATTATTATGTTCCTTTTTTTGATGATGCAACCAGAAAAACTTGGATTTATTGTATTCAAAATAAATTTGATGTATTTGATACTTTCAAGAAATGGAAAGCTTTGGTTGAAAATGAGATAGGAAAAAGGTTGAAGTGTCTCAGATCAGACAATGGAGGTGAATATTGCAACAAAGAGTTTGATAGGTAATGTTCAGAGAATTTAGTTCGCAAAGAGAAGATAGTTCCAGGAACACCACAAGAAAATGGTGTGTTAGAAAGGATGAACAGGACAATCATGGAGCGTGCAAGGTGCATGAGATTTCATGCAGGATTTCATTTACAATTTTGGGTAGATGTTCTAGATACTATTGTTTATCTAATAAATAGAGGGCCTTCAGGTTCCTTGGATGGTAGTATTCCAAAGGAGGCATGGATAGGTAAAAAGGTAAACTACTCATTTTTAAAGACTTTTGATTGTGAATACTTTGTCCACATTAATAATGAAAATAGAACAAAGCTTGAGGCAAAATAAAACAAATGTAACTTTATTGGATATGGTGTTAATGATTTTGGTTATCCACTTTATGATTATGAAAAACAAAAAATCATTAGGAGCAGAGATGTCATATTCAACAAAAAGGTTTTGTATAAGGATCAGCTACAAGAAAAGGATTAGGAAAAAGAAAACAGAGAATACGCAGTGCTTTAAGAGATCATAGAAAAAGTGATGGTGCCTAAAAACCATAATGATCAACATCAAGAACTACAACCACAATAGCAACAAGCACCTCAAACACTTGAAAGTGGTGTTAGAAGATCTACCAGGATAAGTAGGCCCCCTGAACGATACTCTCCTTCATTATATTAGGTATTGTTGACTGATTCTGGTGAACCAAAATGTTATGAAGAAGCAGTATAGGTAGAAACCAAGAGGAAGTGGGAGCAAGACATGAAAGAAGAGATGGGCTCCTTGGCACATAGCCAGACTTGGGACTTTGTCAGGTTTCTTGCAGGTAAAACAACATTGTAGAATGAAGGGGTTTACAAGTTGAAGGAAGACAATGGAGGTAGAAAAAGGTATAAAGCTAGACTTGTGGTGAAAGGGTTTGCATAGAAAAAGGGTATAGACTTTGATGAGATATTTTCTCCTGTTCTTAAAATGACTTGAATGAGAACTTTTTTAAGCCTAGTAGTAGCTGAAAATTTGCATCTTGAGTAGTTAGAGGTAACGATAACCTTTCTCCATGGCGATTTGGAGGAAGAGATATATATGCATCAACCACAAGGATATTATGTAAAAGGGAGGAGAAACTAGTGTGTAGGTTGAAGAAGAGCTTGTATGGCTTAAAACAGGCTCCAATGCAGTGGTATCTAAAATTTGACTGGTTTATGTCTGAACAAGGTTATACTATATGTCACTCTGATCATTGTGTTTGTCTCAAAAGGAAAAATGATGGCAGCTATATTATATTGTTATTGTATGTAGATGTCATGGTTGTTGCAGGTTCTAACATGCAGGAAATAAATGTGCTCAAAAGAAAATTGGCAAACTCAATTGCAATGAAATATTTGGGTGCTACAAAACAAATCCTTGGTATGAGAATAACTAGAGATAGGAAGAGTCACAAATTAACATTGTCTCAAAGTGAGTACATAGAAAAGGTGTTGAGAAGGTTTAATATGAAGAATGCAAAACCAGTTAGTATACCTTTCGCTAGCCATTTCAAATTAACTAAGGAGGAGTGTCCCAAGACTCAAGAAGTAATGGCCCATATTTCTAAAGTTCCATATGCATCAGCAGTTGGAAACTTAATGTATGTAATGGTCTGCAGAAGGCCTGATACTGCACATGCAGTGGGAGTTTTAAGTAGGTACATAAATAATACATGAAAAGAACACTGTATGGCGATGAAGTGGATTCTCAGGTATTTGATAGGTACCACAAATCAAGCATTATGCTTTGGTGGTTGAAACATTGTTGTACAGGGATATGGTGATAGAGATAACAAGAGGAGCACCATAGGGTAGGTGTTCACTGTAGTTGGGCAGGTTATACAGTGATAGCCAGAGTGCCATACATCTTGCAAAGAACTCTGCATTTCATTCTAAGACTAAACATATACAGCTCAAGTACCATTTCATACTGTCAGCATTGGAAGATGGACAGTTAAAGTTGGAAAAGATACAAATTAGCCAGAATCCTGCAGATATGTTAACAAAAGTTGTAACCAGGGAGAAATTGAGAGTCTACTCAGTTTCAATTGGTCTTAAAGTACGATGAATAAGCTGAGAAACAGCCAGGTTGAGAGTGGAGTCATTGTCCAGCAAATGAATCAACAGTGGAGTTGCTATAATCAGTCTCCAAATGGGAGATTGTTGGGTGTGGAGCCTGATTATCTTCTATATTCAGAGGTATCACCACATTGGAGCCCGGTTCGTAATGGGGTGGCAAGGCTACCCATAATATTTGTGCTACAGGGGGGGGGGGGGGTCCAAGACGGGCAACTGTGACCTTTGCCCCCCCCCCCCCCCCCCCACCTCGGCAGGGGATCAGGAGCAGTGCCCCTGAAGCTAAAAGTAGATGTAAATTTGCCTTATAAAATGTTGTAATTTCGTAGTCAAACTGGGACGTTCATTAGGCGAAGATCTGATGGTAGAAGTTATGTTTAATTGAGGGTCTTTTCCCTAGAAGGCAACCCCTCAGTATATATGAGGGAGTTGTATTACGTCTATGTAGATCTGTATTCTGAGTGACGAAGAGAGAGGAGATTGATAGTGAAGAGGGAATTATAGAAGATTTGTTGTAGGTTGTATCTCTTTAGTTTGTTGGATAATATAAAAGGAATGATGGGTTGTTTCTCTGTGGACGTAGCCCAAACTGGGTGAACCACGTATATTTGTGTCTCTCTTGTTTTATGTGTTTTTTTTTTTTATATTTCTCTAATATTTTGTGTTGCATTTCTCTGTAATATATAATTTTCTAACAAGAATGTGGTCATAGTTTGGGTAATTGTGGACCATTGAGAGGATAAGGAGTGATACGAATTACGTCGTATAAAGTTCTCAACTGAGAATAAATCAAATCAAGATGTTGGGCACATAGAATCACATGTTCTCTCTCATCATAGAATCCTCATCATAGATCAAATATAGTCTCTAGGAACACAACACTATATCAGAGCTCTCTTTCTAATTATGAATAACGTCATGTAATTGGATGTAAGATGGATCTAACACCTTTCCCTTTGAATGTATCATATTATATAAGTTCATTCTATCCTTTGGGAGAATGTATATGGAAACCCAGGGAATTGAGAAGTTAGGAAAACTCTACAGTAATGAACCCATAACCAACTCATACATAAGAAGGTCAAGTTAATCTCCTTTGGAATGAAAAACGCCATTTTTCTCAATGATAATCTTTTTCCCAATTATGAGATAATTATTATTTCATAGTTATGGAATTCTTGCAAAATTGTTATGAGAAATTACTCGATTATGTAATTTCACCCCTTTTACATGTAATAACTTGATTCAGAGATAAAATTTTAGCTCAAAAATGAAATTTCCTAGAATATTTCGAAACATGCATCAAGTCATAGTGTTCATTTTTCTAATTCCAATGACACTTGTTTTGCCTTAATCCAATGTCCTATTACAAAGTTACGATGTTTTGATATTTTAATTCAACATCTAAAAGACTTGTAAGGTTGGCTGACTCGACGATTGACTAGGTAGTTTTACCACTCATGTAATCATGTTTACTAGGCATGTGCAGACCAATCCTATCTTTCTAAGCGGCAACCTTATATAGGGAAGGATGGTGCATTTTGATTTTTTGGATTTGTTTGTGGTGGTCCAATGGGAGGATTCCACATGGCTCAACTAAAGGACACCAACTAAAGGTAGGCCAAATTTTTTTTAAGGGATTAGATAGCCCTAGTCCCAAGTCACCTTCCATCCCATGCAACCAATGACACAATGGTAGAGGGATCGGGTACCATCCCCTACCCCTTGTCATGAGATCTCCTCACATCACCTTATCACTTGGTGGAAAGGAGGAAAGGAGTGAGGGGCTAGGCATATAGTCTGACCCCAAGTCACAGGACCTGCACATGACCTTGGGGAACTGAAAGCTGATAGGTAGTAGAGATATAGCCTTGGCATTGGGCATTTGAAAACCATACGACCATACATGGATTTTCGAGAGGGTTCTGACAGTGGGGGTGGGTGGTTAGCCCTAGCCCCTAACCACATTAATGTCGATGTGACCATGAGTCAAGATATAAAGGGGCCTAAGTCGACAAGGGTTGTCCATTGGCCCAGTCCTCGGCCATATGGGCGATGTGGCCACATTTTAGTTCTCACAGGAGTAACTGTAAAAACTAATTATCTGATCATTTACACCTTTAGCTGGTGAAATTTTTGCCTCTCGAGAGGATTTTAGGGTGGAATTGTCACTCTATTTGCAAGTTTATCCAATTTTTAGGATGGATAACAAGAGATGGTGGAGAGGTCCATGACTTGAAGAGCTTTTGGATTTTGGAGCAAATCTAAAGAGAATTTTTTCAGGTTTGATTCCATGGTTGTCATGATAAATAAGTGTTTTGGAGTAGTTATTGAAGGATTTTAAGCATGGAGTGGGCCTCATAGGGGTCTTCTAGCCTACAAATGTTAATTGTAGCAGCTGTGACTTATTTAGTATAGCTCATGTTTGTCTTTTCTCACTATTTATTTTTGAGGAAAGTTCTCTTTTAGTAATTCAATGTGGAATAGTTGTACCTGTTATGCTCATTTTCAAATAGAGTACAAGGTCTTGATGTGAGAACCCCTTTTCTTGTTGATTGTGTCATGACTGATTGTAGGTCGTCATTATTTTTAGAGTGAGATTTATTTGCAAGAGAATGTTTCCTTGAAGGGGAAACTAGGCACTCTTTTTTTTAGTACACTTTATGTACTCTTTATCATTGAAATCTATGGAGAAGTCTAGTTGTGTTAGTAGGGTCAGAGATGTAGCACAGGTGGGATGAACTCTGTCATCTTCAAATACTTCATTGGAATCTAAATCTGAAAAAATGGGTGGAAAATCCAAAGAGGTTATGAAAACCAATTCAGGGAAAGAAATAAGTGGCATATGATCTAAAGTTAAAAATTTAGCTCAAAAATGAAAGTTCCCAGAATTTTTTTGAAATTGGTGTCAACTCATAGTGTTCATTGTTCTCATTCCAACGACACTTGTTTCTCCTCAATATGATGTCGTATGAAAAGGTTATGATGATCTTATCATTTGGATCAATACTTAAAAAACATTCAGGGATGGTTGACTGGACAATTGTATTGCTGATGTCAGCATGCCTACTCGGTGTGTGCAGACCAATCTCTGATTGGGCCACATTGCATCCTCTCATTGGACCACCACAAACAAATCCAAAAAATCAAATTCCACCATCTTTCCCTGTATGATGCTACAACTTGGCATGCCATCATTGGTGTACACACACCCAGTAGACATGTCGACATCAATGGTATGACTACCCAATTAGTGAACCCTGAAAAAAAATTAATTGTTGATTCAAATGATTAGGACATCATAACTTTGTCATACGACATCAAACTAAGGAAAAAAAGTGTCATTGGAATGATAAACCAACACTACGACTTGATGCTAGTTTCAAAGGATTTTAGGAATTTTAATTTTTGTGTTAAATTTTGATCTCCAAACCATACCTCCTCGTCAAGGACTTTTTGACTCCAAAAGTTAGTTTCTCCTAGTAAACAAAATGAGGAAAAAAATCAAAACTTTCCCAAATGCAATCCTTAATTATCTATTTTTCAGTTGGTTCCTTCAAGCTCAAATCAAGGTACTCCACCTATCCTCTGCATGAATACCTTACCATCCTGTCAAGAATCGAGCCAAAATTCTTATCACAATGCAAGAACAAAAACATCGATGAATGGAATCTGAACATTCTCTTTAAATCCATGTTTGCTGGCTCAAACGCCTTCATCTTGAAGTTCCATTGTTGAATACAAAATTAAATTTCCATCTTGCAAGTCAGAATCACCTCAATGCTTTCCATGCATTGATTAAAACTTTGATTTAATGTGCTAAAACTTTGCTTGTACACAGAAGTACTTTGGCTACAATAATTCAATGACACATTTGGTTTTGTCAAAAAAACATAGTAATTTCTTGTCCAATCATTATAAAAGATTTCATTCACCAAAACTTTCGTACTCAACACATGTATCGGTGAGTACATGATGCAATTGTAGATAAAATGGATGACAACCATTGTTCATCCCAAAAGTCATCAAACATTTTTTCTTCTAAACAAGCCAACAACATAACATGCCAAAGAAAAACATACTTGTTGCAAATAGTGATTATTCTTGTTTTTGTTGAAAATAATACTGAGAGGCGGGGTGAATCAGTATTATTAAGTCAAATTCTTTTCAATTTATCAAATATTTGTATACGCTACTTCACTGGCTGAAAACAACGTTTATACACAAATCTGACTAATTAAACTTGTGTATAACTTCCATACTTATAATTTAATTTATTCTTCGGATGTTGATCATTAATATGTGTGTCAGAACCATATAACAGTAAGCAGGAGTAGAAAAGTACAACAGACAGTCACACAAAAGAATAGAAGATATAAGCTGGAAAGCCAATGTGGCTGAAAACCTCGTTGAAATTTTTGAAAGAAATTGACTCTTCCTCTTCTTCCAACATATGTCCAGAGTCATTGTAATCTCCTTTTCCTAAGTCTTTGAACACAACTTCTCTCTTGTTTGATGGTCCCCCTTTTCTCATTTCATAAGCGGTTAGGATTTCGTGTAGCTGTGACATGGTAAGACTCTGTAGATTCTATTTTTCTTCTATGGCAGAAACTTTTGATTCAAACTTAGAAGACAAAGATCTTAGAACCTTTTCAACCAGAACGACTTCTTTTATTTCTTCACCCAGATTTTTCATACAATTTACAATCTCATCTATACGTAGGAAATAGTTAGCCACACTTTCATCATTGTACATTCTAATATTTTCATATTGAATTCTGAGAGTTTGTAGTTTTTCTCATTTTACTTGTTCATCTCCTTCCTAGCTCAGAACGATCTTATCCCATATTTCTTTTGCGGTTTTGAGTTGCATAACCTTGAAGAATTCTGATTGAGATAGGCTTCCTAATAGAGTATTGACTGCCTTTGCATTCATTTCATATTGCTTCTTACCAGCCGTATCTGTAGGAGTTGCTGATGGAAAAGTGTATCTTGTTTCCACAATATCCCAAACTTCCGTACCAAGAGATTGAAGATAGGTAGTGATTGTTACCTTCCAATAGACGAAGTTGCTTCCATCGAAAATCGGTGGCCTGATTGATGCTTCTCTTTCATAGTTGCTCATGATGATAGATCTTCCATCAAGAAATCAAGCTTCTTCTGAAGGACCTGGTCTGATATCAATTGTTGAAAATAATACTGAGAGGGGGGGTGAATCAGCATTATTAAGTCAAATTCTTTTCAATTTATACAAAGATTTGTATATGCTACTTCAGTGAATGAAAACAGCATGTATGCGCAACTCTGATTAATTAAACTCACGTATAACTTCCAAAATTATAATTTAAATTTATTCTTCAGATGTTGATCATTAATCTGTGTGTCAGAACCATATAACAGTAAGCAGGGAAAGAAAAGTAGAGTAGACAGTCACACAAAAGAACACAAGATATAAGGTGAAAACCCAATGTGCGTGAAAATCACCTGCTGCAATATGTCTCTATCTTCTTTCAATTAGAAACTTCTTTTTATAATGATTATGTACTAGTGCAGTATTATACCAGTACACAGGCTCCAACCTACAGAAGGCTACAACCTTCTCTCGTTTTCCAGCTTCTCGTGGAAGGGAGATACAACCCCCTTAGCTCTTCTACTAGCTGAAGTACTAGTACATAGGTGCTGACCTACAGAAGGCTTCAACCTTCTCTTTTCTTCCAGGGACCACGTTTCATAAATTTTCAGACTGGATCCATGAATATTAATCAAACATCAAGTAGATCTGCAACAACCAATCTCCTTAGTACAAATACTGAATCAACCAATAACTTTTCAGAATGTTGCAACCAGAAAACAGTACTAGTGACCAGACACCAATTCTGAACCTAGAACACTACAGCAATAAACAGAAGTAGGTAAAACATGTTTCAAGAGATGTACGCTACTTCATTAATATAAACATGCGTATATACATAGCTATGCCAAAGCCAAATAGCGTATATGCAGTCTTTACTTCCTTAACCTCCGTGTATACGCGCCTCTGCTGCATTGAACTTGTGTACAGATCTATAAAATATAATTTATCCTTTTACTTAATCAGACATCAGTTATACCCAGATTATCAGATTTATAGATCTAATCATGTGCCAAATAAAATAGATCAAAATCACACAATGGTACTACTATTCAAGCCTTGAGATCTCGACCCATCAATAGATCTTAACCATCGTGTAATGCTCAGGTTCCTCCTTGATTCTGATCTAGCTATAACTCACCAACCAATCACCAGTATTCCATATCTTTCTCCTCTCAATATATTCAACACATAAGTCAATACCCTTGCCAAATGATCTCCTTCCCTTTTTATATTCTTAGGCCTTCCTCAAACCATGTTCCAAAACCATTGAGAACTAATACTAGGGACCCAATACTTGGGTTCAACACTTTAAATGCAATACCAAGGACCAAAACCATAGGTTCAAATATGTCAGACTGCATACCATGGACCAACTGTAAGTTCTCCCACATGTACTCGCTTTTCTTTGCATGAAAGTTCATGCATACGTATACCCGCTTTTTGATCGGTACACCCGAGTGTATACGCGACTTTAATAAGATGAAAATGCGTATACCTCATTTTCTTTCATTCTGAGAACCTGAAATATGATCTTCCCTTTGAGTGAGTTGCCATCAAGGACAACACTTGTGCCATAGTGCCAAACCTGTGTCATAATCCCAAAAATCTCCCCCTTTGGACTTCATGGCAACCCAAGGTCACTCAAAATCATTCTTTCCCTTTGAAATCAAGGGCAAAGGGTTATGCTCCCTTTGAGTCCATGTTGAAATCTCTGCTCTGCTGTGCTATCAAAGCTCCCCCTGACTTGTAGGCAAGGTCTGCAAGAAGATGTTATATAAGAGAAACATGACTTTATACATCATAAATGACCTTCCTATCACCAAAGACTCATAAATACATCCATCTCCCATCCAAATGGGAATATACCAGTATTGAATCATCCACCCAACCAAGTGGGGATATATGATAAAAGAAGAACATTATATCATTCATCCTAGGCATAGTGGTGAAACCAAAATAGGCCGTTACATGACCTTGATAAAACAAATAGAGACAAAATATTTACGGCAAGACTCTGATAGTTATCAACAACAAACATCAGCAGCATTTGTCAATCATTATTCAAACTAGCACCCATGTTCTCCTTCTTCACCTGTTCCGCCTGAAATCAAACCAACTGTGAATTTGAAACAAGATCTTCTAAGATAATGCCAACAATGCATTATTAGAAGAATATATGCTCCCCCTGAACCTATGCCATATGGTCTCTGTCAGACCCATATCAGAATCTTTTCATCCTGAGCCTGGCCCCACTGCTTTTCTTCAAACCAACATATACGCAACTGTACCTTAATAAACTGGCGTATGTATGAGGATCATCCTCATTCAACTCACGTACAACCACTTTTCTCTAAAACATACAAGATTCAACATCAAGATAATGCATCAACTACCCCCAGCTTCTGTCTGAGGTATTCAAATGTCTCCTTGGGCAGTGGTTTGGTGAGGATATCAGCGAGTTGTTCCTTGGAGGGAACATACTCCAATTTGACCTTTTGTTCATGCACTTTTTCCTAGAGAAAATGATACTTGATTGGTATGTGCTTAGTCTTTGAATGCATGATAGGATTCTTTGAAATACTGATTACACTTGTATTATCAAAAAAAATGGAGATAGGTGGAGTACAAGTGATTTGAAGGTCTTGCAATGTTTACATCATCCAAAGGAGTTGTGCGCAGTAAGATGTAGCAGCTACATATTTTGTTTCAGCTGTAGATAATGCAATAGAACTTTGTTTCTTCCTGAACCAAGATACTAATCTAGGACCCATGAAGAATGCACCACCACTAGTGCTTTTTCTGTCATCCACACTTCCTGCCCAATCTGCATCTGTATATGCATGAAGTGTGAGATCTATACCTCTAGGATACCATAAGCCATAGTTTTGAGTTCCTTGAAGATACTTAAAAATTCTCTTAACTGCCTGAAGATGAGTTTCCTTTGGATTTTCCTGAAACCTTCCAATTATTCCCATTGCATGCATAATATCTAGGCGGGTACCTATTAGATAGAGCAGAAAACCAATCATGGATCCACAGGTTGGTTCATGCACTGCTGTTGATTCATCATTTGCACTAAGGCTGCATCCTATTACCATAGGGGTACATACTAGTTTCAAATCCTCCATCCCATATTTCTTCAAGATCTGCTTGAGATACTTGGTTTGTGATAGAAAAATGTTGTCTTTGTTTTGTTGGACTTGTATACCAAGAAAATATGTGAGCTCACCAAGCATAGAAATTTCAAACTCTTTTTGCATCACCAAGGCAAAATGTTGACTCATGTCTTCTTCATTGCTACCAAAGATGATATCATCAACATACACAACAAGTATTAGCAACTTATCATTGTCAACTTTTATATATAGATTGCTATCTGTGGAACCTTTTGTGAACCCTTATTTATGGAGATACTTATCCAAGCGATAATACCAAGCCCTGGGAGCCTGTTTAAGGCCATATAGAGCCTTTTTGAGTCTGCATACAAGCTTTGGATCATTTCCAAGTATAAACCCATATGGTTGCTCAATATACACTTATTCATCCGAGTCTCCATTTAGAAAAGCATACTTCACGTCCATTTGAAATACTTTGAACTTCTGAAAGATAGAAAGGGCAAGGAACATCCTTATGGCCTCAAGTCTAGCAACTAGTGCAAAATTTTCTTCAAAATCTATCCCTTCTTGTTAAGAATACCCTTTGCAAACAAGTCTGGCCTTGTTTCTAATCACGTCTCCATTTTCATTCAGCTTATTTTTAAATATCCATTTTGTTCCTCTAACATTCTTATCTTTTGGTCTAGGAACCAACTCCCAAGTGTTATTCTTTTCAATCTGCTCAAGTTCTTCCTCCATGGCCTTGACCCAGCATTCATCATTGCATGCCTCTCTTACATTTTGTGGTTCAGTGGAGGAGAGTAATGCTAGATAACTTGAATCTTCTGAAATGGTTCTTCTTGTTTGTACACCTACCTCCCTTTTCCCCAAAATTTTAGTTTTTGGATGATTCTTTTGAACGTACCTAGATGGAGTCTTTTCTTCTATCCTTATTTGTTCTTCTGGTGCCTCATGGGTTTCTTCTTCATCATGAACCTAGTTTGATGTTTATGGATAGTCCTCATCATCTTCGAAATCTTCAGATTTTACCTGCCTAGGAGTGTTTCCTTCTTCATCAACCACTACATCAATACTTTCAACAATTTTTCCAAGTCTTTTATTGTAACACTTGTATGCTTTGCTGTGGGGAGAGTAACCAAGGAGAATGCCTTCATCTACTCTAGGTTCAAATTTGCCAAGATTTTCATCAGTCTTCTTGATGTAGCATTTTCTCCCAAAAATATTGAAGTATTTTACCATGGGAATCTTACCATACCATAGCTCGTGAGGAGTCTAAGTGTTGTTTACGCGGATGTTTCTTGTGTCGAGAATAGTAACTGCAACAAATGCAGCTTCACCCCAGAAGGTTGTGGGAGTTCTCGACTCATCAAGCATAGCACGAGCCATTTGTTGAACTGTTCTGTTCATCCTTTCCACTACTCCATTTTGCTGAGGATTCCTTGTAGTAGAGAATTCCCTTCTTATTCCATTTTCTTCACAAAAATCGAAAAACTCATTTGAGGTAAATACCCCTCCTCGATCAAAACTGAGGAATTTGATTCTGTGATCTGATTCGTTTTCCACCAAGGCTTTGAATGATTTGAACTTTTCGAAAGCTTGACCTTTATGCTTCATATGTCCTATCCAACACATTCTGGAAAAGTCGTCAATGAACAATATAAAGTATTCTTCTCCTCGAGATGACATTTTCCTAGATGGACCACATACATCAGTATGGAAAAGTTCAAGTGGCCTGCCAGCTAATCCTTGCTTCTGAGGGAAATTAGTTCTGGTTTGCTTACCAAATTGACATGATTTGCATATTGTATTGTCTGGAATTCTGATGTCAGGTAAATCACGAACCGCTTGATATTTGCATGCTTTCCTTATCTTTGAGAAGCTTAGATGCCCCAATGTTCTGTGCCATAGCCAGTGTTCATAATTCTTGCTTAGATAGCATTGTTGTTGTCCTCCCTTGAGTATATACAAATTATTTGGAGTTCTTATGCCTTTGATCATTGTTTCTCCTGTATCAAGCTCACGAACAATGCATCCATTTGATCGAAATATTACTTCATTTCCTTGATCACACATTTGACTGACACTTAATAAATTATGCTTTAAGCCATCAACATAAATAACATTTCCAGCCTTGACCTTTTCTTTCAAAAGAACAAAACCTTTACCTTTTATGAGTGCGGGGGTTTCATTTCCAAATGAGACCTTATGATTCAAGTTTATCTTTATCACCTGTCATATATTTTGAGCATCCACTGTCGATGTTCCATTGATTTTCCTGTCCTTCCACATATAAGGCTATCCCACATCTTTCTGGTAGCCATTCTTTTTTTTTCCATGTTTTGGGACTTAATGAAGCTTGCTCCTTCTGAGTTATTTGTCAAAACCTACTCCTGCATTCAGAATCTTCATGACCAAAGTTGTTAAAAATATAACATTCTATTTCATTCTCAACAGCATAAAAGTTATTGTAGGTCTTTTCCATGATCCCAGTCATACTTCTTTGTTTTTGAGCTTCTCTAGTCATGATTGTCTTATAAGCAACACATTGAGCGGCTTTGTGACCAAAGTTATGACAAGAGAAACATTGGCCATTGAAGAAACTCCTGCAATTATCAAATCTACCAACCAAATGATTGTAGTTTCTATTGACATCCATTCTTGAGGTAAATTGAGAATGATTTACCTGTGGTTGGTTGTAGCTTCTGTTCATCCTTGAAGTATATTGCCCTCGAGTTACCTGGTAGTCTTTGTTCATTATTGAGGTAAATTGTCCCTGATTTCCTTGGTGATCTCCATTGGGCCTTTGTTGTCGATTATCAACCTGCTCACTTCTCCTTGCAGCTTCAAGATAACTTTTGGAGGTAGATGGATTTTGTGCTTGAGATGTTTCTTTGGTATACCCAAGACCTGTCTTGATTAGAGGAGAACACTGTACTTTGATAATTTCATCTAAAGTTTCAGATCCTTTAGGAAAACTAAGATTAAGAGCTTTCCTCTTTTCAATGTCCTTTCTAAGTCCCACAATTTCACATTCTAACTTTTCATTGTGTTTCTCCATTTCAGCAAGTTGGGATGTCATAGTATCTATAATCATGTTCTTCTTCCTCTAAGAAAATTTTGGGTTTAGAAATTTCTTCATGAAGACTTTCTTCATCTATAGCATCCAAGAAATCATCATCTTCAGAAGCCATCAAAAGTCTATAATCATTACCTTGTTCATCTTCATCGCTATTTGAAAGTCCACCACTATCTTCATGTGTGTAATAGCTCTTCTTACTTACATTCTATTTTTTGTTCCATCTAACTGGTTCCTTACCTTTATCAAGCTTATCTTTATGAGGACACTTGGCAGCATAGCGACCAACTCTTCCACAAGAAAAACATTTGAAAGGGAGCTTACCTCTGAATCTTCTAGAACCCCATTGAATGTTTTTGACAAAATTTGACTTTTCCTCTTCTTCCGACATATGTCCAGAGTCATTGTAATCACCTTTTCCTGAGGCTTTGAATGTGGCTTCTCTCTTGTCTGATGGTCCCCCTTTTATCATTTCATAAGCGGTTAGGATTCCATGTACGTGTGACATGGTAAGGCTTTGTAGATTCTATCTTTCTTCTATGGCAGAAACTTTTGATTCAAACATAGAAGACAGAGATCATAGAACCTTTTCAACCAGAACGACTTCTTTTATTTCTTCACCCAAATTTTTCATAAAATTTACAATCTCATATATACGTAGGAAAGAGTTAGCCACACATTCATCATTGTACATTCTGAGATTTTTATATTGAATTATGAGAGTTTGTAGTTTTTCTTATTTTACCTCTTCATCTCCTTCATAGCTCAGAACGATCTTATCCCATATTTCTTTTGTGGTTTTGAGCTGCATAACGTTGACAAATTCTGATTGAGATAGGCTCCCTAATAGAGTATTGACCGCCTTTGCATTTGTTTCATACTACTTCTTACCAGCCGTATCTGTAAGAGTTGCTGATGGAAAAGTGTATCCTGTTTCCACAATATCCCAAACTTCTGTACCAAGAGATTGAAGATAGGAAATGATTCTTACATTCCAGTTGCTTCCATCAAAAATCGATGGCCTGATTGATGCTTCTCTTTCATAGTTGCTCATGATGATAGATCTTCCTTCAAGCGATCAAGCTTCTTCTGAAGGACCTGCTCTGATACCAATTGTTGAAAATAATGCTGAGAGGGGTGGTGAATCAGTATTATTAAGTCAATTTCTTTTCAATTTATACAAAAATTTGTATACGCTACTTCAGTGAATGAAAACAGGGTGTATACGCAACTCTGACTAATTAAACTTGCGTATAACTTCCAGAATTATAATTTAATTTATTCTTTAGATGTTGATCATTAATTTGTGTGTCAGAACCATATAACAGTAAGCAGGAATAGAAAAGTAGAGTAGACAGTCAAACAAAAGAGCACAAGATATAAGGTGGAAACCCAATGTGGGTGAAAACCGCCTGCTGCAATATGTCTCTATCTTCTTTCAATTAGAAACTTCTTTTTTCAATGATTCTGTACTTGTGCAGTCTTATACTAGTACGGAGGCTCCAACCTGCAGAAGGCTACAACCTTCTCTCATTTTCCAGCTTCTCCTATAAGGGAGCTACAACCCCCTTAGCTCTTGTACTAGTACGTAGGTGCTGACCTACAGAAGGCTTCAACCTTATCTTTTCTTCCAGGGACCATGTTTCATAAATTTTCAGACTAGATCCATGAATATTAATCAAACATCAAATAGATCTACAACAACCAATCTCCTTTGTAAAAATACTGAATCAACTAATAACTTTTCAGAATGTTGTAAGCAGAAAACAGTACCAGTGACCAGACACCAATTCTTAACCCAGAACACTGCAGAAATAAACATAACCATCAAAAACATGTTTCGAGAGACGTATGCTACTTCATTAATATAAACACGTGTATATATGCAGCGATGCCAAAGCCAACCAGTGTATACACAATCTTTACTTCCTTAACTTGCGTGTATACGCGCCTCCGCTGTGTTGAATCTATGTACAAATCTACAAAAGATAATTTATCCTTTTACTTAATCAGACATCAGTTATATCGAGATTATCAGATTTATAGATCTAATCATGCACCCAATAAAATAGATCAAAATCACACAATGATACTACTATTCAAGCCTTGAGATCTCGACCCATCAATAGATCTTAACCATCGTGTAATGCTTAGGTTCCTCCTTCATTTTGATCCATCTGTAACTCACCAACCAATCACCAGTATTCCAGATCTTGCTCCTCTCAAGATATTCAACACATAAGTCAATACCCTTGCCAAATGATCTCCTTCCCTTTTTATATTCTTAGGCCTTCCTCAGACCTTGGTCCAAAACCATTGAGAACTAATACTAGGGACCCAATACTTGGGTTCAACACTTTAAATTCAATACCAAGGACCAAAACCATAGGTTCAAATATGTCAAACTAAATACCATGGACCAACCATAATTTTTCCCACATGTACACACTTTTCTTTGCATGAAAGTGTGTGCACACGTATATGCGCTTTTTGTTCGGTACACCCGCATGTATACACGACTTTAATAAGATGAACCTACGTATACATCTTTTTCTTTCATTCTGAGAGCTTGAACTGTGATCTGCCCTTTGAGTGAGTTTCCATCAAGGACAACCTCTGTGCCATAGTGCCAAACCTGTGTCATAATGCCAACAGCTTCGGTTTAGAAAGTACCCAAAATACGTAACAAAAACAATAAGCATTTACAATTTACAAAGGAACAAACTATACAAATAGTCTACCCAATATTTGCCTCTCCTAGGCTTATGGGTTATATTTTTGCATCTATTCTTCCTTGAAGGTTTCCTTAGGAACTATGCCAGTATCATCTTTGACACCTGTTAAGGAATTATTTATTTTCTTCTAAACTGGAACTTTCACCAACTTGTTTCTCAAGCACGTGCTACAACTAAAGGCACATATGTCTCCTCTCCTTTTCAACAAAGCCAAGTATTCTCCTCAATTCAAAATTCTGAATTTGAAGAGACAAGTTCATCTCCTCTAGCTCTTGGAGACTTTCAAGCTTCTTGCCCATTCCTGCAACTTGGTAAGAACCATGTTTGATACCAATTGATATGAAATTAGAGGAAAAATTCTCCTTCCGAAAAATTTATTGTCCTATAATGCTTTGCAAGTAAAAACAGGGCTTACGCAAACACAAGTTTTTAAGTTGTCTTCAAGGTTAATGAGTTAGTTTTACATGTGAAATTTAAACAATTAACATATCATTATTTAACTCATAAATTCATTCAAGAAGAGTGAAAACACATAAAATTTTGTTTGTGTAAGGCCCATTTTTACTTGCAAAGCATCAGAGGACGATCAATTTTTAGGAAGGAGAAGTTCTCCTCCAATTTCAGATCATAACTCCCTTGTAATACAGATATAAGTAAAAGCAAGGCTAAAAGTGGATGTATTATAGCTAATAAATGAGGTATGTTGAACTTGGTTCTATCTCATTATAGTCAAGTGGAAAATAGGGTTATAACAAATTTTTATCATATTTGTATAGATTTTGATATAATATAAAGATGCACTTTCTTTTAAGATTATAGATATTTAATATGAGTAATATTGTATTAAGGTTTTAAATATAATATCTATTAAATTGGAAATTTGATATTAATATTTTAGTTAAAAAACAATTTTGGAATTGATCAATATGAGTCAAGAATGGTTTAAAATATTGTGATGTTTTGATTATACTCAAAATATGCTACGTTCTCCAACAAAATTAAATTAAAATTAGCTTTCATAAGAAGGTATATTGTTTTAGCTATTGACAAATTAGGAACATGATGGATTTTCCATCATTAAAAATAATTGTATCTCTTTTGAAGACAATGATGGGCTTAGCAAGCACATATGGTGCCAGGAAACCTTGGACATTTTATAACAGCCCTAGTGAAAATTCAATGTAATGAAATGATCCAAGAGGATTATGTTTATTCAATTGCATAGGCATTCAAGTGTCGGCATCAGTGTTCAGTGTCATCATCATTTCAGTTAAGCTTCGATAGTTCAATAGTGTTGGTTATGGATCAGGCTATTTAGGTAATAGGTTTTCATGGCATTTAGCTGATATGTGTTGACGTGGCTGTCGACTTGGGTTCAGCGACAGTTCCTCCAGGATTTGGTCCACGACATGTGTTTGTCATTCCTCTTTGCAGGATTGGTGTCGACATGGGTGTCGTCGTGGTAAAGGGTTGATATGATCATCATGAATGTCCAATCCTCATTTGTATCCAGTGTCGATTAAATGTTTTGGTTCATGGATCATCATGTGGTGATTAATGTCGCTTTGTGACAATGATTGGAAAAGGTGTTTCTACACCTAATGTAAAATCTAAAACCCTAACCCTAAATCTATACAAGACCATGTATTAAAACATACATCACAACTATGTAGAATACATTACCTAAGCCCTAAGCCATATCCTAATACAAAACCTATGCTAAAAAACCGGATGCCAAACCTAAATGCTACATTCAAAATACATTGAAGAATTATTTGTTAAAACCTAGTCCTAAACATATCGCATCTACCCTATGTGTTAAACAAAACAAATAAAACTAATCAACCCTAAGCATATGTATTTAACATATAAAACATTGCAATTCAATACACAGTCAAAACCGTCAGTTGACCGTAGACTAAACCGTGTCAAAGGTCCGAACATGTGACCAGGTAAGAGTGTTAGTCAGCGGGATGTTAAAGGTTAACCACATGGGGACCGTTGGATATGTGACAGAGTTTAATGTAACCGCCGAAGTCTTAGCTAGAACCACAACCACAATGGAAAAAATGCTAGCATGTGAACATGAAGCTAACAGTTTCAGAGTTCACCATGTCGGAAACCGTTAGCGATATAGGTTTTCATGTGACCAATGTGGGAGTTCGCCATTAGAGGAGATCACCACGTGGATGGTGTGAATGTTTGGTTTACAACTGCCAACCATGGAGGTAACTGCCAAGGAAAAGTTGGCAATTGTCGCATGTGGACGATTGATGAAACTCTCATCGGAACCGTCGGGAAAACCACCAGATGGCAGAGAGACAGTTGACCGTTGACATTCACATGGAAGTAGTTAGCCTCCACCCGATTAGCCTAACTACCTACTGTTATGGTTTATCCTAATGTTATTTATGAGTTTTTTTTGTTTAGTTTGTTTTTTAAACTAATGTAATGACCAAGAAACTTACCCTAGCTGGCAAACAACAACCAGACTGTGTTTCCAAACTCATTGAGGAGAAAAAAAATTCAACCAATATTCATCTAAATTGGTTTTCATGAACCTGGAAGCCTTTAAAAGGAAAAATTTGTCCTCGTTGAAGATTAGAGTGGTTTTTTTTACTTTTGTATGTAGATTCCGGAGGACACAGGCAGTTTTGTTTTCAGTGTTTTGGAGGCATCCGGAATCGGTTTTGGAAATCGTAAGCAGTGTTGGAAAAAATGTTCATAGGGCTATTTGATGACAGTGAGAAGAAGTGACTACATGCACAGTCAGTTTGGTATTTTTCCTATGTAATCGACACATTCTTCTTATTCCTAATAAAAATGGTCACCCATCTTGAAAGAGGACCCGAAGACATAGTCCAGTAGGGACGAACTCTATCACCAATTTTCTGTCTAGTATCATTGTGGTTTTACTGTTTTTACTCCTATTATGCATCAATTTTATGTTTAGCTATTGTAAAGTGAGCTTTTCAAGCAATTTTTCCTCGATTTGTGTGCTTCAGCTAACATTCAAATCATTAATTATTAATCAATTATATATCAATATTTAGTTTATGATCATTTTAGATCATATAATTTGGCATCAGAGCAGGTTTTGTTTGTATAATTTGCCATTGAATGTTAACCAGGTCAAAGTTGTAATACTTGAGCAGATCGATCCAGAGATTGGAAAGCAACGATTCTTTTAGAAATCAACCATGTCAGGACCTAATGCAAGTGAAAACACTCAAATTAAGATGAGTGGAGAACATTTTCAGCAAGCATTCTTAACCATGCAACATATGTTGGGAGAATTGTATAAAGACAAGAAGGTGAGAGATGCGGCTTCTTCTTCGAAACCATCAAAGAAAGACAAAGGTAAAGGGAAGATTGATAAACCACCTTCACCTACAACATCTCCATCATCCTCCTCCTCTTCTTCTTCTTCCAGTGCAGAATTTGAAATGAAAAGAAACCCAAGAAAACATATATTTTGAAACTTGATGTTAAATTTGAGTTACCTGTTAATGATGGTGAAATGAATCCTGAAAAGTTATATAACTGGATAAAGCAGTTTGAAGTGTATTGTCGCATTCAGAACATTTCTAGTGATAAAACTAAAATTCAGTTAGCTACACTTGAAATGGGGGGAACAGATTTAATATGGTGGGAAAGTAAAACTTAGATAGATGTAAACCGTAAAAGAAAACTCATCTCTTCATGGTCTAAGTTTTCAAAATCTCTTAGGAAATAGTTCTATCCTTTAGGATACATGCAGCAAGTTGTTATTGATTGGCAACATCTGAGGCAAGTTAAAGGGCACAGTGTTCAAGAGTTTACTCAGGAGTTTATAAAGAAATCATTGGCACTTGGTATTTCATTAGATGCACCTGAAACTTTGTTAAAATACATCTACAATTTACAATCATATTTGTAGCATACTTTATTGATGTTTAATCCTGATGATTTTGATGAGGTGTGCATTGAGGCCACACATATTGAATCAGGTGGTAGACCATACAAGTTTTCATCGTAGTCATCCAAAGAGTTGGAAACCAAAGATTCCAGTGATAGTAAGGGGAGGAACAATTCAAAGAGAAAGGAATCAGCGATCGTTCAAAAGCAAAGGCCTACTTTTTCTCATTCCCAGAGAATCAGTCATGATGAATCAAAGTGTTGGAAACTTCACCGAGAACTTAAGCCCAAAAAGTTCCTTAAGGAGAAGGATGAAAGGAGGGCCATTATGGTAGTCCAACAAGATCTAGGTTCAGATTCAAGTGATGAAAGGAGGATAACCGCCATGGTTACGCAGGTAAAACTTTTGAAACTGGTTCAATTTTGAAAACTATTGCATCATCTTTGAACATAAATCCTTCACATGAGGATAACAGAGTTCAATTGTTTAACATAAGGATAACTTCTAAGCACACAAAGATAGCTATAATGTTTGACAGTGGATCACAAGTGAATTTAATATTTGAATATCTAGTTAAAAGTTTGTGTTTGGAAACACAAAATCATCCAAGACCTTACCCATTAGGATGGCTAAGAAAATCAACTCAAATAAAAGTCACCAAACAGTGTGGATTAAAATTTTCCATAACAAGTAATTACATTGATGAAGTTGAATTAGATGTGGTTCGAGTAGACATATGTGGAGTTGTCGTAGGAAGTCCTTTTATTTATGATCGAGATGCAGTATTTTACAGGAGAGAACATAAATATTACCTTAAGAAAGACAGGGTTGAATTTATTGTTAGGGCACATCAAAGTAAAAATGACTTGAATTTAGTTAATGTTAATCAGATGAAGCAACTAATGAGTTCAAATAAGAGGTTTTTAATCATGTGTGTAAAGGATCAACATGATTCTTATTTAAGTTATGAAACTCAACTTAAATATGGTTTGTTTAAAGAGATAGAAACTTGTTCAGTTTTATGTAAAACGAAACATCTTATCCATAAGAAGGGATTACAACATGAATTACAGTTTGTGCCTAAATCTCTTCGTAATGTCAGAATGAATCAATTTAGTTTAAGTTTGTAACTTAATAATTCCAAGGATAAAGGTTAGTATTGGGGAAAATTAGTGTTCGATTTCTCTTATATTGTGTCTCCATGTCATGTATCGAACAATTTGGAAACCTCTTTTCAAGTGGAGAGGAAACCTATTTGTTTTCTTATCAAAGCCTTTTTCTAAAGAAGTGTCAAAGTGTTTAATGGGAACTTATGCATCACGGGAAAGTTCTAACCAATGGAAAACTCATGTAATAAATGAAGGAAAAGTGATTCAAACAAATCAATAGCTAAATCAGTACTTTCATAATCAAACTAAGCTGCAACAAATTTCACCTTACAATTGGATAGGTTTAGTGCAACAAGTTCACTTAGTAAATAGGAATCAGGAAATTATGATAAGTCAAGTAGATGGTTTGGTGGAAAATGTATCTTTGACAGCCTTTGTCATTCCTCAAAATAGATTGTATGTACATGTTGATGGTATTATACAACATTCAGTAGAGATTGTTTTCAAAGACTGTTAATCACTAACCCATGGTTCTTCATGGAAAGAATTAAATTGCCATGTTGATAACAGGTTTTTTACCCATCGTTGCAAGTTGTTCATACTGTAGATGGATGAAACAGGTCACCGAATGAAAAAGTTCCATGGTAACCATCATCAGGGTCATCACTTGCAAGTGATTGATTGAATGTATTGGTACATCATTAGGTCAAGAGAGAGGGATTTCTACCCTCATTGACTAATTGTTTACTCAAATTTTTGTGGTCCAAAATATCTCAAGTGGAGAGGAATGATCCAGGACGATTCCATTGATTCAATTTCAGAGGCATTCAAGTGTCATCATTAGTGTTCAGTGTCGTCGTCATTTCAGTTAAGCTTCAACAATTTGATAGTGTTGGTTATTGTTTGGTCAATTTAGTGTCCTAAATTTCTCTACATAAATCATCAATTTGGGTATCATAAACTGATGAAGTGTAGTGCACTGTTTGTGATGGATGACCTCTCTTACTTCATTTTTTGTGTTTTATGTTGTTTTGCGGGTTTTTGGTCCTTTAATCCCTAATATAACTAACAAAAGTCTTAAATCTAACTTCTGTAGAGACTGATGAGAACCTAAAGAAATGAGGATTAAAAGAGCTTAAGTATGATTTGGGAGCAAAGTTTAATCAACAAATGAAAACAAAGTTTCTATTCCATCTCTTATCATTATTTCCAAAACATGAACCAAAAAATTAAAAAGTACAATTGCAACTACTGTCTGATCAATTACAAAAACAAAACTAAATGAAATAGTAAAACTGAAAGTGAAATTGCAACTAATGTCTAATCTATTATGGAAACAAAACTAAATGAAATAGTAAAACCGAAAGTGAAATTGCAACTAATGTCTAATCTATTATGGAAACAAAACTAAATGAAGTACTTAGTTACTCTCCCTCTCAATTTTGGGAGAAAAACCTCCTTGTGATGACATTTTGAGGAATTTTGTATTTCATTATTCTAGGACAAGATAAATGCAAAAATGCAAAAAAGACTCACTGCATGAATGAATTATTCAACCACTTAGTTTAAGATGAGTTATCAACTAGAATGGCTCTTCAGAAACATTCATTAACACTATGAGTCAATAAACTAGTAATAAAATGGCAAGAATAGTAATGGCACTGATCAATCTAATTGAAAACTTAAAGAATAGTGAAACAATAAATGAAACAAACTACATTACACTACTAAATTTCAACTTCTAACTACTGATTAAAACTAGAAAGAAATTAAAAAAAAGAATCTATTCTGTATTAAAAGAAGTTATTTTGCGTTAGTAAGAAAATGATAAGGATTGCATTATAAACAAGGATAGTATGAAAATGATTATGAACACTGTGAGAGGAAATGATGAATTTACATTTTAGCTAGAAAAGAGAAAATAAAATGAAATAAAACCTCAATCAGTGCAGGGGCCCTCTACAACTGATCACGTTATGCATGCTTAATCAATATCCAAGAAACTCCTTCATATATCCATTAAACATGTGGTCTTCGTATTAAAATAGGAAAATGAGTTTTTCAAAATTACAACATAGTAAGTCTGAGCTTAATACATGAGGAAATTCGAACTCCTTCTAAGTTCTTTACATAGGTATTTATAAGAAAATTATGTCACTGTTTATGGAGAAAAATAAGCTACATCCAAAAACACATAGAAGATAGGCACACAAAATTTTCTTCCTCAACTGCTGGAGACATAAATCCAAGATGATGGCTATTGGAGTCTGTGGGTTGAGGAAGTTGTTTTGGATAACGCTTCCCATCACTGTGAAACGTGTTAATTATCCATGAAATAAAATCTTGTTGCCTTTGGTCTCTACGTTTGACTTCTCCATTGACCGGAGCCTTGTACCATCTTCTTTGTCGACCTGGGCTAGGTGAATAGGACATGGTCCATGTCATGATGATTTCCAAGCCGCCCATGTAGTTAGTTTCTCCTTCTGACACTTGGAACCTATTAAAGCATGGAAGTAGTTGCGAAACAACCTTTTAGCTACAAAATAGGTTGTGTTTCATAGCTAAAAGACAAAAATTTATTCAAATAGCATAACATAAAAGCATAACATGTAAATCATTAAATGTCCACCTTAAGGAAATATATACTGGTTACTGATGATAGGATTTCATTTCTTCATGGAAAAGCAAAGAAAAGAGATGAGAAGAGTTTCTAAGGAAAGGGTAGTTTTTAGGCTCAACATACCCCCACTGCAAAATCATTCCATGTCCCCACGCAATTAAAATTGTGAACTTCCTCCTCTTATTGCATTTGTTCTGACACTTCTACCAACACATCCAACTTCCTCTTCTTACCTTTCTTTACATTGACTGCCATCCTTGGCTTCCTCATAAGAAATCTATATTTGAGGTTAATAAGTTTTCTGCTCAACTTCTTATTTTTCCTTTTCAGCTTCCTGTTGTTCTTGTACCATAATCCCAAGTGTAGCATTGTATTGTCATGAATAGCTCTATCCAGCGTATTATGTTCCTTCAAGGTTTTAATTTCTTTTTGGATGTGCCTGTTCATAATTTCTAGCTCCAAGATCTCCTATTTGAGAGATCTAGTTAGAGTTTCTTGTGGGGTGACAGGCTGTTCTGGATTAGCTAAAGTCCCTAGGTCTACTAAGGTACTCTTTTTCTCTAATGACTCTATGCAGTCATAGATTTTTTTTGTATTGGATCTATGCTAGGAGAAGCTCTACTTTGGCTACCTTCAAAATTCTGTGGAGGAGAGTTCTGTGGACTTTGTTCAAATGGAATATTGTCAGGGGACTGAACTGGAGTTTCTTCCTCTAAGTTTATAAACTAGGCCTCTTTTGATTTCACCCTCTTCACCGTACCTTGGAGTCTAGAGCTCCTCCTCAAGCTTTGGAAGCTTATGGTTTCTTCTTTTGTGTCCTTTCTCCTCTTTCCTTTCTCCTTATTTTTCTTGATTTGCTCCTTGATCTTGGTTAGTCTTTCACAAAGAAGTTGTTCATCTTCTTGTGGTGATGAAGGTTCAGGAATATCCTTATTCATTTCTTCAACCCTTTCTTTCATTTTTCTCTTCAGCTTAGTCTACTTCCTAACTTCTCGTTTAGGAGCCATTTTTACATCATCTTTTTGTGAGGAGCTTTTAATGTTGATATTTTTCCTTCTACTTCTTTTAACATGACTTCCCTTAGATAAATCTGGATCATCCTGGAAGAAATTCCTTACCATGAAGTTTTCCCATGTATCCCCTACACTTAAATGAAATTCAACTAGAATCTTTACTAATACATGATGATATAGAGTTATTTATATTGATTCAACTTTTTTTTGGACATTTGTTGCCATTCTTCTCAGACTATTCAAAAGGAAAAAGGGAAGATTGAGGGTTTCATTCTCTAGAACATTAATTAATAAACGTATATGATAAAAATACATATACCCAAAACTTCCTTCACATGTAATGAATTTTTGCTGTATTAACAACATTCTACTCCATTTGTTTTTGAGTGCTGAAATTGGAATCCCTTTTCTAAACACTGTAACATCCATACCTAGGTTTTTAAGAATCGCCTTCCAAGATTCATCATGAAACTCTTTGTTTTTAAACCATCTTTCTCCTAGTCTTGGGAGCTCTGTTGCTTCTACTATGAAGGATTCTGTGACTGGAAATTTGATATCCCCTATTTCCACTTCTGCGCCATCAAATGACCTTGTAAAGGAATTAGTGATTTCCTTGTGGTAGCCATCAAATTTTTCAATAAAACATAACCATCCAGCCTTTTGTAACATCCCCTTGAGCTGCGGATACCCCTCCATGTATTTTACCCGTACAAGATCATTTCTAACAATAAGCCCCATATCCTTTGTTCTCAGTTACTCTTTAAAACTACTCTCACTATCTAAGAAATGGAATGACTGCGTATATGGAAATGGAGTGACTGGGTATATGGAAACATAATGATTATGGATATGGAAATAGGATGACTAGGTATATGGAAACAAAATGACTGTGAATATGGAAACAGAATGACTGTATACACGAAATATATGGAAACAAAATGACTATATACATGAAATGGCTACGTAAATATGAGAGAGAAACTTAAGAGTTGGCATGTAATAAATAAACAGCCACGGTTTGGAGAGTCATAGATAGGTAGGTCATGTTGTTAATATAACCGTTAACAGGTGTAGCTATGGAGGACCGATTAAGTACAAGCTATGGAGTTTGAAGCTGAGATCAGTTATGAAGGAACCATTGGACCGTTTGTCATTAAAGGCGGAAGATATGGCAGAGACATCGTGGCGGTCAAATCACATGATGGTTAATTAAGGAGACTTGTGATCATACATGTTATACAAGCTTATGTTTTCAAATTTGTTTTTGAAATAAATTTTTGTATTTACATTTGGAACCTTTACCCTCCGCTTGCTAATTTTGATGTTTGATCCACACGTGCTTTAGGTATGATTGGTCTTCAAAGTTGATTTTTCTTCAATTACCTACATACATGATTTTATGCTGATAAACAAATTGTTGATGCAGAATCATATTAGTTGCAGAACATGATCAGTTGTGGAACGTAATCAGCTACAGAACGTGAAAACAACTGCAGAACGTGAAACAGACAGTGAAATATGGCTTATGAATGAATGAAATGAAAATGGTTGTGTACGTGAAAATAATAAAAGATGATAAATGAAAATGGAGATGAAAGAAATGTTGGGAAAGGAAAAAATTATTGGTGAAATATGGCAATGGAAAGAAGTGAAACTGTAAAAGAAAATTAGAGTAAAGTGATATAAGATAATAAATTTTGAAGAATGTAGGGTGACTATGGATTTTTGTCACCACTTTTTACAGAAAGGAAATGGAAAATATAGGGTGTCAGAAACTTCTGATTTTGAACCTGTATTTTATGTATAAGCATGCCAATCAATGATTGGTTTTCAACCTTATACAACTTAATTTTTTATTATATATATATATATATATATATATATATATATATATATATATATATATATATATATATATATATATATATATATATATATATATATATATATATATATATATATATATATATATATATATATATATATATATATATATATATATATATATATATATATATATATATATATATATATATATATATATATATATATATATATATATATATATATATATATATATATCTATTTGTTACATAGGAAAAATAAAGACTAAGTTGGTGGAGAAGAAGGATTCTTCTTCACTAACTTCATTTCAGAATTGTTCTGGAAGATCTTGATGAACTCCTCTTTTGAAATTGGTTTTTGATATATTTTCAATCTATGACCATTCAAAAGAAGAGGAGTTTGATGTTCATCTATTGTTCTAATCCTCACTGCTCCATTACTAAAGACATTTTCAATCTCATATGGCCCAAGCCAATGATTTTGAAACTTCCCTTGAAAATCTTTAAACTTTGAATCAAATAAAAGTGCCCAATCTCCTTCTTGAAACCTCTTCTCCTTGATGTATTTATCATGCCATTTAGCCCTCTATTGTTGGACTATACCAGTCCTTTGAACTGTTTCTTGCCTAATTTCATCAAGTTCATTTAGTTGCTCCAATCTATGTTTTTGAGCCTCTAATAATTCCATCCCCAACTAGACTGCCATCTTGAAAGTTCTGATTCGGAACTCTATAGGGAATAGGACTTGTTTCCCATAAACAAGTTCATACGGTGTATATCTCGTTGTGTTCCTCCATGTAGTTCTATAGGCCCATAAGGCTTCAGGAAGCCTTTCCGCCCAGTCTCTTCTATGTAGATGCACAATCTTGGTGAAGATTCCTTTAATTACTTTATTTGTAGACTCCATTTGACCATTTCCTTGTGGGTGATAGGGAGTAGATTTCCTGTGCTTGATCTTGTACTCATCCACAAGCCTTTCCATCATCTTGGATGTGAATTGAGATCCCTAATATATCACTATTTCTCTTGGAACACCAAAACGAATGAAGATATACTCAAAAAGAAAATTAGCTACAAATTTTTCATTACAAAAGGTAATGCTTTGGCTTCTATCCATTTGGTGACATAATCAATGCATACTAATATATATTTTTTCTGCTTAGATAGAGGATTAATTGGTCCAAAAAAGTCTAAAGCATACTTTTCAAAGGGTTCAATAAGTACCTGAGTTTGTAATGGCATTTCATTTGAGGGAGCATGTTTCCCTACCGTTTGGTAGCTATTTCACCTCCTGACATATTCTTTAGCATCTTTGAAGATGGATGGCCAATAATATCCTAAAGAAAGGATTTTATATGTTGTCCTCTTGTTAGCAAAGTGTCCACCAAATAGCTCATCATGACATGAATTGAGAATATCAGCCATTTCATCTTCCCTGACACACCTTTTGATCATAAGATCTAGCCTTGTTTTATACAATTTGTTAGTGATCCATGAATATCTTGCACTTTCTTGAATAATATTTCTTTTCTCTCTAGGAAACAAATGTGGAGGTAACTTCCCTATAACCAAGTAATTAGAAACATCTGCAAACCAAGGAGTTTGAGTAGTTACTACAAAAAGATATTCATCAGGAAACTTATCTCCAACAGGAGAGTCTTCTTTGATATTCTGAATCCTGGACAAGAAATCAGCAACCGTGCTTTGTTTTCTCGCTCTATCTAGCATAGTAATGTTGAATTCTTGCAAAAGTAAAAGCCATCTTGTAACTCTACCATTAGTAATAAGTTTATTCATTAAATATCTAATTATAGAGTGATATATATGAACAAAGGTTTCATAGCCTGTTATATATTGTCTGAACTTATTAATTGCATGAAAAACAGCTAAAAATTCCTTTTTAGTCACAGTATAATTCAAGTCAGTGGGAGTCAAATTCTTACTTGTATAATAAATGGCATAAGGAAACAAATCTTTTTGTCCCAATACAACTCCCAGAGATGTATCTGAAGCATCTGTGGAAATATGGAAAGGAAGTTTCCAATTTTGACCTTTTAAAATAGGTGATTTAGAAAATTTTGCTTTCAAGGTTTCAAATGCTAGTTGGCAATCAGGATTCCAACTAAATTCACAATCCTTTTAAGCAGTTTAAAGAGTGGAAATGCTATTTTAGTGAAGTTTTCTATAAACCTTCTATAGTATCCTGTAAATCTTAGAAAACTTCTAACATCATTTTGGAAATTTGGAATTGATAACTTAGAGATGACTTCAACTTTAGATTTGTCAACTTTAATCCCATCTTCCAAAATTTGATGTCCTAAAACAATAACTTCTATAAACATCATAAAACATTTTTCATGGCTTAGTGAAAGATTTGTTTCTTTACATCTTTTAAGAACTTTTTCCAAATTTTCCAAACCTTCTTCAAATGTGTTTCCATAGACTGTAAAATCATCCATATATACCTTGACACAATCATGTATTAGATCAAAAAAAATCCTAGTACTACTCTTTGGAATGTTGCAGGTGCATTACACAACCAAAAAGGAAGTACTCAGTAGGCAAAATTTCGCCATGGACAAGTAAATGTGGTTTTATCCTGATCCTTAGGTGCAACCTGAATTTGATTATAACCACTAAAACCATCCAAGAATCAAAAATACTTCTTACCTACTAATGTATCTAACACTTGATCTATAAAGGCCAAAGGAAAGCGATCTTTAAGGGTTGATTTATTCTATTCTCGGTAATCAATGCACACCCTTCATTTACAATTCTTTTTGGGAACAATTACTGAAGGAGAAACCCATTGGCTATCTGAAATTGGGTAAATGAAGTTTACATTTAGTAATTTTTGGAGCTCTTCTTTTACAATTTCCCTAAGATTTGGATTCATTCTCCTCTGAGGTTGTCTGATTGGTCTACTATTTTCCTCAATATAGATATGACAGATACAAGTCTTAGGATCAATGCCTTTCATGTCGGTGTATTCCCATGCAAATGTAGGAGAATGTTTTTGTAATGTTTTGGTTAGCTCTTCTTGTTGTAGTTTCTCCAAGTTTTTGTTTATGTTCAATGTCCTACTCGGAAAAAATTTCAATTGTAGAGCTACCAAACTCTTCCATAAAATAGAGAGACATATGCCTAGATGACAAGTATTCAACATTAGATTTTTCTTGAAATTGTGCATGATCATATTCTCAAGATGTTTCAAAATTTTCCAATGTATTAAAAATTTGACTATCTTCACTAATTTCTGAAATAGTAAAGAGAGGTTGAATATCATCTTCATCATCAATCCATTCCTTGTCATCTATTTTTGTGATTACTTTTGCTGGAGGATACAGAGTAAATTTCTTTGTTGAATTACCATCACAAATATACATGTCACCAGATCTACAACTAATAAAGGCATTAGTTGTGGCCAACCAAGGTCTTCCTACTATGAGCGGGTGTCCTCCTATATTATTCTTGGGAGCTAAGCTCATGAAATCAACAGGATATTCCCAAGAATATAAGGATACTGAAATATCTTCTAGCACACCATCTGGTTTGATTACTGATTTATCTACAAGTTGTAGTAAGGTAGTTGTGTAAAGAAGATTGGGAAGTTTAAGCTGCTCCATAGTTTGTCTACTCATGATATTTATTGTTGACCCTAAGTCAATTAATGTATTTGGAATTTCAATTCCACTTATGTGTCTTAAAAATTGAACTCCCTAGATCCACATATTTCTGTATGGCAATCTTTCCCATCATCATGTCTACTATCTTCCCTACCAGGTGAATTTTTTTTGTTTCTTTTTCTTTTCTCCCTGGTCTTTTGATGCTCAACTCCTTTATTGTCTTGGATAGAATTGTAATTTCTCTAATGGATTGTAACAAAGGAATTTTGATACAGACATTCTTCAATTCATCTAGAAAATCATAATTGGGCAATAAGATCTATTTTTCTACCCCTCAATCAATTTGTAGTCTCTCAGGAAAAGGAGGTGTACAAGTAGATGTTGGTTTCTCAATGATAGGAGTTGTGTTCACTAATTCATTTTGTTTTTCTTTTTCAATGTTTTCTTTTTGGAGAGATGTTTCCTCAAAAAATTTATTGACTTTTAGAGAATCTTCCTCAAAAGTGTCTTGTTCTTGAATAACTACAGAAGCTCTTTCCTTTTCTAATATCCTACTGAATCTTAGTTGAACATCATTAAGATCTAGAGGAGTAATCATGTAAGTTGGAATTTGTGGTCCTTCTACCATGTAACCATTCTAAGGGTTTTTATTGTTGGGGTTTGGTAATGGTTGGGCAGGTAGCTGATTTGGTTTCTGTTGAAATGGCAGTAAGAGTTGAGGATTTTGACATTATTGTGGAGGTTGTTGTGGAAATGGTAATGAAAGTTGAGGGTTTTGATTTTGAAGTTGTGGTTGTTGATTTTGTTGTTGATTTTCTGGGGGAGGATAATTATGATAGGATGGAGGATATTGATAATATTGAGAAAATATTGTGAAGGATTTTGTACCCCTTGTGCCCACAGTTGAGATTGATACTAAGATTGAGGTTGAGGTTGAGGCTAAGGTTGTTGCCAAGAATTCCAATTTGGTGAGGGTTGAAGATACATTTGATTGATAAATCCTTGATTTTTTGGCCCCAACCACGGTCTTCTTGTAACAAAACAAAGAGATTCTACAGAATTTGGGATTGTTTCCTCTTGAAACAGAACCTTAAGACCAGGGATTGAAGGAAAACCCTTGTTTTCATGGCTTTCTGAATAGATCAGACAAGTTTCTCTAATTTTTGCATCCAAAGGGAATTCCCTTAGAGCATGTTTCTTTCTGCATTTCAGACAAAAAATGGCTAAAGCATCAACCTCTATTTTCTACTTATTTTGAATTTTAAGGGTGTCTAATTGCTCACTAAGGCTCCCTATAATATGAGTTTTAAACTCATCAAGCATATTTCTAATTTCTACCCTTCTTACAGATCCAGTTGTAGATTTATTTGCTCTAACAAGAGAGGATCTCTTGGCCCTTTCCCTATTTTATGTTTCCCTCTTGAGAGATGAACACACAGTTCTTCTATATCAATCAATGGAAGTTGAGAGATATCTCCCTTCCCCATCATGTTAAGGATATCTATCCGCTCATCTCTAATGGCGTTTAACAAAAGAGGTTTCAAAATTTCTTCATCTAAATTGTTCATCTTTTCTCTTTTCAAATTATAATTGAATCTCTCAACCAAATCTTCTAAGTTTTCATCCTCTCTTTGCATCATTTTGAACACTTCATCTTTACTATTGGTAAGCATACAATAATCCAAGTATGTATCCAAAAATGCCTTTCTCATGTCATTCCATGTTCTAATGGATTGAGTGACTAACTCCATGAACCATTTCAAAGCAGCCCCTTTCAATGTTGAAGGAAACAATTTAAGTTTTTCAGAGTCTTCTAAATAGTCATTAGTTCTGCACAAGAGTTCAAACTCAAACAAAAATGTTTCAGGGTCCTCACTTCTCAATCCATAGAAGTTTGGGAGGATAGATGGTGAGATATTTTTCATTGTGGCATGTGTTTCCTCATCCACTATAGGGAATCCAAAAGAGTTATCTACTTCCCTATTTCCTCTACCTCCTCCATTACTACCTCTACCCCCTCCATTATTTCCTCTACCTCTCCCTCTACCCCTCCTCCAAACAGTGAGAATTCTCCATCTTGTTCTTCTTTTACCATTATAGTTTCTTCAAAGTTAGTATAGGGTTCAACTTGCAAGGTTATTCCCTCCTCTTCTGGTTCTTCTATTAATGGACTATGGGAGAGAGTTTCTACTTCTTCTTCCTCACCAGGTATTCCTAATTCTTCAAGTACAATAGGCTCTCTTGTGGAGGTGAAAAAGGTTATCCCTATTGTTGGAGATTGGAAATTTTTCTCTCCTAGGACTGTCTTGATAGATGAAGTAGGAGATTCTTCTAATTGGGTTTCTACTCCTGGAGTTCCAGGAATCCTATGGCTGGGAATATGAGTCTAGGATGGAGGTGCGCCTTTCCTTAATCCTGGTGGAATAGGTGGTGTTGTAGGAATAGAACTTCTGCCCCTAGCTATAAATCTACCCCTAGAGTCTCTTTCTCTATGCATGTCATTGTTTTGTTTTTTTTTTAGAATGTAAGAGATAAGGCTACTTAGTTACACTTCCCTGGAAACAACACCAAAATGTTTGATCAATTTAGTGTCCTAAATTGCTCTACATAAATTATCAATCCAGGTATCATAAACTGATGAAGTGTAGTGCACTGTTTGTGCTAGATGACCTTTCTTACTTCATTGTTTTTGTGTTTTATGTTGTTTTGTGGGTTTTTGGTCCTTTAATCCCTAATATAACTAACAAAAATATTAAATCTAACTTCTATAAAGATTGCTAAGAACCTAAAGAAATGAGAATTAAAAGAGCTTAAGTATGATTTGGGAGAAAAGTTTAATCAAGAAACGAAGACAAAGTTTCTATTTATGCTCTTATCATTATTTCCGAATCATGAACTAAAAAACTAAAAAGTAAAATTGCAACTACTGTCTAATCAATTACAAAAACAAAACTAAATGAAATACTAAAACTGAAAGTGAAATTGAAACTAATGCCTAATCTATTATGGAAACAAAAATAAATGAAATAGTAAAACTGAAAGTAAAATTGCAACTAATGTCTAATCCATTATGGAAACAAAACTAAATGAAGTACTTAGTTACTTTGCCTCTCAATTTTGGGAGAGAAACCTCCTTATGATGACATTTTGAGGAATTATGTACTTCATTAATCTAAGATAGGATAAATGTAAAAATGCAGAAAGGACTCATTGCATGAATGAGGTATTCAACCACTAAGTTTAAGATGAGTTATCGAATAAAAGGGCTCTTCAAAAACATTCATTAACACAATGAGTCGATAAGCTAGTAATAAAATGGCAAGAACAGTAACAACACTAATCAGTTTAATTGAAAACTTGAAGGCGAGTGAAACATTAAATGAAACAAATTACATTACACTACTGAACTTCAACTTCTAACTACTGATAAAAACTAGAAATAAATTAAACAAAATAAAGCTATTTTGTATTGAAAGAAGCTATTCTGAATTAGTAAGAAAATGATAAGGATTCCATTATAAACAAGGTTAGTATGAAAATGATTATGAACACTATAAGAGGAAATGATGAATTTACAGTTTAGCTAGAAAAGAAAAAATAAAATGAAATAAAACCTCAGTCAGTGCAGCGGCCCTCTGTAACTAATCAGGTTATGTGTGCTTAATAAATCTCCAAGAAACTCCTTCATATATCCATAAAACATGCGGTCTTCATATTAAGACAGGAAAATGAGTTTTTCAAAATTACAGAACAATAAGTATGAGCTTAATACATCAGGAAATTCAAACTCCTTCTGAGTTCTTTACATAGGTATTTATAAGAAAATTATGCAACTGTTCGTGGAGAAAAATAAGCTACAACCAAAAACACATTGAAGACAAGCACAAGAAATTTTCTTCCTCGGTTGCTGGAGAAATAAATCCAAGATGATGGCTATTGGATTTGGTTGCACAGATGGTTGTTGGAGTCTGTGGGTTTCGGAAGTTGTTTCGGATAACACTTCCCATCACTGTGAAACATGTTGATTATCCACAAAATAGAGTCTTGTTGCCTTTGGTCTCTACATTTGACTTCTCCATTGGCCGAAGTCTTGTACCATCTTCCTTATCAACCTGGCCTAGGTGAATAGGACACGGTCCATGTCATGATGATTTCTAAGTTGCCTGTGTAGTTAGTTTCTCCTTCTGACACCTGGAACCTATGAAAGCATGGAAGTAGCTATGGAACGGTCAATTAGCTGCATAATAGGCTATGTTCCATAGCTAAAAGACAAAAATTTATTCAAATAGCAGAACATAAAATCATAACATGTATATCACTGAATGTCCTCCATAAGGAAATATATACTGGTTACTGATGATAGGAATGCATTTTTTCATGGAAAATCAAAGGAAAGGGATGAGAAGAGTTGCTAAGGAAAGGGCAGTTTTTACGCTCAACAGTTATGGATCAGGTTGTTCAGGTAATAGATTTTCATGGCATTTAGTTGATATGGGTTGTACCTGGTTGTCGACTTGAGTTCATCGACAACTCCACCAAGATTTGGTTATGACATGTGTTTTGTTGTTCATCTTTTTAGGATTGGTGTTGACATGGGTGTCGTCATGGTAAAGGGTTGATATGATCATCATCAACATTCAATCCTCATTTGTATCTAGTGTCGATTGAGTGTTTTGGCTCATGGATCATGATGTAGTGATTAATGTCGCTTTGTGGCAATGATTGGAAAAGGTGTTTCTACACCTAATGTAAAATCTAAAACCCTAACCCTAAATCTATACATGACGATGTATTAAAACATACATCACAACTATGTAGTACACATTACCTAAGCCCTAATCCATATCCTAATACAAAACCTATGTTAAAAAACCATATGTCATACCTAAATGCTACATTCAAAATACAGTGAAGAATTATGTGCTAAAACCTAGTCCTAAACCTATCGCATCAACCCTATGTGTTAAACAAAACATATAAACCTAATAAACCCTCGTCATATATATTTAACATATAAAACATTGTAATGCAATACACAGTCAAAATCATCAGTTGACTGCAAACTAAACCATGTCGGAGGTTTGAACATGTGACTAGGTAAGAGGTTAGTCTGTGGAATGTTAGAGATTAACCAAGGGGGGGACGTTGGAAATGTGACAGAGTTTAATGTAATCACTGGAGTCTTAGCCAAAATAACAATCGCGACAGAAAAATTCTAGCATCTGAACACGAAGCTAACAGTTTCAGAGTTCACAGTGTCAGAAACAGTGAGCGAATATGGGTTTTCATGTGACCAGTGTGGGATTTCACCATCAGAGGAGATCATCGCACGAATAGTGTGAACGTTGGGTTTACAACCGACAATCGTGGAGGTAACCACTAGGGAAAAGTTGGCAACTGTCACATGTGGAGGGTTGGCGAAACCGTCGCCTGAACCATTAGTAAAACCACCAGATTGCAGACAGATAGTTGACTGCTGGCATTCACACGGAAGCAGTTAGCCTCTGCCCAATAAGCCTAACCGCCTGCGGTTATGGTTTACCCTAATGTTATTTCTGGGTCTTTTTGGTTCAGTTTGTTTTTTAAATTAATGCGATGACCAAGCAACTTACATTAGGTGGCAAACAAAAATCAGACCGAGTTTCCAAACTAATCCAGGAGGAACCAAATTCACCCTATATTCATCTAAAGTGGTTTTCATGAACCTGGAGGCCTTTAGAACATGGAATTTGTCCTCATCGAAGATTAGAGTGGTTTTTTTAACCTTTTTTTTATGTAGAGTCTAGAGGACATATGCAGTTTAGTTTTCAGTGTTTCGGGAGCTTCCGGGGCCAGTTATAGAAATTGTAAGCAGAGTTGGAAAGTTGGTTTAGAGGACTATCTGATGACAGTGATTAGTAGTGTATGCATGCACATTCAGTATAGTCTTTTCTCTGTGTAATCAAAACCTTCTTATCATTCCTAATAAAAACTGTCACCCATCCTGAAAGCAGACCCGGAGGTGTAGTCCTGAATGGATGAACTCCGTCATCAATTTGATGTCTGGTATCACTGTATATTAACTATTTTCACTTTTTTATGCATCGATTTTATGTTTAATTAGCTATCGTAGTTCTTTTCAACCATTTTTTCCTCGGTTTGTGTGCTTCACCTAACATTCAAATCATTAATGGTTAATCAATTCTACATCAATATTTAGTTTATGATCATTTCAGATCAAGAAAGTTAATAAAGAAAAATAATAATAATGATTGATAGGGCACTTATTACAATCTAAATGTTGGGAAAAAGCATAGTGATGGGGATCACTAGTGATTGGTTAATGACTAAGGAAATTGGCAAAGGATTTAGAAAGCCAAAGTGGTATTTCGACACATTTATTTATCAAAATAATAAAAATTGGGAGAAAAGGGAGGTGAAAGGTCATAGGTTGCATGTGAGGAGGAAAATGAAGGAAATTAATGGAAAATGAAGAAAGTAGAGGCCACACTAATAAAAAAGGATTATGAGGATCAATTCACAAACTTCTGTTAGCTCAGTTCTTGATCTTTGTCTATTCTCACTCTCTCATACACTTGTAAACTTAGAGTTTTCTTGAAGAACTCTTGGAGAGTGTGGTATACTTGGAGTTTTGGAGCAAGAAGCTAAAGGAAGAGTAGGAAGGTGCAAGAGTACATTGGGACAAGCATCTAGAGTGGGTTTGGGATAAGCATCTAGAGTGGGTTTTTCTTGCAGGTATTGAGTAGCATGTATGTTTTCCTCAGTAGTTTTGGCAAACATGGCATATGAATGTGGTTTATTACTCATGATTTGTCATTGGCATGAAGGATTACCTGTATTGACAGTGTATTTGCCTAGCCTTTCCATTTCCTTGATGGCCATGGCGTTGTGGGTTCACTTCTTTGTTTTTCTGGTTTTTTCTCTTATTTCGTTTAGCTTGGGTTGAGTTACTAGTTCCTAGAGGATCATAATAAGGAAAGCATCATAGGAGATATTTTCCACAATATCAAGGTGGTAGACCACATATCTGCAATTCTCAGGGGGCACAGGCAGTGGGAGATGTTGGGAAAAATATTCCTAGGATCTATGCAGCACTAGATAACAAACCGGAAGACCATGAGGCATCTATCATTGATATGGATGATAACATTTCTGATCAAATTGTTTCTATTTTGATTGACCCTAGATCTAATTATATTTATGTTAATCACAACCTAGTGGATAAGTATGGTTCGAATAAAGAAGTGCATGCAAATTCTTGGTTAGTGGAGTTGGATACAGGTACAAAGAAGTGAGGTCATCATTGGGTAAGAGCTTGTACATTTTATTTGAATGGTATGCCTACCTCAGCACATTTCAATTTATTAACATTCAGATCATACAACATTCTGTTGGGCATGGATTCATTGTACCCTCATAGAACCAAGGTTGATTGTTATGCCAAATAAATTTAGTGCTTGGATGACAATGGGGAAAAAAGCATTGTGCCGGGTAAGAAATTTCAAAGTTGCCACCTCACAGGGAAGTAGAATTTTCTATTGAGTTGATGTCAGTGAAAACTTCGACATCATAGGGACCTAACAGGCTGAGTATAGTTGAATTCATAGATTTGAAGTTGTGGTTGAAGGAAATTCCTGACAAGGGGTACATTAAGCCAAGTGTATGACCATGGTGTGCATCGATATTGTTTGCGAAGAAGAAGGATGGTAATCTTAGACTATGCATTGATTATAGGAATTTGAACAAAGTGACCATCAAGAACAGGTATCTGTTACCGAGGATTGATGAGTTATTCGACCAGTTGAATGGAGAAACAATGTTCTCGAAGATTGAACTGAGATCCAGATATCATCAAGTACGCATTAAAGAAGAGGACATCTACAAGACCACTTTCTAAACTAGATATGGGAGTTATGAATTTGTTGTTTTGCCATTTTATTTAAATAATTCTCCAACTACCTTTATCTTCTTAATGAATAGTGTGTTGCATATGTATTTGGACAAGTTTTTTATTGTGTTCATTGATGATATATCAGTATATTCAACAAATAATGAAGATCATGTTGAGAATTTAGCAATAGTATTGATATTGTTGAGAGAGAATCAATTGTATGTTAAGATCATCAAGTGCAGTTTATTTCAGACTGAGGTACACTACTTGAAACATTTGGTTTCCAAGGATGGCATAGAAATGGACCTAGAAAATCTAAGAAATATCATGGAGTGCGAAGATTTGAGGAATGTGGATGAGGTGAGATCCTTCATGGGGTTAGAAGGTTATTACACGAGGTTCATCCAGAAATTCTCATAGATTTATCTTTCTATCACATTATTGCAACGGAAAAGTAAGAATTTTGAAATGGATGAAGGATTGTGCAACTAGTTTTGAGCAACCTAAGAAGTCGTTGATAATGCACCCATGTTGAAGATTGAATATCTTAATGAAGAGATGGTATTATGTACCGATGCTCGCAAGAGAGGACTTGGTGGAGTCCTTATGTAGGATGGAAAAGTGGTATGCTATGAGTCTGTTAAAGCCTCAAAAGTCACTGCAACAACATGGGGGAAGACCACTCAGTCCGGACCTTAAAGTAGCTCCTTTTCCGTTTAGAGTTTTGACTCTGACTGGTTCAACTAGGTCCAGTTACCTTCTCCAATCTCTAATGGCTTTAAAATATGACTTTCATTCACCAATGGAAAATAGACATTAGATCAACCCTCTTGCTGATCAGGGAAGAATGTGATCCTTAAGCTGGTTTGGGGCTCAGCCAATTCACTACTAAAATTTACCTTTTTGGTAAGAGGACTTAAAAGAATGTAGAAATTAATATAAATGTCAACCTATTCTAAGATGCAAGTGAAATGAACTATCTTAATCCTATCTCAATTAGGCAGATATAGATCTAACCCAACCTAGGGTAAGATATTTAAAGTATTGGTATTCAAATATGTCTGGCTTATAATGAATATTAAGCTAATGAAGTAGTTCAATTAATCGACATTATGAATACCGCACACATCCTATTGAGAGACCTTTTAACTGAAAAATGAAGCCAACGTTTAAAAATAACAGTATTTGAAATACTAATTTATTGAATCCATTTCTCTAGCTCCAGTGTCTAATAGTCCTTTACAATGCCCGAGCTTCTGCTTTCAAAAGCAAAGCTACAATAGTACAAACTTTTTTCATTATACATAACTCAGAATGTAAAAAAAAAATCTCAATAATCCCAAAATCTGAGATTTCCACTCCAACCTACAACTCTAAATCCCTATTCCATAAGTGCTTTTAGAATTCTAGAATTGCAGAGAAAAGCAACTCCTTATTACATTTTTCAATCTATTATTTATAATATTTGCAAAGAAATTATTGAGAGGAAAGTTTGTTGAAGGAAAATTTGCCCAATATAATTTTATTGCTCAAAATTTCAATCTTTAGTTGTTGGAGCATTCTCATTGATTGAGATCTTTTTCTCCATATTTCTTTTACTATTTTCCAGCAAAAAAGAAATCAAAATAAATTAAGATACAACAATAAAATCAAAATGTCATTTCTAGCAATAAAACAAATCCAATCAGATGCAGTTAATTAAATAATTGAAAAAATAAAATATAAGCTTTCTATTGATGCCTGGGATGGTTTTATTGGCAAAGGATATCATTGGCGAATGGATTTTCATTCAAAAGAGGCTTCGACAAATGAAAATGCAAAAAATGAAACTCAAAAAATTGATTTTGTTTAGAAATTCAGAGCTTGACTTTTTGTCTGATTTTTGACCCAATAAACGACCAAATCTGTTAGTGAAACCTTCTCAGAAATGTTTTCTTTGATTTTATCTTTCCAATGAGCTATCCTCGGCCTCATTTGGCTAAGTAAAACTCAATCTATGAGCCTCCAAAGTTGATAAGTCGAATCTGACACAATTCTGGAATTTTTGTTGTTGGGCTAAAAAATCAGAATTTTAATTAAAAATTTAATCCTAAATTAGAATTCTAATTATATAATAATTAATTCTAATTTAATTGTTAATTATGAACTAAACTAATTATTTAATTAATTGTTATTAATTAATCTAACTAACTAATATAATGAACTATTTATAAACTAATTAATCTAAATAATAATTAGGTTTTAATTTAATTTAATTAATTAAATTTTATATATTAAATAATTCAATTAATTTAAAATTTAATATATCAAATATTAAATAACTATTTTAATATTAAAACTATCCTACCACTCCTACTTTACTCATACTTTTCATTGAAAGATTAAAACTTAAAAGAAATCATTGAAAGTTTAAAAGTTATGTCCTATGCCCTTTGACTTTTAGCCATCGGAGGATCGGGATATCGTACATCGGGGTTTTGTCGAGGTTTGTTTAAACTTGTCATGTATGAAAGCTCCGATGCGATCGAAGCTTATAATGAGAGTTGGTTTAATACCTCATGCCATTTAATGATCGGAGGATCGCGATCGGGAGGATTGAGTCCATCGGGGTCTTTTTTTTAAATGTCGCGATTATAACTTCCGATCTGATTAAAAATCCCGATGTGATTAAAAGCTTTATTTTATATATATTAAATTTTAATTTAATTTAATTAATTATATTTTATATAATAATTTAATTTAATTAAATTTAGATTTAATATCAACTTTTTTATTTTGGTTTTATTTTAATGATGTTTAATTAAGATATAAAATTATCTACAACATATTTTGTCTATCTAAACTACAAAGACATTGACATTCTGAGTTTTCGAGATTAGTAATCTATTTGAAAATTGGAATATATTATTGAAATCCCGATACTTCATGATTTGGCTGTATAAGTAAAAATGAAAAATGTTAGTAATAACTAGCTAGGGGTTAATATTTAAAATAAATGCATTACTGAACTAATTTATTTACAAAAATGGAATATTGTACATTTTATGCATTTTTAGCCCAGGCGACATAAATGATTAGACTTCAAAGGAGTGTCATTTACAAACCAGTTGTCCAAATGAGGTAAAACAAGCATCAAGGGGGAACTTATAGAAAATTGATTTTAACAAAGCAATAAAAAACGAAAGTCTAAAAAATGAAAAATTAACAAAATCATATGATAATCAACTAAATAAAAATCCTAAAAGGTGTTTAGCCAAAATCTTTATAGAAAGGGTCCTCATTATTTGAAGTGAACTAATCTATAATGGGGGATTGTGTTTTTACCACAACAATGGTGATACACAGGAAAAGAACCAATTATCTCTGTTTGATATGAATGAGATTTTCCTAAAATTAAAGTAAAAATAATTAAAGAAGAGGAAATTATTTTTTTGAATGCTTGACTACGTTCATTAATCTGAATAAAAGCAAGAATCATCTAATTGTAATTTTTCCTAAAATTCCTCACAAATTAAAATATTTCAAAACTCTATATCATTCCTTAATTAGTTGTAGAAATAAAGCAGGGGTCATTTTACAACTTAAGTTTTTTAAAATATACTCATTTGTCATAAGTAGAGCCACTGCTATCAACAAACATTTATAGTCTCAACAGGGTTACCTTTTACTCATTAATGATTCAAAATCCCATCTATTTAAGAATTATTGATCTAGGGATAAATCCATTCATATGTGTTTATTTTCATCGTATTCGTTTTTTTTTTTTTCCTTCTTAAAAGCCATTGTCCTGCTTTAGTAGCCCAATAGTTGACAATGCCATTCACTGGTTATAATTGGACTGAACAAGCTAGCTCATGATGAGACCCCTTGTGTTATAATTGTTTGCAACCATAAGCCATTACCCTGGTTTGTTTAGTAGTGTTGGTAATGTCAGCCTATTTTTACCGTATGATTATGGTAAGAAGGCTCATGATGAGACCTCTTATCTTTTAAGTTTAAATATATTTCTAGATTACATTCTAGAAAAATAAGACTTTTTGGACATGGAGAATCATTGACTCCTTAAGAGTTAAGAGTGACAATTTCAGAGTTAAAGGTGCTTTGCTATAAAGTGTCTTTACTTGGTTAAAAATAACTTTTCTTGATTGATAATAGAACTTTGAAGGATCTTAATAAAGTATTGAAATCTCATAATGATTACAGTTTTAATAAAAATATTTTTTTTCAAATTTCGTGATGCTTTGTAAACTTCTCTTGTTTTGTAATATCTTCCTTAAGTATGTCTACATTTATAAAAAGAAAATCAAAATTTATTAAGAGGTTTTTTAAGAAAAAGCTAATAGGTGACTATTAACAATTTTTCCCTATGTATGCCAACCATTGTTAGGTAATAGGAATACCTTCCATATAAATCATGGAAAAGTCACCTAAATCAAAACTGAAAACCAAAGGAAAAGAATTCCTAAGCCAAAGTGAGAAAAGAAATCAGCAAACAAAAATAAAAATAAAGAAATTTGAAAAGTGAAAGGAAAATCCAAGTTTTGAAATACAAACTCTAACAAGAATGGTTATACCAAAGTCTCAACAACATGAAGTAAAAGAAAATAATCATGTAATCATTCCTTCTTATGTCGAGATTCAGGAAAATTATACCTTGTAGGGTTGTAAATGTTTTGGGTCTTTGATAGCAGTGATGATAAAATTTAGCTACAATGAAAACATTCTATCTGATGTCAATCTTGTTGTTTCAAAGCATCATCTTAATCATTTTCTAATAAAAGGAATGGTTAAAGAAACATATTAAAGGTTCAGAAACTTCCTGGTGTAGTTGTTTCAATGAAGATTATTGCTGCTTCTTGAAATAAAACCAGCAAAATAGTATAGGACTTCCAAAATATGATCTAGCAGAGGATTGAAGGCTTTTATGAAGAGCTGCAAAACAGATTTTTATGTTAAAAAAAAAAAAAAACCGAAGTGGAAATTGATGAAAGTGGGTACATGAATCTTACCATTGGATAATTACATTTGATCTTACGTGAAAGGTATCAATTTCTCCAATACTAAATGACTTCTTATTTTAGTTAACATTAAAAACATGAAGAAGTCAAACTAAGAAAAATCCTATAACCCAAAATCATTATTTATTTTATTCAAATGAAAGTAAGCAGTAAAATGTAAAACACGAAATGCTTTGTGTTCAAGGGGATCGAAATTAAAACAAATTCATCAAAAATGAGAATGAGAATTTGCAGTAATGAATGTTTTCAAAATATTATAAGTTTCATATAAATTTTAGAATTAAAACTAAACCCAAGATAATGAAATTTAAGTGTGAAGATAGAGAGGTCTTGAATTTCATATTTAGTTATGGAATTATATATTTAAAACTGAAATATATGAAAAATCTAACGATTTGAATATGCTACAAATTTGTCATCAATCGCTTTCTTACCATAGTGGTTACCTAAGATTGCTTTAAATTAACATAATGCCTTATCGGATGATTCGCATTTCATGTAGAAGCATGCGTTGGAGTTTTATCTCATCGGTGGTTACAATAGAAAATTGCCGATATGAGATCATGCGAAGTGAATATGTGCGATGAGATGGAGTGATCACATCATTGAAGAAATGTTATATTGAGGAATGGGGATAGTCATGTCGCAAATTGCACATCGCACATCACACATCATACATCGGACATCACATATTGCAGATTCAGAATTGTGATGTGAGCATAAATAAAAATGCGATGAAGCGATTGCGATATCAGCATATCAGAATATCATAAAATAGTCATGTCAGAAATGCCAATATGATTCTTGCGATAGTGGCAATGATATGGATGACTTGGCTCTTACGTGGGACCGTCTTTGGATCTCAAAAGAAATTGGCGATCGGAAATATTAAGTACACAATGTAATATTCTTGATACGCTGATATGTGATGAAGAATGGACCCAATAAATTTATTATGAGGTTTTAATATTATATCGAATTCGGGGCATCGGTAGTTTTAAGCTTATGCCCCTAACATCATTGTGATTGAATGGATGTGATATTTTTTATGAACTTGATTTAAATTTGATATCGGGTTCTGAATTATGTGGTCATCACAATATTGGTAAAGTCATTTATTCGGAGATCGACGACTCAAGATAATGGAAGTATATTCAACTGAAAACCTCTGATATGCGAAATACGATATGGCATTTTATGAGCAAATGAGTGAGGTAACACATCAAAGGTTTTACATCAGCAATTCGTTATCAGACAATGCTAAGAGCTACTTCCGATGAAATATTACGATACAAATGCCCATGATATCGATGATGTGATATCGGAATGAAAAAATTGATAAAGATGAGCGGGATGAGAATGTTGAGAATATATATTCACTGTAGTATCAGCAATATTAAAATCAAGTTGAAATTTTTTTGATATGAATCCTATGATACTGTTTTAAATTTCAATTGGGTTTTCTGATGAATGAATAAAAGTTAAAGAATGCTCAAATTCTAACAAATCATAAATAAAATCTCCCTGAACCTGTTGCAAATTTGAAATGGATTTGTTGCTTACTTCAAGTCTTGAAAGCAAATGAAAACCTGCAAATAAAACATAACAAGAATAAAAAATAAACTGAGGGAAAAAGAAACTAATAATAGATGAAAATGAACTTGTAAATGCATACCCGGAAAGAAATTGTATTTAGATTTTACCTCTGAATCTTGAAATTCTTCCTTTGATTTATCAAAATTCGACCTTTGTTCAAAATCATCTCATTATTTATTCTAAATTAGAGTGGCCAATCAAGCTAAAGGAAATCAATTATTCATTTTTAGAAAATTGAAATTCATAGAATCCATCAGAAATGAAAATGAGAATATGCTCCCTTTTGAATCAAAACAATAATTTATTACCTCTGCTTATTCCAAATTAACTTGAAAAAAAATCTTTATTGTTATAGTGATTGTTCAATAACGCCTTTAGTAAATAAATATGTTGTATATTGCAGCATCAAATAATTAGCTAAAGATCAGTATGGGATAAAGCCACTAATTGTGGAAAAATATCAACACAAATTTCAATGTGTGCACACAGAAAATTGGACACCTTTAAGGTCATTTTTAACAAATTTTGAGGAATATAGTATGAACCTCATGTGACTACAGCGAAATGTTAGATTGACTAATAATGATTGAATTGAAATTAAGCTTATAATAGACAGTCATACATTTCATGGGATAATGAGATCATGAAGCTTTGTATCATCAAAACCTTCAATATATAAATTTCAAAAGAAAATCTTAGAAGAAAATCTCAAAATGAAAAAAGTGGCTTCGAGGCGATCAGTGTCAAGTGCAAACTTAATTGAATTTAATCAAGACATTATTCAAAATAGGCAGAGTAGAGGTATTGCTGTAATAGATTTTGGTTTAAAAAAATGAGAAGCAAGAATTAAAAAGTTTATGATGAGAAAAAAATGTTTCAATGAATGTGTATGAGAAGGGTTAATTTCTTTGCTTTATTTTTATTTTTTAATCTACAAAACTGTTGAAAATAAATTAACTACATTAATTCTACTCCTATTCTAACCATATGCAGGAAAATGTTTAGGTATAGTCATATTTCCAATATAACCATTCTCTCATTTTAATTCCTGCATGTATGTACAATTCAAATGTTACTAATTGAAATACAAATCTAATTAAACTAAGAAAATTAAAACTGTAATCAAAATGTACAATTATTGTTCATAGCTTATTTACAATCACCTTCTTTTGAAATGTGTTTTCCACTTGAATTCCAATTGGATCATAAAAATATGGATGGGTTTCCATTAAGGATTGGAAAATGTTCAAAAGAGGAGATGACAGGCCAGATTGTGGATATAAGCTTTTAGATCCAAAGGTCTGAAAAAAATTATTATTGTTATGTGTATGTGTTAAACTATTAACAATCTTCCATGAAGGAAAATTTTCCAAATATGTTTCAAATGAATTAATGAAAAATGGATGGAAATCTGTTAGATATAATGAAATATTATTAATTGAATTGGATTGTTAACCATATTGTAAAAATACATTCTCTTTTTGACATTGCCTTTGAGAAGATAAAAGCTTTTGATAAGAGATGAACATCGATTGAAATTGAAATATTAATAGCTTTTGATGTTCATGGTTATAATATGAAACTTTAATTTCCCAATCGGGCAATACATCAATTGAGCCTTCAATGGTAAAGTGCTCAATATGTCAGCATAAAGTGTCAAAAAATATATCAGAAATAAAATCAAAAAATAAATCTAAATTCAGAAAAAATAAGTGAGGAAGCAAAAATAAAATAAAATCACTAATGGTACAACTAATGTTATAGCACAATTGGAATTGTTTTGAAATAATTTCTTTTTTCACAAGGATTGGCTAAAGTTATGGAATTTGAGTAATTAACAATTCCAACTTGTGAATTAGAAAGAGAACTATGATTATGAATAGGAATGAGAGCTTTATCATGATATGAATCATAAATTGGAATGTTTTCTCGAATGGTGAAATCATGAAGATAATTTGCTACTCTAGAATGAGGATTGGTTGGAATAATTTCTAAATTCAAACATTCCCCATTCTCAGATGTTATTTAAATTTTCTCATGAGGATTCACTTGAGAAGAATAGAAATCAATATCCTCAATGTCAGAGTAATTATAATAAATGACTTCACAATATTCTCTAGAATTTCCTTTGATTTCGTCCAATATATCAAAACAAGGAGGAATAAAAATTTCATGTTCATTAATGGCAAAAGAATGATCAATAACTATTTCTCTATCTTGATAAAAATTTATTGGTAATTCATTTAGATCATCCTTTTTATTTTCTGAAATATCATTAATACTAAGAGGGGAAAAATTACCATCATTAAAAATATCAGGATAAAGGGAAAAATGTGAATCTGAAATAATACAATTAAAAATGTCTCTGTTTGAGAACTCTTGTACATTATGCTCATTATAAATTTCATATTGTAGATAATCCCTTTGTCTACTCCCGCTTTCTTGAAGAAGGCTGCTTTGATGCTCTGATTTTGGCATTTTCTCATCATGGAAAATTCAAAAATTTGTACAACAGTTTGCATTTTATTATTTACTTTGATTGCTGCTTGCACTTTTGGATTTGCGATATGATTTTTTGAATTTAATACAAAGTAAATTTTAGATTTCAAGGTAGCTCTTTCTCCAAAATTGTTGTTGTTGTCTTCTTAAATTTTGATAGAAATACTTTCCAAGCTTTGCGAGACCACTTCATCATAATTTATTTGCAGATCCATATTGGAATTCTCATTTATGTTGGAAGGGGATGAAACAAAACTTGAACTAATTTCATATGGTTTGGGAATGGAAAGAAGAGAACAAATATATTCAAACCAATCTAGTGATTCTTCTTCTGTATGTTTATCTTTGATTTCGAAACTTAAACAATTCAAATGAAATAGAATATTAAAATCTCTAACAGACTCATTTTCAAATATTCGTAGATATTCAATTTCATCACATACTTGTTCATAATCATAGCCGTCAAATTTAAAAATGAAAATTGTAACAAATTGATCCCAGCTATGGATTGAGGCAACTGGAAGAGTTCTACACAAGTTTCTGGCTTTTGCCGGAAATGTGAGACTAAAAATTCTGCATAAAATGCCTTCATCAATTCCTTAAAAATCATAATTTGAAACATTTTGAATAAATTGAAAAACATGATTAAAAGCAGAAGAATTTCTCTTACCATTGAGGTTTACCCGAGACAAGAGTCTTACCACTTCAGGTGGAGTATTGTAAGATGCACATCCATGGATACAATTCCAAATTGGAAGTTTAAGAGGAGCCATCATAATAAATAAAATGTTAAAATTGAAAAGACTCCAATAGACAACAAGTTTCATGCCCTCCTTCTAGTGCCTTATGTTGAAGCCTCGAAAATTGTTACAACTATATGGGGGATGACCACCCGGTCTGAACCTTAAAGCAGCTCCCTTTCCGTTTGCAGTAGTGGCTCCGACTGGTTCAACTAGGTTCAATTATTTTCTCTCAATCTCTAATGGCTTTAAAATATGACTTTCATTCACTAATGGAGAAGAGACATCAGATCAACGCTCTTGCTAATCAGGGAAGAAAGTGATCCTTAAGTTGATTTGGGGCTCAACCAATCCACTACTAAAATTTGCCTCTTTGGGAAGAGAACTTAAAAGAATGTAGAAATTAATATAAATGCAAACCTATTCTAAGATGCAAGCAAAAGGAACTATCTTCATCCTATCTCAATTAGGCAGATATAGATCTAACCCAACCAAGAGTAATATATTTAAAGTATTGGGATTCAAATATGTCTAGGTTATAATGAATATCATGTTAATGAAGTAGTTTAATTAATAGACATTATGAATATCGCACACATCCTATTGAGACCTTTTAACTGAAATAATCAATAAACAACATTCAGGAAGAAGTTCGCAAAATGATACTGATCAATTAATCAGTAACTTGAATTATTAAATAATAATATGCGGAATAAGTTCTAAACATATCACTATTCAACAAATCAGTTTTAAGAGACAGATTTATGAGTAAATATTTACTCAGAAATCAAAATTCAGCACATAAGAGCATAAATAAATAATAACATAAAATGGAGGCAAATTACCCATACCGAAAAAAGTGCAGAAATATGAAAGTAATTAAGACATTCTTGTCATCAAAAAATGAAACCAGCATTTAAAAATAATAGTATTTGAAATACCAATTTATTGAATCCATTTCTCTAGCTCCGGTCTCTAATAGTCCTTTACAATGCTTGAGCTTCTTCTTTCAAAAGAAGAGCTACAATAGTGCAAACTCTGTTCTTTATACATAACTCAGAATGTAAAAGAAAGACGTCAATAATCCCAAAATCTGAGATTTCCATTCCTCCCACCTACAACTCTAAATCCCTATTACGAAAGTTCTTTTAGAATTCTAGAATTGCAGAGGAGAGCAGCCCCTTATTACATTCTGTAATCTATTATTTATAATATTTGCAAAGGAATTCTTGAGAGGAAAGTTTGTTGAAGGAAAATCTGTCCAATCCAATTTTATTGCTCAAAATTCGAATCTTTAATTGTTGGAGCATCCTCATTGATTGAGATCTTTTTTTCAATATTTCTTTCACCGTTTTCCTGTAAAAAAGAAATCAAAATAAATTAAGATATAACAATAAAATCAAAATGTCATTTCTAACATTAAAACAAATCCAATCAAATGAAATTAATTAAATAACTGAAAAAAATAAAATATAAACTTTCTATTGATGCCTGGGATGCTTTGATTGGCCAAGGATACCATTGGCGAATAGATCTGCTTTGAGAAGAGGCTTGGACGAATGAAAATGTAGAAAATAAAACTCAAAAAATTGATTTTGCTTAGAAATTCAAAGCTTGATCTTCTACCTGATTTTTGACCCAATAAATGACAAAATCTATTAGCGAAGCATCCTCCGAAATGTTCTCCTTGATTTTATCTTTCCAATGAGCTGTCTTGGGCCTCATTTTCCCAAACAAAAATCAATCTATGAGCCTCCAAAGTTGATGAGTCAAATCTGGCACAATTTTGGAATTTCTGTTGCTGGGCTAAAAAATTAGAATTTTAATTAAAAATTCAATCCTAAATTAAAATTCTAATTATCTAATAATTAATTCTAATTTAATTTTAAATTATGAACTAAACCAATTATCTAATAAATTGTTATTAATTAATCTAACTAACTAATATAAGTAACTATTTATAAACTAATTAATCTAAGTAATAATTAAATTTTAATTTAATTTAATTAATTAAATATTAAATATTAAATAATCTAATTAATTTAAAATTTAATATATCAAATATTAAATAACTATTTTAATATTAAAACTATCCTACCACTCCTATTTTACTCATACGTATCATTGAAAGATTACAACTTAAAAACACATCATTGAAAGTTTAAAACTTATGTCCTATGCCCTTTGACTTTTAGCCATCAGAGGATTGGGATATCACACATCAGGGTTTTGTCGAGGTTTGTTTAAACTTGTCATGTATGAAAGTTCTGATGTGACCGAAGCTTATGATGAGAGTTGGTTTAATACCTCATGCCATTTAATGATTGGGGATCGCGATCGGGAGGATTGAGTCCATCGGGGTCTTTTTTTTAAATATGACGATTATAACTTCCAACCCAATTAAAAATCCTGATGAGATTAAAAGTTTTATTTTATATATACCATTTTTATATATATTAAATTTTAATTTAATTAAATTAATTATATTTTATATAATAATTTAAGTTAATTAAATTTAGATTTAATATCAATTTTTTTTATTTTGGTTTTATTTTAATGATGTTTAATTATGTTATGAAATTAGCTAAAGCATATTTTGTCTATCTAAACTATAGAGGCTTTGACATTCTAGGTTTTCGAGATTAGTAATCTATTTGGAAATTGGAATAAATCATTGAAATCTCGATACTTCATGATTTGGTTGTATAAGTAAAAATGAAAAATGTTAGTAATAACTAGCTAGGGGTTAATATTTAAAATAAATGCAATATTGAACTAATTTATTTACAAAAATGGAATATTGTACATTTTATGCATTTTTAACCTAGGCGATATAAATGATTAGAATTCAAAGAAGTGCCATTTACAAACCAGTTGTCCAAATGAGGTAAAACAAACATCAATGGGAAGCTTATAAAAAATCGATTTTAACAAAGTAATAAAAAACAAAAGTCTAAAAAATAAAAAATTAACAAAATCGTAGGATAATAAACTAAATAAAAATCCTAAAAGGTGTTTAGCAAAAATTTTTATAGAAAGGGTCCCCATTATTTGAAGTGAACTAATCAATAATGTGGGGGGTTGTGTTTTTACCACAACAGAGTCATGAAAATTGAATGAGCATGAGCAGAACTACGTGAAACATGACCTTGTGTTGGAAGCGATCATACATGCATTGAAGATGTGGAGGCACTATCGTCTTGGAATGATGTTTGTATTTATGAGTGATTACATTGGTTTGCGGTATATATTTGACCAACCAAATCTGAATGATAGGTAGGCTTGGTGGTTGGCCATGATCAGTGATTTCGATTTTGAGGTAAGGTATATCAAAGGTAAATATAGAAGGGTGGAATATGCTCTTAGTAGGTGGATACAGGTAAATCATATAGGAACTATGAGCTCCCACGGGACAAATTTAGAGGATAGGAACTTGCACGCAGTTCATCAAGATGATAGGTATATGGAGATTTTTTAGAGGCTACAACAAAGTTCATCTACATGCATAGTGAGTGGTACATGTAGTGTTATAGGTACATGTAGCGATATAGGTACAAGTACAGATGGAGGTGCATAGGATGTGGATTGTCCTCTCACGATAGGTAGATTGGTTAGGTTTAGGGACAGGATATATGTGCCATATATCAATGACTTCAGCAAGCTGATCTTGAGGGAGTCTCATGCAAAACCATATTCAGGTCACCTTGGTTATCATAAGACATTGACGACGGTGAAGAAGTTTTACTATTGGTTGAATTTTAAGATAGACATAGGAGAGTTTGTAGCTAGGTGGTTGGATTTTTAACAAGTGAAGACATAGTCTAAGCATCTAGGTGGATTGCTATAATAGATTCTAATTCGAGAGTGGAAATGGGAG